>CM052721.1:2912466-2976603 GCA_028551405.1 Uromys caudimaculatus | reverse complement strand
ACTTTATTCATTGTTAATGCTTTGATGAAGAGGCTTTATATGCAGTAGATCTACGAAAATATTGTTCATACTGATCAGAATTAAATTTGTATAGAGCAGAGTTTTAAAATGAATGTAAATAGCACTAAACCTTTTCTTTCTGCAGCCTGTACTTAATAGATTTCTTCTGTAAACTAAATAAAAAACAAATTGTAGTGCATTTCGTTGGTGATTTAAAGGTTGGTAATTGTTTAAGCGTTGTCTCGTGTATTTTGCAGTTAATTTCTGCTCCTCTGAGGCTTTTAAAATCCATTCACTTACCACTCTGTTGCTACTTGGGAGGGTCCCAGTGTCTTTACCAGTTAGCTGGCTAATGTGTGAGGCCCAGCGGCTGGGGTTATGATTCTGTTATCCCTAAAATGTTACATGCAGAAGATGTTAATGGGGCAGGCAGCCATAATGACTATAGTCTTTGGGAAATCAAACTACTGGTTAATCATTTTTAACACTTAGATTCCCTATACTCTCTGTCCTCCCAAAGCTAAAGACTTTGGGTCCATTGGGACTGCACTTTGGACAGTCACTCCTCTCAACTGGCCTCCATGTGTTTTACCTGTGTTCTCATCTCCCCTTCCATGACATTTCACTTTGGAGCCACATGGCTCATTAGAGAAGGAATTAGCTTGCTCAATACTAATATCGTAGTTGTACCAAATTTAAAAGGATTAAAAGTAGAAGTAAAATTCTATACTGAAAACATCACCCAGCACTTGGGAGGCAGAGACAGGCGGATTTCTGAGCTGGGACCCCAGGCTCCCTTTCAGAATGCAGGACAGTAAGGTAGGACCCTGGTGGGAAGCTCTGCAGAGGGAAACAGTGTCCCCCACCCCTTCCCCCATGGTCTTCCCTCAGGTAGTTTTCTCTAGGAGTGTCACTTACTCAGAGCCTCACTCATTGTCTCAGAACAGTTTCTGGACTTCGCACTCTCTCCAGCTTGACAATAGGGCATCCTTGGATTTCAGTACCATAGAAACAGCTAAGCTTTGAGAGTGGGCGACATTAGGAAAGTTGATGTTACAGTCTCAGGTCTCCAGCTGTTTGGTAGCTTTGGTGTCAAGATTCCTTTTAAATAAAGCATCTTGGCCCAAGAGTGTACGTGGCAGCCCTGTCACTTAGCATCGTGTGCTGACCAGGATACTCACTCTAAATTCCAGGAAAACAGCTTACAAAAAGGCCGGAGGACCTAACATGGATGCTTCCAGATAAATATCAAAAGGAAGACCACGATGAGAAAAGCTGGACTGTGGGCTTTGGGTTAGCCGAGGGCCTGATGGTTCAGTGAGATGAGGCTGAACCAGATAGGATAATTCAGGTCTATGATGTTTTTTTAACGTAGGCGGGGCTGGGCGTGGTAGCTTGTGCCTTTAATCCCAGCCTGGTCTACATAATGAGTTTCAGTCCAGCCAAGGGCTACATGGTGATGGCTTGTCTCAAGAATGTAAATTAATAGGCACAAATTTTTAAAAAATAGGCTCAGTGAGTGGGTACTTGGCAAGGCTCTGGACTCATCCCAGCGCTGAAAATTTAAAAACAAGTGACAGATGTACATCATGAGATCCGAATAAAATACATGTCTGTAATCCAGATTACAGCTGCTGGCTTCCGCCTAGCTCCACATCAGAAAGAATGAGCAAGGTGCTCTGGGTAACGTCGCGGTTTGATGACTGAGTCTTGCTTGGCTAAGGGTTCGGATAATCTTTTGAAATATTTTATTTGTATTATATTTATTTATTAGGGGGAAGAGGCACATGGATAAATTAGGGAAAATAAGTTAGGTCTCTCCTTCCACCAGGGATTCTGTTGTGAGGGGTTCACCAGAGAAGGCTACAGGGACAGGGGTATAAGCCAATAGAAAGTCTTTATTGGCTGGCCTACAACTATAGTGGGTATTTAGGATCCCAGTGTAGCTTAAACCTTTCTCAGGATGAGCTTTTAAGCACAAAAACCACATCCTGAATTGACATAACTTCAGTTAACAAGAACAGTTAGTCAGAAGCAGAACTACAGAAGCCAAAAAGTGATGTTAGTACATTTAGAGACTTCTCCAGAACTTTGAACTACGATGAATTAGTTCCTGGGGCTCAAACTCAGGTGGTTGGGCTTGGCAGCAAGCACTTTGACCAGCTGTCTTCAGACACCCCAGAAAGAGGGCATCCGATTTCATTACAGATGGTTGTGAGCCACCATGTGGTTGCTGGGAATTGAACTCAGGACTTCTGGAAGGGCAGTCAGTGCTCTTAACCACTGAGCCATCTCTCCAGCCTCTCTGGTTAGCTTTTTTTTTTTTTTTTTTTTCCGAGACAAGGTTTCTCTGTATAGCTCTGGCTGTCCTGGAACTCACTCTGTAGACCAGGCTGGCCTCGAACTCAGAAATCCACCGTCTCTGCCTCCCAAGTGCTGGGATTAAAGGCATGCACCACCACTGCCCGGCTCTGGTTAGCTCTTGAACTCCTAAAATCATCCCATCAGGGATTCAAAACCCTGGTTAAGTTAAGAAGCAAAGGCAGGTTGCTGGGGTTTTGTAGTAAACTTGAGGCAGACACAGGCCTTCTACAGTCACCAGGTCCTGCTGGCTGAGTTCTCATTTTTCTGTAGGGAGGTGGTTCTCCCGTTTGGCACAGTGGGAGGACCTTGGTCAAACCTAGAGGTAATCCCCTTCCCTTCAGTGTGTCTGGGGGATTTGGGTCTTTGACATGATTATACCCATGTTAACAGCACACTCGAGGCTTCCTCCAATGCCTCTACTCCTCCACAATCTAGCCTTGAAATTTATATGTAGCCAAATCGACCTTGAATGCCCAATCTTGCCTCTGCCCTGTGAGTGCTGGGATTGCAAACAGAAGTCACCAATACCCGGCTATGCAGTGCTGGGGACCAAAGAACACAGGGCCTGATACATGCTAGGCCAGCACTCTTATCAACTGAGCTACACCCGGGCCCTAAGATTTTAATCTTTTTATGTTTGCCTGAGTCTTGCATTGTTTAAATTAAATTCGAATGCCTGTGGCTTAGAGTGGATGCCTTGTTTATGCAAATGACTGAAAACTATGCAAATAAGAAGAATGCAGTGAAAAGGCAGATGGGAACAGGAGCGGGTTAGCAACTGGCACAAGCAGGAAGCAGGCACACGGAGTTCTGCTCCTGGGTTGCAATGGTGCTTCTGCACTACAGAAGCCAGTCCCTCTGTCCAGCTTCCACCAGCTGTGGGAAGAGCAGGACTCCCCAGGTACCCTCACCATCATGGCGCTGAGACCGCAGAAAATCACATACAACAAGACCCCCAAGTCCACACCTTTTTTTCCTGGAACCCCATATGGCTCAGAACACTTCCCACTCCCTACCACACCCTCTCATTTCCAAAATCCTTCCCTGTGGATGAAACTTAGTCACTACCAGAAACCTACCATGGAGTCACAAAACAGCATGCGCCCTGTGGGCTACTTTGATAGTGGTTGTGGAATTAGTTTGTGAAGACTAGAGAGTGGCCAGCCTGTGAGGTGTTCTTTTAACCACAGGAGACTGAAGGGCTTTCTAGGGGTCCTAAATGGCCTGTATCTTGAGTTAATGGTAGTTTATTTCAAGACTCTGATGATTGGTGTGACGTGTCTACTTGCCAGGTTCTAGGTTCACCTAGGAGACTAGCCCCAGCACACCCGAGAGGCATTATGTAGCTTAGGTTAGCTTCTAGGCTGGCCTATTAGTATCCTAATTAGGGTTACTATTGCTATGAGGGAACACCATCCCAGAGGCAACTTATAAAAGGAGGAATTTAATTGGAGACTTACAGTTTCAGGTTAGTCTGTGATCATCATGGTGGAGACTGTGGTGGTGACAGGCAGGCAGGCAGCTTACATCCTGATCCATAGGCAGGAAAGGGAGAGACTAGGCCCACCATGGGCTTTCGGAACCTCAAAGCCGAACCCTAGTGACCCATCTTTTCCAATAAGGCCACACCTCCTAATCCTTCCCCAACAGTTCCACTAACTGGGACCCAAGAATTCAAACATGGCCCCCATGGGGGCCATTCTTATTGAAACCACCACAATTAGGTTAATTGTGATGGGAGGACCTGCCCGTGTGGGTGGTGCCATTCCCTAGATCAGGATCCTGGAGAATATATAAAAAGGAAAAATTGAGCTGAGCACATTCATCCATTGCTTTCTTCTTCTTAACTGGACACAATATGACCTGCAGCTGCTTCAAGCTCCTGCTGCCTTAACTTCCCTGTCGTGATGAACTGTGCCTTTGAACTTGAGCTGAAATCAACCATTCCTCCATTGAACTGTTTTTGTCAGAAACTGAGATAAGGCTATACATTAGATCTCAATAAAAACAAAGCAAAAAGAAGTATTTAATAAGCACCCTCAGTATGTTGGGGGGAAAAGTACTGCTTCCTCATCCTATCTTCAGACTACTGGCTTAGAAAAGCAGACATACATACACAATGTGAGAAGCTGTATGAGGTTGTCCTGAGTTTCCCTGAGACACTCTGGAATGAGATGAACACCAGTATCAGTGGTCTGTGGGAAGTAGATCCCCTATGCTCTGTGTGGGCAGGCCCTAGCCCAACAGTTGAAGGTCTTGAAGTAAGAGATTACTGCTGCCTGCTGGCCTTCAAACTGGGACATTCATTGTCCTTTTCCTCCTTTGAACACAGCCTAGAACATGGGCTCTTCCCAGATATGTGCCTCTGGACTGGACCTTCACTATCAGCTCTCTGGGCCCCAGCCTACTGGCTGCAGACTCTTGTTGGTATATTTTCTGGGCTACTTTATTGGGTTCTTATGTCTACCACCCTTCCAACCCTTATTGCATCCTAATCCCCTCCAACTCCCCAACACTAGGTAGGAGAGAAAGAAAGAGGGGGGAAAAGGGCATAGACCTCTTTTAGCCAACAAAATAAGACTACTTCCTGCTGATTAGGGGCAGTAGGTTCCGAGGGGGCAAGTCCAAACTTAACAATCCTGCAATAGCAAACCAGCAAACGCAACAAGAATGACCACCTCCACCACCAGCAGCAGCAGGAGGAACCAGCGGCAGGGGTAGCAGCAGCAGCCATGTCTCCGCTCAGGGCTCTCCCATTTATACCCTCTCCAGAGTCCCCAGAATCAAACTATTTGCAGGTGGCAAAGTCATGCCCCTGCTAGTGCATGAGGCAAATCATAATCACCTGCTGCAAAGCAGCTTCTTATCCCATACCTGGGATTCAAGCAAAAACATATTCGTGTAACATAATTGGTTCTCACCACAGACTCTGGGCTTGCACACTTCCATGATTGTGGGAACCAAATCCTTCTAACGAAACCTTTCCTATGCACGCACCTCATTTGTTCTGTTTCTCTGGGGGATTCTGACTAATATACCCAAAGATACCAAGAATTTAAAGACTTGACAATATGCCCAAGGGTATAAATCATCAGAGACTTACCCGATTGGTTCTTCCGCTGCAGCCTCCTCCCACCCTGCCTTCTTCCTCCTCCTCTTTCTTACGTTCTGTCTCCTTTTGTCTTTCTTTTTTTTTTTTTTTAATTTATTTTTTATTTTTTTGGTTTTTCGAGACAGGGTTTCTCTGTGTAGCCTTGGCTGTCCTGGAACTCACTCTGTAGACCAGGCTGGCCTCGAACTCAGAAATCCGCCTGCCTCTGCCTCCCAAGTGCTGGGATTAAAGGCGTGCACCACCACCGCCCGGCTTCCTTTTGTCTTTCAGATCGCTAGAGTTTGAACTCAGGTCCTTATCTGTGCTGGACTCTGAACAATATCCCTCCCACCCTTTGTACGTCTCACTTTCCCACTCCCCATCAGGTTAAGACTGTGCTAAGTCTTCGTGACAGCTTGTCTACTATTGATGGTAAATGCTAATGGGGAGTTTCTACCCCACCTGAGACCATTTAGTTCCCAAATAAAAGACAACAAAAATCTTTATCTTTATAATAGGCCTTAAAAGCAGTAGAGCTGGGCAGGTATCAGCTCTCTAAGCTATCTTGTCTACTTCCCTGTCGTTAACCCTGAGATACAACTCGCCACGTTCCATCTGGGCCGCTCCTTCTCCAATTTGCCACCCTCATGGCCATGTTCTCACAACCCGCCTACCCCATAGCATCTTCTCCTCTCTCCCTTTTTGTGTTCTCTACCTCAATCCCCGAGCCTGGGAACCGAACCCCTACCTACCTCTCTTTTTCTCAGCGTCAGGCTGTAAGGCATCTATATTGACCAATCAGGGCCAAGGTTACATAGCATCACGTGGTGCACATGAGGCTCTCCTCATCTCTGGGGGCAACCCGACCCAACAGACCGCACTCAACAGTCTACGGGATCACCATGCCCTCTTATCATCCTCTCTCTCTCTTCCTCCCTCCCTCCCTCCCTCCCTCTCATATCGGTGGCCCAGAAGTATTACCAAAGCACTGCAGGCTTGACTAATAAATGCCCTTTCAAAACAGCCAGCGCTCCATTGGACCCAAACCTTAGGGGAGGCCTTAAGGATTCCAAATCATATGAAATGGTCTCTGCTCTCAGGAAGCCGGAAAACAGAGTTGAGAAAGCAGCCATTGTGAGAAGCCATAGGCTATCATGAGCATACAATGGATAGACACGGAGCCCTAAATTAAGAAGTCAAGGCTGACTGACCCTCACTTGCGGTCTAAGGGAAATTCTAGGAACAAGTGCAAGTTGCCCGACTGTGGTCACGACAGCATTGTTCACAAAGGTGAGGACAAATCAACACCCATTAGTGAACTGACAGAGGGCAGAAATATAAATGGACACAGAACCGATTGATAGTCACACTGAAAGAGGGAAGGAGGTTCTGATATGAATGTCAGCACTGCAGAGTGAAAAGAGCCAGGAACAGACATCTACAGTAGTAAATGCACAGAGATTGAAAGCCAGAATCGGTTGTCAGGGATCCAACGGGAGGAGCGGAAGACGGTGGCATTTAATGGCTGTGCAGTTGCAGACGGGGAAGAAAAGGTCATGGGAATTAAATGATGATGGCTCTATGATATCCTAAATGTGTGTAATAAATATAAAAAAAGCTAATAAAAAATTAAAATGGTCACCTATGTGTTTATCTAAGCCACTGTTCCTTTGTAGTAAAGAGACACTACAACCAAGGTAACTCTTGTAAAGAAGAACATTTAACTGGAGGCTGGCCTATGGTTTTGTTTTTTGTTTTTTTTTTTTTAAAGATTTTGGCCTATGGGTTTTTTTGTTTGTTTGTTTGGTTGGTTTTTTGGTTTTTCAAGACAGGGTTTCTCTGTGCAGCTCTGGCTGTCCTGGAACTCACTCTGTACACCAGGCTGGCCTTGAACTCAGAAATCCACCTGCCTCTGCCTCCCAAGTGCTGGGATTAAAGGCGTGTGCCCACTGCCCAGCTTGGCCTATGGTTTTAGAGGCTTAGTCCATTATCATCATGGTGGAGAACATGGTGGCAGGCATGGTGCTGGAGACACATCGAGATCTATGACCTGATCTGAAGGGGGTCGGGGTGGGGGGGAGGGGAGACGGAACTGGGCTTGGCTTGGGCTTTTGAGACCTCGAAGGCCACCCCTGGTGGCACACTTCCTCCCACAAAGCCACACCTCTTAGTCCTTGTAGTCCTTTCAAACAGTTCTACTTCCTGGAGACTAAGCGTTCACATTTATGAGCCTGTGAGGGGGCATCTTATTCAAACCTCCACAGTGTGGTGTGTGCTTTATCATACAGATAATATCAGGGCTAGGGATGTACCTCAGGGGCTCAGTGCTCGCCCAGCACGTGGAAGATCCTGGACCCAAACCTAGCACTGTCAAAAAGAAACGCCTGAACTGAGAAGAGTACGGATCTGGGGGTGGGGGTGGGGCAGCGGAGAAGAAAGAGGGGCATTGTGGGAATGGAAATACTGTGAAGGGTGTGGGCTGGCCAGGAGACTACAGCCCCTCAGCATGACCAGAGCCTAGAGGGTGTGAAAGCAGGAATAGTTAAGAAAGTTTAGCTGTCAAAGTGCATGGTGGGGGCTGGAGAGATGGCTCAGTGGTTAAGAGCACTGACTGCTCTTCCAGAGGTCCTGAGTTCAATTCCCAGCAACCACATGGTGGCTCACAACCATCTGCAATGGAATCTGATGCCCTCTTCTGGTGTGTCTGAACACAGCTACAGTGGACTCATATAAGAAAGTTTAGGGGTGGGAGAGATGGCTCAGCAGTTAAGAGCACTGACTGAGCTGGGCAGTGGTGGCGCACGCCTTTAATCCCAGCACTTGGGAGGCAGCGGCAGGTGGATTTCTGAGTTTGAGGCCAGCCTGGTCTACAGAGTGAGTTCCAGGACAGCCAGGGCTACACAGAGGAAACCCTGTCTCGAAAAACAAAAACAAAAAAAACAACAACAACAAAAAAAAAGCACTGACTGTTCTTCCAGAGGTCCTGAGTTCAATTCCCAGCAACCACGTGGTGGCTCACAACCATCTCTAATGGGATCCAGTGCTCTCTTCTGGTGTGTCTGAAGACAGAGACAGTGTACTCATATATTTATACAAAATAAATAAATCTTAAAAGAAAGAGAGAGAGAGAGAGAGAGAGAGAGAGAGAGAGAGAAAGAAAGAAAGAAAGAAAGAAAGAAAGAAAGAAAGAAAGAAAGCTGCGTTTGGATAGCTAAGCAGGGACCATGACATGAGCAGCCTTGGAGGCCTTTCCAGTGATTGCAGCCTCTGGAACTTTTTCCAGCCATTGCATCCATCGGTATCACCCCGCTGTGTCCACGAGTGGACTCCAACCATCCGCTTGGCGTAGGATCCCCACTCCCTCATCTCCAGTTCGATGAATTATAAATGGCTTTGTTTTTGTAGAAATGTGGATTTTTTAAAGATTTATTTATTTATTTATTTATTTATTTATTTATTTATTATATGTATATGAGTACACTGTAACTGTCTTCAAACACACCAGATGAGGGCTTCGATCTCATTACAGATGACTGTGAGCCACCGTGTAGTTGCTGGGATTTGAACTCAGGAACTCCAGGAGAGCAGTCAATGCTCTTAACTGCTGGGCCAACTCTCCAGCCTGAAATGTGGATTATAAAGGACTGAAGACACCCAAGATGCCAAGACATGAAAGTGTTTTGCAAAACGCACGGGGAGGACTTCCTGTCCCTGCAGCGAGTTCAAATGGATAACAGGCAGAACCACATTTTCTGGTTTTGCTTTTCATCATTTCTTATTGATTTGTTGCGAATTTCACATCGTGTACCCTAATCCCATTCATTTCCCAGCCCTTCCATATTTGCCCTCCACCCTTGTTACCTCCCCCAAAAGAAAATTAAAAAAACCAAACCATCTTGCTGTGGAAGCTGCCATGTGTCACGGTGTGTCCCATAGCATACCCTTTTGTCCACACCCTTCCTTGGAAATGTTTATTGTTATAAGTCATTGATCTGGTTTGAGGCCTCTGACTTCTGCTACCGCATCAATACTGGATCTTTGAGCAGGGCAGTGTAGAGCCGTTGGAAAATTCCACCAGACCCCTCCCTTCCTGGAAGAGACAGGTCAGACAGCACGTAGGCCAGAAGGGAGAGGCTGATTAAGCCCCTACTACCTCATTCCCTAAAGACCAATCAGTTTAAAGGGCGTACTGTTCTGCCAATCATATCGTGCCTAGTTGCTGATGCTCTTTTCCATCCCTAGAAACTGTATAAAAACTCGCCAAACTGGCCGCCCAGAGTTGCCCCCTCTCCTTCAGGTCTGGGACAATCCCGGTGCACTGGAACAATAAATTCCTCTTGCTTTTGTATCGATTCCTGGCTACGCGTGGCTCACTCACGGGGTCCCCGGTAATTAAGGCTCGTCTGAGTCTTACATCTTCACGGGGACTCCTCTCCGATATCCTGTTGTTGTCCTGCGTCATGGAGATCCTGCAGCTTTGGATCTGCAGGACCTGCCCTTTCACACGCTCCAGCAGATCATAAATGGGGTAGATGTTGGGGTGGGCCAACTCAGAGCCCTGGATCTGGGCCTGAGCGGTCAGCCTACCAGCGCTCCCATGCCCATGCCACTGGGGCCAGGTCTCCCACAACACCCAGGTGAGGGACAGCTCTCATGTGCCCAGGTCACCTGTGCCACCCTGCCATAGCTGTGAGGAGCCGGGCCAGTTGATGCAGCCCTTGGACATCAACATGGCCTCAGACAGCAGCCCAGACCATAGATGTCCACGTGACCTTTGGTGGTTTTTGAGGCCTGCTCCTTTTAACATAACTGTAGCCATTTTGTATTCAGTCTCCATTTTGCTGATAAGGTAAAATGAAGTTCAGGTTCTTAGACCCCCCACTTCCCAGAAGTAATTATCCATCGCTGACACTGAAGAATGATCTAATAAGCCAAAAAGTTATTTTGAATTGCTTATACCCTGTTATCTCAATGTTCTGAAATTCCCCTGTTCACCACCTGTCCACCACCTCACTCAGGACCAATCCTCGTAAAGGTTAGCTGGTAATACTTTGTCTAGTTAGCCAAAAATGTTGTACCACTTCACTGCTTGCCTTTAAACTTTTGAACCCGGTTCTTCCTATAAAAAGCCAGCCCTGAGAGCAAACGAATACCACAATTAGGTTTCCCAGTCCTTTTTGCGGTCTAGACCGTACAGTATTGGGGTGTGCATTCAATAAACTATTCTTGCTTAATTGAGATCAGTGTTAATCTGGTGTGAGTGGCGTTTCCCAGCCCCCAACAGTGGTAACACTGGTCACAGACATTGGCACAGACTCCTTCTGTGTTAGGGCCACAGACTGTGACATGGACCCAAACATCGCCATGGTCTCAGGTGGCAGCACAGACCTCTCACTCAGAATGCTCCTCCTCACAAGTCTCTCTTCACCATGTACAAACTGCTTCTCCTTCCCTTCCATCTCTCCGCCACATACTTGCTCATTGTAGCAGTGCCTGCCCTGGCCGGCACCTAGTTTATTTTTAAAGACACGGACTCAGTATGTAGCTCAGGCTGGTCTCAGACTCAGAGATCTGCCTGCTTCTACGTCCCAAGAGCTGGGATTAAAGGCGTGCCCTACTATGCCAGTCCAGAACCACGTTTTTTAACCTCGGGTTCATACATGGCAGCTGTTTTCATTTTAGCTGGGCTGATAGACAAGTGTTCCAGGTGACTTGGTGCTCGCCTTGAATCCCAGCACTTGGGCGGCAGAGGTGGGTGGATCTCTGTGAGTTCCAGGACTGCTGCAGCTACACGCGACATGGAAAAAACAGTTTTGAAGAACCAAAAAAAGAAAAGGAAAAAGGAAAAAGGAAAAAGGAAGGAAGGAAGGAAGGAAGGAAGGAAGAAAAAGAAAGAAAGAAAGAAAGAAAGAAAGAAAGAAAGAAAGAAAGAAAGAAAGAAAGAAAGAAAGAAAGAACAAACGTGATGTGAAATGCAGTTACCGCTGAGCCGTTCTCGGTCATTAGAGACTTCTTTCCTATGACCTTTCTAGGAACGTGGAAAGAATAATTTTGTAATGAAAGAGGTAGAGGGAAAGGAGGAAGAGGAGAGACTGGTGGTTATTATCTGGTTTTGTGACTCAGTGCTGCTTAATTTTGTCAACTTGACACAAACTAGAGCCACTTGGGAAAGGAAACTGCAATTGAGGAATTGCCCCCCACCAACTGGCTGTGGGCAAGTCCGTGGGGCACTGTCTTGATGGGTGATTGATGTGAGATGGCCCAGCCCACTGTGGGCGGTGCCATGCCTGGGCAGGTGGGCCTGGTTGGATAAAAATCAGGTTGAGCAAGCCTGTAAGCAGCGACCCTCAGTGGCCTGTTCCAGATTCTTTCCTCCGTGATGGACGGTAACCTCAATGCTAAAATAGACCTGTTTCTCCCTGGGTTGTTTTTGGTCGGAATTTTGTTGTAGCAACTGATGTGTTTATAAAAAGATAAAGATATATAAAAATATGTTCTATGGAGGTGTGGTGAGGTGTGGGGGAAGGGGGTGTCTCAGTGGGCCCATGCCAAGGCATCCCTTCCCCCTGAGGGACCAGCCACACCACGGTATAGTATAGAATAGAGTTTATTCAGGGCATGGGGAGGGGAGTTAAGAGGGTAGTAGAGGCAGAGAAAGGCAGAGAGAGGGAGAGAGTAGAGAAGTAGAGGCCAGCCATGACCACGTGGGGGGGGGGGGAGCAAGAAAGAGCAAGAGGAAGGAGAGAGACAAGAGATCAAGAGGGGGAGGAAGGGGCAAGCAGCCCCTTTTATAGTGGGTCAGGCCTACCTGGCTGTTGCCAGGTAACTATGGGGCAGAGCATACCTGGCCATTGCCAGGTAACTGTGGGGTAGAGTTTAGACAGAATGCTAACAGCAACAGAAAACAAACTAGGACAGCTGTCAATTTCTGACAATACAGATACATTCCCTCCTGAGGGAGAGGCTGCTATCTCTTCCACCTAGCCTCCTGTAAATGTTGTTCATCACTTGGTTATACTGGTTTGCATTTCTCCTTTTTTTTTTTTTTTTTTTTCGAGACAGGGTTTCTCTGTATAGCCCTGGCTGTCCTGGAACTCACTCTGTAGACCAGGCTGGCCTCGAACTCAGAAATCCACCTGCCTCTGCCTCCCAAGTGCTGGGATTAAAGGCGTGCGCCACCACTGCCCGGCTGTTTTGCATTTCTAACAGGTCCACAAGTCTTCCTGAGATCTCGTAACTCCACGTTTAAATGGCTTCTATCTTCACTTGTAATCGGGACTTCCTGCATCCTGTGGTGTTGAGTTTGGTCTGTTGCTAAGTTTTGTAATGCTTAATTCTGTGTCCCAAAATCTAGCTGCCCCAAGAGCGAAGTCTCACCCACACCAGCTTTTGTTGTGCAAACCTTGCTCCCCAAGTTAATTGGTCAAGAAAAGGCGAAAGCCTTGATTGGGCAGTAAAGAGAGATAGGCGGGACTTCTCGGAAGGGAGAAAGGAACTCTGGGAAGAAAAAAAGAGGAAGGTCTTTCTCTAGAAGAGAGGCGAAGAGGTGGCAATTGTGATCAGGAGCCTGGACGGTATATCCAGCCACATGGCAGGGTGGAGCTACGTGTTCTGGTTAACTTACACGAGCTAGTTGAAAGTCTGCCCTGGTAAGACCTAGGCTTTGAAATATTAAAAGGTCTCTGTGTTTATTTTGGGGAAAACTGGTTAAAGAATAACTGCCGCGTATCGATTTCCAGCATGAATTAACATACACAAGATATTAATAATAATTTTTTACACTGTGGTCTTTTTGTTCCTTTTCATGGTTTTATTGATGGTGGTGGTATACTGAGGCTGCCTAGAGCTACTAGTTATCCTCCTGCTTCAGCCTTCTGAGTATTAGGATTACAAATGTGAACCACCATGCATGGCTATTGGTCTGTTTAAAATGATTCCTCTATTCGTTGGTAAGGTTGCTTTAACGTGATCTTCCAAGATGTCTGCAGAACCCTGATGTCTTTACACATGAGCAGCTTGTGACGGAGTAATGACCTCAGTAGCCCTTCCATTCAATGATTTGTAGATACTGCTTTATTGTTTTAGGGCTTTGATTGTTCGGTTTTGGTTTTTTTAAGACAGAGTTTCTCTGTGTAGCCTTGGTGGTCCTAGAACTCACTCTGTCAACCATGCTGGCCTCAAACTTAGAGATCTACCTGCCTCTGCCAACTGCGTGCTGGGATTAAAAGTGTACACTATCACGCTGGGCTTAGGCTTTGGTTATTGTAAAGAACACAGGCAGGTCTAAGTTGTTTCTGTTACAACTGATTTTTTTTTTTACCAAGATGCCTGGACATTTCCTAGTTTGTCTTGGCATAGAAACTTGAGCACCAAAATTCCCAAGAACATGAGGTATACCTTCAGTCTGTGGGTTGGATTCTATCTGGAAGATTTGTACACACACACACACACACACACACACACACACACACACCCCTTCTTCCTCTCACCTCTCCTCTCTTCTGTTGGCCAGTAAGACATTGGACTCCTGGGCTAAAGCATACCCCACACTCAACCCCATCTCAGAGGTCCTAGAGACTTAAGAGCAGAGTCCTCTAGGCCTGTCTTGTACTCATCCTTGTGAATGTCCTGTGACCCCCTCGCCTGCCGGCTCTGTCAATGCCCCGCCTCTTTCTTCTCGGGCTTTCCAGTCCCGTGCCTGTCTGGTCTCTCCTCTGCGTGTGAACTGTCCCACGGTCTTCATTTGCACTTCCTCTCATTTCTGTACTGCTTTCTTTTGTCAGCACTTTGATTCTTTGCTGACCTCTAGGGCTTTGATGTTTTTATGGGGTTTTTTTTCAACTTCACATGCTTGCTCTTTGATTGCAGTGGTTTAGAGTCTGAAGACAAGGAGTGGGCAGCAGCGGGGGGAGGGGAGGGAAGCTGGATGTGGAAGCTCACGGGCCAGAGGTGCGCCCTGCAACCTCTGCTGGTGTGACCCAGGACTCCAAGGTCTAGCTGGAGGAAGGTAGTTAATGTCCCCACGTGGGCTTGTTTTCAGGTGTCAGCTGATCCTCTACACTCGTTTCTGGTCGGATGCCCCTTCAAGCTTCCCTTTCTATCATCTCTGGATCCTCTACACCTCCGCCTGCTCAGATCGCCCCGTGACTCCTTGGAAGTCTTCTTTGAGAAGTCTTTTTACTTATTTCGCTAGTCAGGATGAAGGAGAAAAGCCTGCTGATGCTCACGGTTCCACACAGTTATTTAATCCCTTTAATGATTTTGATGGTAATATATTAATTCTACAAAACAGGTTTCATTGTGAGATGTTTTATTCAAAGCACATACAGATAACGTCCTTTGATCACATTCGGCACCCCTCCCCCGTTCCTAAAAATCTCCCTTTTACTTTTATGTCCCGTGGTGAACCAAGAACGGCTTGAGTGATAAGCCCTGACGGATGGGTGTCATTGACCAGCACCAGTGCCTCAGATCTATGGAAACTGGCAAAACCTTTTTCTGGGGTGGACATTAAGAGTGTATGCAAAACAAAAACAAAAAACGAACAACTATGGTGATCTGCTCCCAGATCGCTGCAACCTGACAGAGCTGGCCTACAGAGACCGCCCACACTAGCTAGCTCCTCCCGCTGCGCTGTACTTTATAAACGTGCTCAGGTTCCGAACTGCTGTGAACTGCTCCAGAAGAGGAATCAAGCTCACCCGATCCCAGCTTTTCTCTATGTGTATCTCTGTGTATCTGTCCTCTAGGATCAAGTCCATAGACATACGGGACACCTCAATGTCTCTTTCTGGTTTTGACCTCTAGAGTTTGCCTATAAGAGAAAACACATGACATTTGTCTTGCTGAGTTTGGCCTATTTTTCTCAATGCAAGGACTTCCGGAGACATCCGTTTTTCCAATAATTTTACTGTTCAAGATGGCTGAATAAAATCCTTTTTTTTTTTTTTTTTTTTTTTTGGTTTTTTCGAGACAGGGTTTCTCTGTGTAGCCCTGGCTGTTCTGGAACTCACCCTGTAGACCAGGCTGGCCTCAAACTCAGAAATCTACCTGCCTCTGCCTCCCAAGTGCTGGGATTAAAGGCGTGTGCCACCACTGCCCAACTGGCTGAATAAAATTCTATTGAATACACACACCACACACACACACACACACACACACACACACACACACACACACACACCCCACTACATTTTCTTTACCAATTCATCTGGGCGTGCAGGCCAGTTCTGTCTCTTAACTACAAACATGGATGTGCAATTCCCTCTGTGGCTTGTTGGCAGAAGTCTGGCTGGCTCCTGGGATGGGCTCTTCCACTTTGACCTCCTTACTAATTTCCACAGTGCCCCATCTGACTATTGCCAGTCTCTGATTACCTGGCACTTAGCTTTCTCAATGCTGACAGTTTAGGTGCCACCCAGCCTGGGCGGAGTTGTGGAAGAGGTCGTAGGGATCTGAGGACTGGAGAACCAGTTTCTTCCTGTGGACTTTGGCTATCTTATCAGTACTGCTGAATTCTGATTTCCAGGTTCATTACTATCCTATCTGCCTGTGGACTCTGCTTCCAGCCTGCGCTAGTCTCATATACTCCTGTAGAACCTCTTGTGACAGATGTAGCATACATGACATGTCCAAAGAAATATTTTTCAAAGTCACTTTCTGAAATGACCCTCCTCTAGCAGAGAAATTAGAAGCAGTTTCCTCTTTACAGAGTGGGTTCTGGAGGGTGGCTCCTCATAACCATACCTGTGAAGGCTGGATGCTCGGGTTCTCCTGACTCGTGCACAGAGGGCTCCCTTGACAGACAGCCCCAGGTATGATTTCCATCCACAGCTAATTGTGTGGAAAGCAAAACTGAGTGTGAAGCCTCTGTTGTGCTGCTCAGCCAGGTTGGTGGTTTCTGGCTTGAAAGTGACCACTTCCTCATTTGCATGTGACTTCTCCATGTGGCACCTGCTGACTGTCCTCGAGCTTTGGCCAAGATAGGCACCCAGTTTTCTAGCGTGGTACAGGGAGTCTCTTGAAAGATCAGGGGTGGTCTAACCTTTGCTCACTAATGCACACTGCTAACGTCTTTCTGGTTAAGCTTGATAGAGCGGACCTGGTTGTGGAGAGCTCTTGGGGCAGCTTCTAGGAATTTGGCAGGAATTTGACCTTGGGCCAGGACGTGGAAGTAGGTTCAAGATCTTGATCATCTTGATAAGTCCCTGAATACCACGGAACTTTGTTTATTGCCTTGTTTGTTCCTTGACCTAGAGCTGACCTTATTCTTTGCATGTACTTAGAATGGTATAAAATAAATGGAGAAAAATAAACCCACTTCAGCCTCAGAACAGACTGGGGTCATGCTACAGTGTTGTCTAATTGTGGAGCCACCCCTGGGCTGGTGGTCTTGGACTGTGTAAGAGAGCAGGCTGAGCAAGCCATGAGGAGCAAGCCAGTAAGCAGCATCCCTCCATGGCCTCGGCATCAGCTCCTGCCTCCAAATCCTGCCCTGGGTGAGTTCCTGCTCTGACTTTCCTCAGCAGTGGACTGTTAAGTGGAAGTTTAAGCAAAATAAATCCTTTACTCCTCAAGCTGCTTTTGGCTGCAGCAATAGGCCCTAATTAAGACGCTCCTTAAGGAGCCAGTCTTGCCAAATTCATGAGCTTCAGGTTCACCGAGAGACCCTATTTCAAAAACTAAGGTGGAGAGGAATTAAGACACACAATAGTGACCACTGACCTCTTCATACGAACACACACGGGGGGGGGGGGGGGAACCATGTAGACACGTCGAAAATACATACATACAGCCTCTAACACAACAGTGTTCTTTTAAACATGCAGGACTTGCACCCAGACTAAAGTGAACTTCCTGTTTGTTAGTGCTCAACTCCCTAAGATGCTGGGGACAAGGTTTGCTAGTCTCTGTTTCTTTGGTCTTTGGCTATAATTTATGAAAGGTACAAGACCTGGTCATCATTAACATTTTATTGTAATATGGAGTGGGTTTGGATTGTTTTGAGTTAAAAATCAACTCCCAGGCTTGAAAGGCTGACATAATTTATTTTAGACTTTGAAAGATCTATTAGTTGTGGCAGCTCCTCTAATTTGCCATTGCCTTTGAGAGATTTGACTCTGGCTCTTTTATAGCATTTTGGGAGCGTACAACCATTGTAATCTGTTTCTAAAAGGATATTTGCTTTAAACATCTCCACGTATGTTGAGCTGGTTGTTACCTGTATATTTTAGACATCCAACTTAGCAGCAGGTAGCTTTTATTCGAATCCTTAAACAGAAGCAAACCCAATAAGCCCATGATAGGACATGTGCCCAATGGAACAAATCTGGAGTTGCATTTAAAACTCAATTTTAGGCAAAGGGCATCCAAAATACCTTACCACAAGCTGAATATACAACTTTAAAAATAGTAGGCATGTAAAGATAATTCTTTCAAATATTTATGATAGTCTTAAAAAACCTAAGGTCGCCAGGAGGTAGTGGCACACGACTTTAATCCCAGCACCTGGGAAACAGAGGCAGGTGGATCTCTGTGAGATTGAGGCCAGCCTGCTCTACAGATTGAGTTCCAGAACAGCCAGGGCTACACAGAAACCCTGTATTGAAAAACCAACCAACCAGCCGGGCAGTGGTGGTGCACGCCTTTAATCCCAGCACTTGGGAGGCAGAGGCAGGCGGATTTCTGAGTTCGAGGCCAGCCTGGTCTACAGAGTGAGTTCCAGGACAGCCAGGGCTACACAGAGAAACCCTGTCTCAAAACAAACCAAAAAAAAAAAAAAAAAAAAAAAAAGAAAATAGAATAACTTCTTTTTCCAAGTCGAGTCTGAAGACACAGAGTGCCTCAGGTATGTTATGGTTCAATCAAACATAAAGTTGTAACTATTGGAAGGGCTGGAAAACACCTATACTCGTAGAACTAGCTCAGTCCAGACATCTCTGAGCTTCATCTTCAAAGAATCCCATCTCCCGCCTTTACGCTGAAGACTCTCTTTACAAAGGTCCCTAGGGCTTTGGTTGAGGGAGTCAGGACTGCTCTCAAGCTGCTATTGATGGCAAGCAAAATTTTGTGCAGTGTGCACTCCTATGTGTGCATGTGTGTGTTGTAAAGGAAAGTGCACTTTATCTTTATCTCTTTTGCTTGCTCAGTTATAGATGAAAATTCCAAGGCAGCTTCCACTTTCCACTTCAGTAATTCTCTTATTATTATTCTGCTAGGAACTTTTTTCTTTTCTTTTCTTTTTATTTTTTATTTTTGGTTTTTCGAGACAGGGTTTCTCTGTGTAGCCCTGGCTGTCCTGGAACTCCCTCTGTAGACCAGGCTGGCCTCGAACTCAGAAATCTGCCTGCCTCTGCCTCCCAAGTGCTGGGATTAAAGGTGTGCGCCACCACTGCCCGGTTAGGAACTTTTTTCGATTGCCACCCTGTAGACATTTTCCTCCTCTTAGATCTTCTAAAAGGTAGGCTGTGCTGGGAGCATAGCTCAGCAGAGTCCTCAGTTCCTGCCCTGAACCACAAAATGGGAGGACCTGGGTTCTGATCCCCAGAACCCACAAGGAGCCAGGCAGAGAGGCTATTGTCTGGAATCCCAGCATTCCTATAGGGAAGGTGGAGCCAGTAGAATGGCTGGAACCTTCCCTAGCAGCTAGCCTGGTATAGGTAGCAGCAAGGAGCACTCCCAAAGGTGTCCTCTGACCTCCGCATGCATACTGCTGGCAAGGCGTGCACACAGACACGCACACAGGGAAAGATTTCTCTTAAATGCAGCTTTTTAAAAAATTTGCTTTATTTATTTATTTATTTTAATTTTTTTTTTTTTCTTCGAGACAGGGTTTCTCTGCATAGCCCTGGCTGTCCTGGAACTCACTCTATAGACCAGGCTGGCCTCGAACTCAGAAATCTGCCTCTGCCTCCCAAGTGCTGGGATTAAAGGCGTGCGCCACCACCGCCCGGCTGTGTGTAGCTTTCTTAAACATTTAAAGAAGCTGGAGGTGGAATCATGTTATATCCAAGGACACACTCAGAGAATTCCATCTCACTTTTATTTTCAAATTAAAAAAAAAAAAAAAAAAAAAAAAAGGCCGGGCAGTGGTGGCGCACACCTTTAATCCCAGCACTTGGGAGGCAGAGGCAGGTGGATTTCTGAGTTCGAGGCCAGCCTGGTCTACAGAGGGAGTTCCAGGACAGCCAGGGCTATACAGAGAAACCCTGTCTCGAAAAACCAAAAAAAAAAAAAGAAAGCTACACACATACACGCACACACCACACCACACATACATACAGACATACCACAACACACACACACACCCTGAATAACATGCTATTATTTACCCTCAGTGGGGTTTGTTTTTAATGTCCTCATTCCAAAACCATTCCTTTTGTATGTATTTATCAAGTCTACTGCCATCCACTGAACATATAAGGAGAAGCTAGCACGATCTTCCCCCCCTGCCCTTGGGATAACATGAAGTGTAAATATACCAATGGCCCTTTGCACTGAGGAGAAATGACCGTTAGAATAGAGAAGAAGGTGGTCAGCCATGGTTGTCTGTGGACTAGAGCCATTCATGGAAAGAAAAATGACAATACTCAAGAAAATAAAATGTGTTCTTCACAGAGGAGCTGGTGAATATAAAGGCGTTGAAATCTCTGAAATTCCAGAAATTTCTGGATGGCTCTTGTGATGAAAAGGATCTGTCAGGAGATGGTCATGGGATGCATCCCTGAAGGGAACAGAGGGCAGAACAGACAGGACATTGTTGGTGTTTCTCTTTAAGGTGGAGGGACATCACGGAAGGATTTTAAGCAGGAAAATGACATCATTCTGCTTCTCAAAGAATCTTCGTGGACCACTAATGGCAAGAGGCAAGAGAGGGAACAGAGAGCAACTAGGAGGATGCTGCCATCAACTGTATGAGACACAGTGGTGACGTCTATGAACACAGGAGTGAGCAGCGCTGATGTCTGTGAACATACGAGTGAGCAGTGGTACCTAGCAACGAGGGGACCCAGGGAAGTGGTACCCAGGTGGATGCTGGTACTGCTTGTTGAGACACAGAGAAAGGGGGTGATCCTGAGGAAGAGACTTCAAGGACCCTTTGTGCTGTCATTTGAGGCGTGGATGACACATCTGAGGAGACTGTTGGTGAGCGGATGACTTAAAGAGAAAACAGAAGCTCATGCTACAAAGAGAGACAAGGACTAAGCCCTGAAAGGTCAGAAAGTAGGACGAGAACCTTGCCTTAGACGCCAAGTCAGGGACTCACATGCTGTCCCTCTATTCCTGTTGCTGTGATAAAAGCAACCAGGGAAGAGAGGGTTTAATTGGCTTACAGGTTACAGTCCCATCATTTCGGGAAGCCAAAGCAGGAATCTGGAGGCAGGAACTGAAGCAGAGACCACAGATGAATGCTGCTTACTGGCTTGCTCCCCCCGGCTTGCTTAGCTACCTTTCTATTTCTTTTTTCTCTTCTCTCTTTTTTTCTTCTTCTTTTTCTTTTTTTTAAAAAGATTTATTTATTTATTTTATGTGTGAAAGTACACTCTCTTCAGACACACCAGAAGAGGGCATCAGATCCCATTACAGATGGTTGTGAGCCACCATGTGTTTGCTGGGAATTGAACTCAGGACCTCTGGAAGAGCAGTCAGTGCTCTTAACTGCTGAGCCATCTCTCCAGCCCTCTCTTTCCTTTCTTTTCTTTTTTTTCTTTTCTTTTCCTTCCCCTCCCCTTCCTTCTTTCCTTCCTTCCTTCCTTCCTTTCTTTTTTCTTTTTTTTCTCTTTCTTCCTTTCAAGATAGGGTTTCTCTGTTAGCCCAGGCTGGCCTCAAACTCACAGAGATCAACCTTTCCCTGCCTCCCAGTGCTGGGATTAAAGGCGTGCATCACTTCCGGGCTCTTGGCTGCCTTTCTTACACAGTCCCTGACCGCCTGCATAGACATGGTCCCACCCACAGTATGTTGAGCCTTCCTGTACCGACTATCATGGTACCTACAGGAAAATGCTCCTAGCCATGGCTATGGGCCAGCCTGATCTGGGCAATTCTTCGGCTGAAGTTTCCCAAGTGACTGTAGGTTTATATCAAGGTAGCCTCTGACATTGACTGACAGTGCTGAGGATATAGTCCTGTTGGAAGAAGAGTGACCCCATGTGTCTAATCTTGCACCCTAAACACCAAAGCTTCCCTTGGAGTTGGTAACATGGAAGTCACTGGTGACTGGCTTTCTCACAGTGCCACTGCAGAGGTATGCACAGGGAGTGGACCAGGGCACATCGAAGTAGGCCGATGAGCAGGGGAGAAACGGCTTTTCTGGCAGCTCTACCTCAGAGGTACCTTTGCAAGCACTAAGCCTCTTTTGCTAGGACACCCTGTCCTTCTCCCATCCAGGACAGTGAAGCAGAAAGGAGCCAGCTACTTAGATGGCCGTGAATTGTGCTGCTCAGGAACACTTAGGGTTTTGTCTTTTTTTTTTTGGTCTTGTTTTTCCTTTTGTTGGGTTGGTAATTGAACCCAATATCTTACACATGTAAGACAAGAATGCAACATCCACCGGGCAGTGGTGGCACATGCCTTTAATCCCAGCACTTGGGAGGCAGAGGCAGGTGGATTTCTGAGTTCAAGGCCAGCCTGGTCTACAGAGTGAGTTCCAGGACAGCTAGGGCTACACAGAGAAACCCTGTCTCGAAAAACCAAAAAAAAAAAAAAAAAAAAAAGAACGTAACCTGCCCAGCACTTTTTGTTTGATTTTGGTTTTGGTTTTTAGGACAGAGTTTCTCTGTGTAACAGCCCCGTAAGTCCTTCAGGGAACTCAGTCATTTTGTCATTGTCTGCTTTGTTTTAGACAGGGAACCAGAACACATTATGTAGACCAGGCTAGCCTCAAGCACACAGAGGTTCACCGGCCTCTGCCTCCTTAGTGCTGGACTTAGTGCGTGTGCCACCACACCTGGTCTCTTGGCTTTTTGTTTTGTTTTGTTTTGTTTTTGTGAGACATCTAATTATGCAGCCCAGGTGGCCCTAGAACCCTCCATCCTCCTGCCTCAGCCTCCCTAATGCTGCTGTATGGGTGTGCACCACCAAGCTCAAAGCTGCCCGTGCCTATTTTGATGCTCACTCTCTCTAGCCGAGTCAGTGTCATTTAATCACTAATTTCTCCTTTTTTTACCCTTACATGTTCAAGAACATTTCACAGCTTTTCTGGCTTTGTCACTCAGCTAACAATGTTGTGAGCTACTGGAACCGTCTAGCATCATCGGAGGGAAGGAGAGGAAGGTGAACGCCTTAGTTGCTCTTGTGGCAACTTGGTTGTTTTTCTCAATTTTATTTTGTTAAACTAACGACATTATAGGAAACTGCCAGTAGAGGAATATCGACTTTTTGAAGCAGAGTGACGCTTTGAAAAGAGATTACATGGCTTTTATTGAAATCGCAGAGTAACTTTTCGTTGGTCGTGCCCTCTGTAAGGACTTGAGGAAGAGGGAAGGATGTGTAATATATTTGAGGAACAGAATCTCATTAAGGAGTGTGTGGGGGGGGGGGGGGATAAGGATTCCTAGCTCCTAAATAACTTAAGGGTAGAAACTGGAGATCAGGAACAAGAAGACGGAAATGAAACAAGATACAGTGGGTGGAACTGAGTCTCCCGGCGTCCGCCAATGCTGTCCTCAGTGAATCTGAATACTTTTTTTTGTTTGTTTTGTTTTGTTCGTTTTGTTTTTTTGAGACAGGTTTTCTCTGTATAGCCCTGGCTGTCCTGGTACTCACTCTGTAGACCAGGCTGGCCTCGAACTCAGAAATCCGCCTGCCTCTGCCTCCTGAGTGCTGGGATTAAAGGCGTGCGCCACCACTGCCCGGCTGAATCTGAATACTTCTATTTGAGGCAGAGCTTCCAGGGTCTAGGCTGGCATGGGGCTGTGAGGCCGTCTGGACTGCAGCGAGGACCCTTTGGAGCATCTGATCTGCTTCACTTTCTCACCCCATCACTAACATCCCACCACGGATGGAGACGGGAAAGCGCTTCCTCTCCCGTCCTATTTCCCCACGCCTCCCCACAGTACGCGCTTCTCACCTCTCCACAAGTTCCCTTTTCTCACCCCTGGGTAACTAGAAGCCACAGGAAACCCAGGGAAATGGGAGTCACCCCCCACGGGAGTTCCCAGTATTCTAGGGCAAAGCAAGGGTGGTTTTGTTCATTGTGTGATTGGGTGCCTGGCACATAATGGACTCTCCATAGAATTTCTGGGATGAATAGATGAATGCATGAACGAAGCTTTCGAAGATGGCAGATCCGCAGGCTAGCGCAGTCTCTGTGTCCACACGCTTCCACTAAATCTCTGAAGAAGTTTCTTCTCCTTTTTGTTTTTGTGTGTTTTCACTCCTTGGGGTGGGGGAGGGGGGTGGTGAAGGGTTTGGGGCTGGAACATCAGGCGGGATTGTTGCATACTGCTGAAGAAAGGAGGCAGTGCTATTATACAGATAGACATGGAGGCGGGGCTGTTATGTATAACTGAATAAGGAGGTGTGGTTATTGAATGCAGCTAAACAGGGAGGCGGGGTTATTACAAACAGCTGAACAAGAAGGCAGGTTTAATTAATCTTGGTAGGAGCCCTCTCTGTAAGGGAGCAGTGTTCAGGCCGGAAACAAGGAGGCAGCCAATAGGGTGGGGATGGGAGAGAGAGCTCTAGCAGACATTTCTGCACACACTGTCAGCATGTGCACTTGGACAGAGGAAAGCTCTGCCATCCCTCTGAGCCTGAACCCTGGAAAGCTTTGTCATGCCCATGGGTCTGAGGATCGGGGTCTTTGACATGGCCGTGCCTGTGTCAAACAGGACACATGCAAACGGGACACATGCATTCAGGACTGCACTTGCTTTCTACAAAACTCTTGTAGCGCTTGAGGATTTAACTCAGTGAGAATTACTTGAATTTTATTTAGTAGAAGGTTCTCGGAGACCACCCAAAGGAATAACACAAACGTCCAGAGAGAGGAGGAACGTGATCTACGAGTTTCAAATTCTCCCATTTCAAATCCTTTCTGTCCGTCAGGCTGCGTGGTAGCCATTCATGAGGCGCCTGCCCTCGGATCTCTTTCATGAACTGCACTGGATTAAGAGCTGGGGTTGTAAGATCGTCTTTCATGAGCAGTGACCATCTTCTCCTCTACCCATTCGTTCACCAAAATGGCAGCAATGAAAAAGAGAACTACACTAAAGAGGAGGCGGCGGAGTGCTCCCCAGGAGGAGCACACTGGCAGGGAGGGCCAAGGGCTGCTTCTCTGAAGAAGGAGAGAAGAGGAGATTCAAAGGTTGTGGGGACATGGCTCCACAAAGCAGGGTGGAGAGCAAACATCGAGGTCGTCAAGTAGCAGAGAAAGAAACCACCAAGCAATCTGAGGCATGTTTAAGATGATAGAGCTCTAGAGTCATTATTATTGTGTGAGAAATCATTTCTCCGCTGGTGGCCGGGGAAGACACCATGGGAAGGGAGGGGGTGGGAGAGAGGGAGAGAGAGAGAGAGACAGGGAGGGGGGAGAGAGATTGAGCACAAAATGATGTCTGGATTATATATGGAGGAGCCTCTGGGGGAAGGGCAGCTGAGCCCCTGGGCTGGAAAGTTCAGGCTTGGGGGCAGGGTGTGCCAGGTAGGGACCGAGGGATGCTGGGAGAACCTGGAGGCCAGGTCTGCTTTGATATGTGAGATATGCACCTCAGACCCTTGTCCCAGAGTCTGAAACCAAACATTATCTTTTGAGAAAGATCTCACTGTGTAAGTAGCCTTGGCTTTCCTAGAGCTTGCTATGTAGCCCAGGCTGGCCTCAAATTCATAGAGATCCACCTGCTTCCACCTCTGGAGTGCTGGGATTAAAGGCATGGGCCACACAACTGGATTAGATTTATTCTTATTAGGCATCTGTGTTTATGCCTAAGTGTGACTATGTGCAGGTGTCAGCAGAGAGCCCGTGTTGGTGGTGAGAACCGAACTTGGGTCCTCTGGAAGGGACTCATGCACTTGTAACCACTGAGCCATCCCTCCGGCACCAAGATTGCATATTTGAATTACCGTTGGTCTGTGTTAGCTTTCCATCTCTGTGGCTTGAGATAATAGACTTATATGAGAAAATGTGTATTTGGGATCACGAATTAAGACACATCAGTCGGAAGTACAGAACTGCTGCTTCAGGGCCTAGGGCGAAGCAGAATATCATGGTCAGAGGTACGGCAGAGCAAAGCTATTCACTGCGGCAGTTGAGAGGTAGAAAAGGAAGTGGATCCCCTTCAAGGACATGTCTGTAATAATCAAACTCCCTCCTATCAGGCCTAGCGGCTACTTTTATGTCTACATGGCACAGGGTAGAGTCACTTGAGTTAGAGATTGATTGGTGATTGACACGGGAGGGCCCAGTTCTCTGTGGGTGGTGGCACCCTGGGCTGTTGACCCTGGGGTGTATAAGTAAACAAACTGAGCAAGCCAGTAAGCAGCACCCCTCTATGGCCTCTACATCAAAGGGATAGCCTTGGGATAATTCCCTGCCTTTCCTGAGATGGACCACAAATCCTGTTCTTCCCCAAGTTGCTTTTAGTCGTGATGTTTTGTCATGGCCACAGAAACCAAGCTAAAACAAGGCAGCACTTCCTGAAGATTAAATCTGATAGTGCCGAAAGTAGAAACCAAATCTTTTAGCACTGGGCCTTTGGAAAGCGCTCAAGAACCAAACTACAGAATTATCCTAAGAGGGATAGGAAAAGCCCACCCCCGATGCTCTAGCTAGCACGTGGGAGGCTGAGGCGGACAGCTTCAAGGTCAAAGCCAGCCTGAGTTACTAAGTGCCAGCCCAGTAGGGCTGCAGAGTGAAAGCTGGTGTTTGGTTTGGTTTGGTTTTTAGAAAGTTAGGGACTGAGGGGATAGCTTAGTAAAGGGCTTGCCCTGCATGCATGAAGATCTGAATGTGAAGCCCCAGCAACCAAGTTACAAACAAACAAAGATCAGGTACAATGACAAATACTTGTCATCCTGCACTGGGGGACATGGACACAGGCCGACCCCTGGGACTCGCCAGCCAACCCAGCCAGCCAGCCTGGCCCAATTAGCAAGTTCCATATCCTTGAGGCTCCGTCAGAAGGAGGTGGGCAGTTCCCAGGGAACTACATTTGAGTTTGACCTCTGACCACTACAAACTTGCCTATGCACCCTCACACATATAAACACACACACACACACACACACACACCCCAGATCTAAAAAGGAATAGTAGGAAGCCACGGAGAAGCTTCCGTGGGAGAGGACGGTGATGGTCCCCTGCTCTGAGGTGGCTAATGTGTACTTATGGGGACAACGCTGTCCTTTGTTGTAGTCGTTCTCCTTCTCCAAGGGGAAACCAGTGATTTGTGAGGAAAACCAAGACTTCCTGGAAAACGAAGGCCAAGGCAGAACCAACGTTCCAAGGCTGAGTTAATCCTCGGATAATGGGGAGAGGAGGCAAGTGATTGGATCTGGACGAGGAGTGCTTCCGGAGACTCAGAGGCAAAGCCCGAGCAAGCAGGTGAGAAGCTCACCCAAGAGAGAGAAGGCAGTAGGGGAAGGGGGAGACAGACCTGGAGGATGAGTGCAGGGTGGAGATCTTCAGGAATCAAAGGAACAAAAGAGAAGATGAGGCCTGGAGAGGCTGCCCACGCTCCACGTCAGAGGGTATAGAAGTCCCAGTGGCAACTTCCATAGATGTTATACATGCGGGAGAGCATTCAGCCAGCACACAGTGGGTCTATACCTGAGGGAGAGTACACAGCCAACATGCAGAGTGTCTACACCTGACAGAGCATATAGCCAGCACACAGTGTGTCTCCACCTGAGGGAGAGCATACAGCCAGCACACAGTGTGTCTCCACCTGAGGGAGAGCATACAGCCAGCACACAGTGGGTCTCCACCTGAGGGAGAGCATACAGCCAGCACACAGTGGGTCTCCACCTGAGGGAGAGCATACAGCCAGCACACAGTGTGTCTCCACCTGAGGGAGAGCATACAGCCAACACACAGTGGGTCTCCACCTGTGGGAGAGCACACAGCCAGCATGTAGAGTATCTATACCTGACAGAGAGCATACAGCCAGCACACAGTGTGTCTCCACCTGAGGGAGAGCATACAGCCAACACACAGTATGTCTCTACCTGAGGGAGAGCATACAGTCAGCACACAGTGGGTCTATACCTGAGGGAGAGCATACAGCCAACACACAGTGGGTCTCCACCTGAGGGAGAGCACACAGCCAGCATGTAGAGTATCTGTACCTGACAGAGAGTATACAGCCAGCACACAGTGTGTCTCCACCTGAGGGAGAGCATACAGGCAACACACAGTGGGTCTATACCTGAGGGAGAGCATACAGTCAACACACAGCACTTCCAGACACTGAGGATTCCTGACACCAGCTAGCTTTGATTTTTAATAAAGAATTGCCATACAGCCAATGGCTGGGCAGGAAGACAGAGGCAGGACTTTAAGATTGTGTAGGCAAGGGACCAAGGGGAGGAGGAGCTGGAGAGACAGAATCACCATAATGGGGGAGAAAGGGAACAGACTTAAAGATCCGCCAACATGTAAGATTCCAGGAAAATGGCCCTAGGGGACATTCCCTTGATTGGGTGTGGGGTAGTAGAGATGAAATATAGATTTTAAAAGATGTTAACTCAGGGATACCGGAGGGGCGTGTGTGCTAGCTTCGGGGAAGTTTAGAAGTGCTCAACCTTATTTTTTTTTGTTTTTTTGTTTTTCGAGACAGGGTTTATCTGTGTAGCCCTGGCTGTCCTGGAACTCACTCTGTAGATCAGGCTGGCCTCGAACTCAGAAATCCACCTGCCTCTGCCTCCCAAGTGCTGGGATTAAAGGCGTGCGCCACCACTGCCTGGCAGTGCCCAACCTTTGAGCTAGATTGGGGGATCAAAATTAACTGGGGTGTGTGTGTGTGTGTGTGTGTGTGTGTGTGTGTGTGTGTCTTTCATTCGTGAATCCAGAGCTATTGGGGGGTGCAGTGCACGAGCAACGCACAAGGAGCATCAAGCAGTTTAATGAATTAACCATGACAGGAGAGCATTCAGCCAGCACACAGTGTGTCTACATCTGAGGGAGAGCACACAGCCAGCACATGCAGACCATCAGTACCTGCCTGTGAACATGTTACCTAATGGTGGCCTGGCCTGCCTGTCTGTTGTTCATCCTTTACCCTGCAGGTATGGTATCATCTCTGTGCCCACTCAACCCTTCATCTAGCTCCAGAGCTCACCACTTGGTGAGCTCCCTTCTCTGGGGGAATGGTAGTAGCAATGTTGGGTTAGCTAGATGGGGTAGTGCACCTGAGATGAAAACCACTCTCCAGTATCTATCTGTGGGTGGGCAGAATAGAACCGACTGGGCCAGGGTTGCAGGCTCATAGCCCTGTTGTAAACGAGGCTGGCCCTTTTCAAAGTTTAGTCCAACCTCTGTGCAGAGAGCTGAGGCCAAGTGGCCAGAGAGGAGGTTACCATAGGAGTCCAGGCAGGCAGTGGTTGTGGCATGGGCTGAGGAGATGATCCCCTGGTGACAGAGATGGAGTCCCAGGTGTTCCTGTGACACAGTGCGAGGATTTAATAAGAGAGCAGATGTGAGGGTGGAGATAATCACTTTGGCTATCAATTAGGACTTTGAAAAACAACCCCACCCTCAGTGTCTTACTATGGCTGCTTCCTGTCTCTAGGTCTGCAGGTTGCAGGCTGCAGGAGGGGATCAAGGATCTTATTCCGAACAGTGGCTACATGGGGGAAAGTTGACAAACAAAACCATTCACACGGGCAAGGCTTAATACAGACACCTTCGAATCCGTCAGCCAATGGCCAGTGTCCTGGCTGGTGTTGCGTGTCAACTTGACACAAGCTGGAGTTATCACAGAGAAAGGAGCTTCAGGTGAGGAAATGCCTCCATGAGATCCAGCTGTAAGGCATTTTCTTAATTAGTGATCAAGGGGGGAGGGCCCCTTGTGGGTGGTGCCATCCCTGGGCTGGTAGTCTTGGGTTCTATAAGAAAGCAGGCTGAGCAAGCCAGGGGAAGCAAGCCAGTAAGAAACATCCCTCCATGGCCTCTGCATCAGCTCCTGCTTCCTGACCTGCTTGAGTTCCAGTCCTGACTTCCTTTGGTGATGAACAGCAGCATGGAAGTGTAAGCCGAATAAACCCTTTCCTCCCCAACTTGCTTCTTGGTCATGATGTTTGTGCAGGAATAGAAACCCTGACTAAGCCAGTGAGGAGTGAAACACAGAGGCAGAGAGATGGGACATTAATGCTCTCCCAGTCAGCCATGGCAAGGGTGTATATCAGTTACCTTTCTCATTTCTGTCATGAAATACCTAACCAGAGCAACGATGGGAAGGATTTATTCTGGCTCACACTTTCAGGTCCATTGTCATGAAGAAGGCATGGTGACTCGGGAGGCCTCCTAGTCAGGTAGGAACAAGGTGGCTGCTGCCTGCCTCTGTGCAGACTGAGAAACAACGTGCTCAGGTAGCCTACCTCTGCCAGCCATACGTCCTGCCTCAATGCTTCCACAACCTCCCTGAACAGCGCCACCAATTGGTTACCAAGTCTTCAAATACATCAGCCCGTGGGGGACATTTCAGACCCAAATCAAGATAACTGTGTTCTGAAAGAATAATCCTGCCTCTCTTTTTAATGTTTTCTTTTTTCCAGCATAATATCTTTATTGATCCTTTGAGAATTTCACATCCTTCCATGTCTGCCTGCCTGCCCTCGTGAGCTTCCTCCACAAACAAAAAAATCCAGTGTGAATTATCTATATGTCTTTATTGGACCAACTCTCAGTAGCCTGCCCCTTAAATAGACCAGAGTCCTTCCTTTCCCATCCCCTCAGCAGATGCCATCAATTGTGCATAGCTACACTTCAGCATCATCACCATAATTTTTAAGGGTTAGGGTTAGGGTTAGAGTTCATTTTGATGGCTTCCTGTCTAGGCTGTTACTTTTGGGGGGAGGTGGGGATCAGGGCTTGTCACAGAAGCCTTCCATGTCCTTCTTTCTCAACTCTGCCTCTGCAGGCATTGATAATCACAGCAAAAGTAGCCTCCTTGCTCTTTGCAGTCAGCAGGAGCACAATCGTGGGCTTCCACGTGATTTCTGATCACAGCATGGACCATGAACACAGCTTCCAGTTGCAGTAGGCTAGGGATGCAGACACTGCCCTTGGAAGGCACCTCAACCACCGACATCAACACAGATCCCAGCTGCGGAAGGATCTCTGACCCGGTCATGATCCGTGTGGCAGCCCGGACCCAATACCCTTGGATAGTAGCACAGGTCACTCACGTCAATGTGGCCCCTGGTAGCAGCCTGGCCCACGAATGTCAACATGGCTTCTGGCCTCAACATAGACCAGGAACATTTGCATGGTGTTAGGTGGTAACACTGGCCACATACGTTAACACAGCTCCTGGCTGTATCAGGACCACTGACCCACTCATGGCCCTCAGTGGCAGCATAGATCACATGTGTCAATATGGTCTCCAGTAGCTATATAGGCCACTGACATCAACATGGCCCAGCAGGCAGCAAAGCCTGAAGACAGTACCAAGGTTTCAGTTAACAGCACAGATCATGTGTGTCCGAATGGATCTCGGGCTTCATCACAGCCTGGGGCAGTCAACATGGCTTCCAGTGGCATCCGGGACCACAGTGGTTCTTCCAGAAAGTGAACTATTCCTCGTGTCATGCTTCTATCGTTGCCCAGAGCCAGGGCAATGGGCTGAGCCTGTGTCTGCATAAGCTCCAGGCTTACACACCACCCTGTTGACCCCCGGGGGCAATGACATGTTCTACCGTTGACCACAGCCTTCTGTCACACCTGTCACCGCTGTTGTGTCTCCATTTCCCCCTCTCTCTCTCTTCACAGCGCTCTTCCATCTTTCCCACCTCTCCATAACACATTTGTTCCTAGTGGTGCCTGCCCTGCATGAGGCAAAGTGGGTCCGCCTCTCTTGATAATTTTAAAATTACATTTATTTATTTGTTTATTTGAGTCGGTGTGCCATGGTGCCAATGTGGAGGTTAGAAGACAACTTTTAGAAGCTGGTTCTCCCTTTCCACCATGTGGGTCCTTAGGATCAAACTCAGGTCCTAAGGCTTGGCAGCAAGCCCCTTTACCCACTAAACCATGTTGCAGGCACGAACACTCTCTCTCTGTCTCTCTGTCTCTCTGTCTCTCTTTTAAAAAATCATTTATTTTAGGCATATGAGTACACTGTAGCTGTCTTCAGACACACCAGAAGAGGGCATCGGTTCCCATTACAGATGGTTGTGAGCCACCATGTGGTTGCTGGGAATTGAACTCAGGACCTCTGGAAGAGCAGTCAATGCTCTTAACCTCTGAGCCATCCCTCCAGCCCATACATACAGTATTCCTAAAGGAAAGGATGTGTTTAATTATTTTTTGTTTATTCCTTTTTTTTTTTTCCTGGCAGAATGTGGTTGCAAAGGCTGGAGCTGAAGAAGTCATTGCAAGCCATAAAAGTACTGTTTTACAGTGGCGGAGGCAAAAGGAGACTCTTTCTCTCTCATAGTCGTGTGTCTACAACTTTAAGCAAGAACCTTCGATCTAATCCAGTCCCAGGAACAGAAGAGTACTGGAAGCCACTGAGTTTAGAGTTAAGACCTCAAGGGCAGTGTAGGTTAAAAAGTGAGTGTCAAGGAACTTGGTGTGTGATGCTGTTGTTGAAAGTATTTCATCTCTATCGGGGTTCCAACCCCATCTTTGATCATTCAGTTCCTGGATAAAAGACACACACGACCTTTATATTTATAATACACCTTTATTAGCACTAAGGCTGGGTAGATCTCTACCCTCTATCTATTAAAATTTATTTCCTATCGATAACCTTGAGTTATTACTTACTGTCTTAGTCAGGGTTTCTATTCCTGCACAAAGATCATGACCAAGAAGCAAGTTGGGGAGGAAAGGGTTTATTCAGCTTACACTTCCATGTTGCTGTTCATCACTAAAGGAAGTCAGGACTGGAACTCAAGCAGGTCAGGAAGCAGGAGCTGATGCAGAGGCCATGGAGGGATGTTTCTTACTGGCTTGCTTCCCCTGGCTTGCTCAGCCTGCTCTCTTATAGAACCCAAGACTACCAGCCCAGGGATGACCCCACCCACAATGGGCCCTCCAACCTTGATCACTAATTGAGAAAATGTCTTACAGCTGGATCTCATGGAGGCATTTCCTCACCTGAAGCTCCTTTCTTTGTGATAACTCCAGCTTGTGTCAAGTGGACAAAACCCAGCCAGTGCACTTACTATGTTTCATCTGTGCTGCTCTTAACTCCAATTGGCCAGCCCTCAGGGCCTAGCCCAGGGGTCTTTCTCCTCTCTCCACTGTCTTCGCTTTCCCTTCTGGTATCCTCCAACCCTAAGCCTAGAACACCAAGCTCCACCCATCTCAATTCTGCCTAGCTATAGGCTTTAGGCATCTTTATTCACCAACCAGAAATAACTTGGGGGCAAGGTCACATAGTCACTTGGGTCTATGAGTGGACTCTCTTGGCTCTGGGGCAACCAGGTCTTGGAGGCCCCCACACTTAGCATTACATTACATAGCAACAGACCAAACCTCAACTTGATGCCCCAGCATAGGAGTTCCTGTCCACAGAGGCAAGGGGCAGGAGGCAGGGACAGAGCAGCAGAAAGGATTTGAGAGTAAGTAACAAGACTCTCAAGGGGGAGGGACTGGTCCAAGTGGCGGGACAGTTGATGACTCAAAGACAAGAAGGCAGAGGTCAGTGTGGGATGGTGATGGTGTCCCCTGGGGGAATTTAGAAAGGAGACAAACTCTAGATGGAAGATTAAATACAATCCCTATGGAATTTCTAAAGAGCCCTAAATTGCTCTATGCCCGGGCACTGTCCAGGAAGCTCCAGGAAAAGCCTGGCTCCTGGATCCTCGCCTTCCACTGAAGAAACCCACAGCAGATGAGGCAACATCACTCTGCCTTACTGTTTTGTTTACACACACATAGGCACACACACACACACACACACACACACACACAGAGACACGCACAGTCACACACAGGCACACACAGACACACATACACAGACACAGACACACACACGCAGGCACACACAGACACACAGACACAGACACAGACACACACACACACACACACACACACGCAGGCACACACAGACACACACACACACACAGACACACACAGGCACACCCGCACAACATAAACACACGTGCTCCCCGACTGCTGCTCCGCACCCCTGCAGACTTTGCAACCAGCCTACCCCTCTCTATCTCCTTCCTCTCCCTCCCTCTTACCTCCACACTGCTGCTAATGACTTTTTTTGATGAACTGACTGATGACCTGTCTTTCCTGCTCAGCTTTCTTCCAGAAATTCCCGCCAACTACGTCATAAGGGCCAAATTAGTCACGCATCGTAATTTTTCCAAGATATGAGCCTGAACTCTTCTCTACCCACCTTCCCTAGCTCTCCTCATCTTTCTACCATGCATGGCAGCAATGCCAGAGCACCAATCAGCATCTAAAGGTAATCACATGAAGGACCCCAGTGAGTGGCACTCAGCCATGAAGCAGCTACTCACAGGAGAAGGATGCTTCAGATGGTGCTTTGTGTTTGAATTCCCTGATACAGGGACCTGCTGGTGTAGTTTGGTGGTAAGATATGCACTTTGCATGTACTCAATATCCTGGCTTTAATCCCTAGAGGTTTTTTTTTATAATTTAATTTTTAATTTGCATTAGTAGTCAGATCCTCTAAAACTGGAGTTACAAACAGTTGTGAGCTGCTGTATGAATCCTGGGGATTGAACCTGGGCCTTCTGGGAGAATGAACAGCCAGTGCTCTTAACCACTGAGCCATCCCACCAGTCCCTCCAATTTGTTATTTTGTTGAGACCAGGGTTTCACTGTGTAGCCCTGGTCGACCTGGAACTCACTATATTGACCAAGTGACCTTGAACTCACAGAGATCCACCCACCTCTGCTTCCAGAGTGCTCAGATTAAAATTGTGCACTGCAATAATAAGTGTGTGTGTGTGTGTGTGCGCGCGCGCACGCGAGAACCTAGTACCAATTTTTAAAACATTATCTCAAGACATGAGGTTTCTGTGTGGGATTTTACATAGTAATAAACAGCAGTGAAATTGGTGTCAGAAGTCATAGACTGACCCTGAAAATGTAAACATCAGGCCAGTGAGATGGCAGAGATCGTAAGGGCACTTACCATCAAAACCTGATGACCCGAGTTCAATTTCTGGGAGCAAGCATGGTGGAAGAGATCTGACTCCCACACAGTGTCCCCTGACCATCACATGCATTCACTGATTCCCACACACAAGACAGACCTACAAGAGCGAGTTTCAGGACAGCCAGGGCTACACAGAGAAACCCTGTCTCGAAAAACCAAAAAAAAAAAAAAAAAAAAAAAAAAGATGCATCTCTATTTTAAGGCTTCTGAGAATTTGAAGACAAACTCCACAGGCCTCTCAGCTGGTCAGAAGACTTCTCAGACCCTTATGGCTGTCATTACAGCGTCCTCTGATTTCAAGCCAGTCAGACGGGGCCTTGTCTCAGAGGTGCTTGCGAGTGTGGCTTCTGTTAGCTCCAGAACGACTCCCTAGGAATCCGTGATTGTGGGAGATTTGCACAGGTGCACCCTCAGCCTGATCTGAGAGGGGTGGTTCCGAACTGGGAAAGAAAACCTTGGGCCTCTAAGTTTTTATGGGTGAAAGGCAAGATAAAGAAGTTATTCACCAGCCGGGCAGTGGTGGCAGACGCCTTTAATCTCAGCACTTGGGAGGCAGAGGCAGGCGGATTTCTGAGTTCGAGGCCAGCCTGGTCTACAGCGTGAGTTCCAGGACAGCCAGGGCTACACAGAGAAACCCTGTCTCGAAAAAAGAAGTTATTCACCAGCGTGTGTGAGCTGCTCTCATTACAGGGACCACAGAGATGGACTCCCTGGAGCAGGATGCTGCCTGACTTGGAGTTCAAACACCTGCCTGACCGGATTTCAGGCTTACTATACCGAGTGTCTGCTGTGCGCCTCCTGCCCCGCCTCCCCACCCCCATGAATAGGAAATGTCTGTTATGGTGACCCTGCATACCCCGCTAGGTGTTGGGTGCAGGTGGAGAGAGAGGGGCAGGTAGCCTGTCCTTTTTATTTATGTTCCACACAGTGAAGGGAAGCCATCTGAGGAGACTCATTTGCATCTTGGCCTGATTTAGAAGACAAGATCCTGGCCTTCCAACCTCATTCCCATAAGGCTTTGGAAACTTGACAAGGTGTGATTTAATCATGCCCAGAGGGCAGACTGTGATAGCTCGTATATTCCAAATATAACCATAATCATATGGTTATCTCTGATGCTTCTGCATTGCCTGCCACGCCTTCATCACGAGGTGGTAGGTGGTGTGTTTATAAAAATGATAAAGATATCTGTTTTATGGAGTATAAGGAGGTGTGGGGGAAGGGTGTGCTTCAGCAGGCCCAAGCCCAGGCATCCCTTCCCCCTGAGGGACCAGGCACACGCGAAGGTATAGTATAAAATAGAGTTTATTCAGGGCATGGGGAGGGGAGTTAAGAGGGTAGTAGAGGCAGAGAAAGGCAGAGAGAGGGAGAGAGTAGAGAAGTAGAGGCCGGCCATGACCACGTGGAGGGGGGGAGGGAATGGGGCAGAGGTAAGAGATAAGAGATGCAAGAGAGAGGCAAGAGATAAGAGAGAGAGGAGGAGGGGCAAGCAGCCCCTTTTATAGTGGGCCAGGCCCACCTGGCTGTTGCCAGGCAACTGTGGGGCGGAGCATACCTGACTGTTGCCAGGTAACTGTGGGGTGGAGTTTAGACAGAATGCTAACAGTTGCTAAGCTCAGTAAGCTAATATCAGGACGAGCATGTTTTTCAAACCCCCACCTTTCTCTTTTCTGTTCCATTATTCCTGATTGTGTGTGTGTGTGTGTGTGTGTGTGTGTGTGTGTGTGTGTGTGTGTGTGTGTGTGTGTGTTTGTGTGTGTGTGTGTTTAATTCCTCTTTGCTTTCAGGGCAATCTCCTCACGGTTCTAAACCGGCTTCTGCAGCTCCAGGCTTCTTATCTGGTAGGCATAGATCAGGCATGGAGAGAGATTTGCTTTTCTGTTTTCCTTTTAAAGTGGCCAAGATGCCTCTGTCTCCGTGAGGAGAAGGGCATCTCAGGTCCATTCATACCCGGAACTTGCCACAGGGGGCTCAACCTTAGACTCAAGCCTTGCCCGTGGGAAACATCCCTGCATACAGAAACAAACTGGGGCTTCTTTGAACTGGGAGGTTAGCAACGGAAGAGATGACCAGGAGCGACTGACTACCACATAGAAAGAAAATAAGGAGTCAGTGTTAGCTTCTGGCTTGTAAGTCAGAAATGTTCCTTCCCATTATATTTCTTTCAACTAAAACTTTATGACAAAAACTTCTCGTCTGCCATCTTTACGATGCAAGCTGAACATGCCCAGTGGTGCTGCTGCCTATTTTAACCCTTTCTACGCACGCATGCGCGCACACACACACACACACACACACACACACACTATGACCTAAACACACTATGAGCTAAACATGCTCCGGAATGTATCTCTCTGATTTCCTTCTTCTACCCTAAACCTCAGTCCTTGCTGAGGAGTGTCCCTGCCCCTGGAGTGCTTTCTGATGAGCACAGACAGCCCAAGTAGAACACTGAGAGTCCCTGTGTGTTGAGAGCCACTCACAGCCGGGCAGTGGTGGCGCACTCCTTTAATCCCAGCACTTGGGAGGCAGAGGCAGGTGGATTTCTGAGTTCGAGGCCAGCCTGGTCTACAGAGTGATTTCCAGGACAGCCAGAGCTACACAGAGAAACCCTGTCTCGAATTAAAAAAAAAAAAAAAAAAAAAAAAAAAAAAAAAAAAAAAAAAAAAAAAAAAAAAAAAAAAAAAAAAAAAAAAAAAAAAAAAAAAAAAGAGCCACGCTCTCAACTCTCTTCCCGCCTGCTGCAGCAATGGCTCTTTCTCCACTGGTATTTCTTGGTATGTGCTTGTCTTGACATTTTATTCACAGGAACAAGAGCTTATTGCATCAGGTTACAACAGATGATGATGGTGGCCGCGGTGGTGGTAACACATGCTTTTAATCCCAGCACTCGGGAGGCAGAGGCAGGCAGATCTCCATGAGTTTGAGGTTAGCTTGGTCTACAAAGCGAGTTCTAGGACAGCCAGGGATACAGAGAGAAACCCTGCCTCAACTCACCAACAAACAAAACAAACAACAGAGTTTTGAGGTAGACCGGAACAAGAACTGCTGTCAGTCTCCAAATAGCACAGGAAGAGGAAGTGCTAGATTGTGTCTCTAAAACGTGTCTGACTTGGCATCTCCTCCCAAAGCTGAGAGGAGAAAGACTTGGCCACCACAGGGCTTCCCCTTTTGCCTGAGGAACCGCAAGATGAAAGCCCCCGGGACATGCTGCTGAATTAAATTTATGGTTTCTTTCATTGAACTGCAGGCATCCTGGGACTCAGAAGTCCCAGAGTGGCCAGGGTAGCATCTGGGGAGGTGGCGGCTTGCCCCGGGGAAGGTCAAACACAGAGGCTCTTTCTAGCTGACTGGGAATTGGCGCAGCTGGACCCCACCCTCAGGATATTGGAGGAGGTTGGGCCTCTGTCCAATCTGCAAGAAAGCAAGCCTTTGGTTTTTCTCAGAGGAACACAGGTGTGTGGAATTTTTGTGCAAATGATACCAGGCAGTTACCGTGGGAGTGGTTCATCCCTGGCGGCCTTTGAAGTCCACGCTAAACCCACGTGCGGGGAGCATCGGCCCTTGCTCACAGCCGGTATTGCTATGGGCACCGCTTGAGGTCACTTTCTTCATAAAGACTGTGCCATCCCTCCTTAGATCACTATTTTTAGTCTCCTCCCTTACCACGTCTGAATAGAAAGTTGGGGCGCCTTTGGCCTGCATACACAACCAAGCTGTGATTTCCTCTTTGGCAACATTGCCAGTAGCCGCTCCTTTCCAGTTCCCCAGAAGCTCAGGCCTGAATTCAGTAACTACCAGGAGGAGGCAATGTCCGCCGTCCCGTGAGGGCGCTGTTTTTTACTGTGCCGCTTTGCTGAGCGGTGTCCTGAAGCTGGCCCATGTGTGTCCTAGAAGCCGAGAAAGTCTAGGTTGCTGCTTTTCTGTCAACCGAGGCCAGAGAGGGACAGTGTGTATGGCTGGACTTTCTTGGACCAGTCAGCATTTGAGATCTTTTTTTTTAGTTTTTTTTTTTTTTTTTTTCCGAGACAGGGTTTCTCTGTGTAGCCCTGGCTGTCCTGGAACTCACTCTGTAGACCAGGCTGGCCTCGAACTCAGAAATCCACCAGCCTCTGCCTCCCAAGTGCTGGGATTAAAGGCGTGCGCCACCACTGCCCAGTATTTGAATAAAGACACAGAGACATTATTACTTAGGAAAGCTTATGCACTATAGCAAGATTACTTCCCAGCGAACTCTAAGTTAACCTGTTTATTTCAGTCCATGTCTGCCACGTGCCTTCTCTCTCACGCGGTACGTCCGACCTCCTCCGTGTCACTCTGGTAAACCCTCCTGCCTCAGATTCTTCTCCCCGAGAGCCTCTCTTAGACCGGAAGTCCCGCCTTCCCTATCCTGCCCACCTATTGGCTGCCAGCTCTTTGTTGAAGCCCATCAGGGAATTCCTTAGGCAGTTGAGGAAGGACAGAGACACGTCTTCACACGGAGTTCCCCAACGAGTGTCAGTGCCCTAGCTCTTAGCCCCTCCTACCTTCCTTCTCACTGGCTAGAATTCATTCGTCCTCAGTCTGTCTCAGACTGCTCGACTGGCATCCACCAGTCTGCTCTTGCTATGCTCAGCTAGTCTGTCTCCTCACTCTGAGATAACACAAGTACTCCTGGAATAAATTCTAAATCTGGTACCCGGGATGTCTACAGCACGTGTTTAGTGAACAGATAGATGCTGGTGGTACCGATGTTAAATACACATGCCTGCCGGAACACACAGTTTGGTGGCTCCAAGATCAGCTTGCTGGACAATGATGGAGTCTCTATTCTCTAGGCTTAGTGTTTCCCCAGATCCTCCTGGCAGGGCCTGAAGCCTCCAAAATCTATTCTGGAATAGCTTGCAGCTCTTGCCGGTGACTGTCTTTGTGACCATTTGGTGTCTCCGGGGCCTGTTTGGCTTGTGCCTCTGTCTTCATGTCTATGTCCCACTGAAGACCTCTCTGGGCCAGATAATGGTACAGTGCAACTTTCTCTGCGACTTTGGTCTTGCTGATATCCCTACCAAACCCTTTCCATGGAGGCTCTATCGCCAAGGCCTTGGTGAATAAGCCCCTGGTCTCTGTGGCTCCAACATCACCAACACACTGGACCAGCCAAGTGTCACTGACCTCTGACTCTCTCTACTTCCTTTTTAGATAAACAACATTTCACGGTTCCCTCCAAGATATACAGTAGTTTTGTGTGGCGGACGGATGAGGTCCTGTGAGTGTATATTGACTTGAACCCAGCCATGCCAAGGACCCCAGTGCCTCAGACAAATGGTCCTTCTCCCGGTCCAGTACAGAGGTGGACAGCATGTGCCATACGTATCAACCACGGCATCTTTTGCCAGAATGAATGCAGCCTGAGACTGCTCCCTACAGAGACCTCCTACAGAGATTAGCTAACCTCCTCCTCAGGATATATAATAAACATGCTGGATTTCCTGGCCATCGGTACATCTCTTTTAGTGCCCAGCACCCACCCCATCTCAGTGTGGCTTCATTCTGTAGCACCTCTATCAGGGTGATCCGAAAGCCCTGCATATTGTGGCAGTCCTGGGCAGGTTCTTCACCCCTCTAGTGGTCTGTACTCTCTCCTTAGAGAGCTAGGGAAGGCAACACTGGTTACATGAGAAGCATGTTGTATACCCCCCCCCCCCCGTATGCCACAAACACTCCTAAGTACCAATCACTGCCACCCACCTCTCCCCAAGCCAATGCAGAGAAAGGAGCAGTTGTCATGGAGGTGTGTGCCGGGTGACTCCCATGGTGCTGACAACCTGGCCAGCATGTTCACCACAAAGTAGTGCTTGCTTTCCAGCGTCAGCCTGGGAGTTGGCATGCATAATATTTATTTGCATTCCTCTGTGCTGTAGCCCCTGACATTTGAGTCTTGGGGTATTATTAGCAAAGAACACGATTTCCTCATTCCATCTGAATCATGAAGGAAGCATTTCTCCGGGTCTGTCTCTACTAGGCTCTGCTGATCCTGGAGATTTGACTAGTCACGGAAATAAAACTATCTATCCAACATCTGCCCAGGACGATAAACCTTTCCAGAGAGCATTTTTTTTCTCAGTGGAAAATTTCAGCGGAACCCTTCTGTGCAGCAGGGCGCCCACACCAACTTCCCCCACTGTGGTCACACCTCCCCACGCCCAGGCACGGTCCTCCTGTGGTTTAGGTCCCACTCTGTGCAATTACAATGCTCATGTTTCTGGTCCATGCACGTGTTGTATTGATGCTTTGGGCTGATGATTACCTACTCTCCTGCAAGCCCTATAAGGACCAAACCCTCATCCTTTTTGCGTCCCTAGAATTTAGTATATGGAACTATTTGTGACTGCATTTCTGTGAGGAAACAGGCACGCGTCTTTACACATATGACCCAACTGCCGGCTCTGTCATGTGACTTCTAGGACATCATGCGAGCTTATTTTGCCAACTCCCTTCTCAAAGGAAGCTATTGCATGGAAGATGTAGATGTGAGCCCTCTGAGACGTACAGGCTCATTGATGAATTCTTTCCAAACTGAGCAGTCTGTATGTATTCACACTACAGGAATAGCCCAAATGCAGAACACGCCAGAAATAGGCTGAATGGGAAGACAGTTAAATAATCTGTGCTGTATCTATGAGGCAAGGGGGGGAGCGAACTATGGATACCCATGCAGCATGGATGGAGAGCCAACTGCTGAATCGAAAAACTGCTCTTGAAAGATCGCACTGAGCAAACACGGAGACAATGCAGGTGCAGGAAAGGCACCTCTGGCAAGGTGTTTCTGGGGATTCCTGGAAAGGTGGGGCTCTAAAGGACAGCAGGAGGGATCCTGGATGTGAGATGTCTTAGTCAGAGTTTCTATTCCTGCACAAACATCATGACCAAGAAGCAAGTTGGGGAGGAAAGGGTTTATTCAGCTTACACTTCCACACTGCTGTTCATCACCAAAGGAAGTCAGGACTGGAACTCAAGCAGGGCAGGAAGCAGGAGCTGATGCAGAGGCCATGGAGGGATGTTCCTTACTGGCTTGCTTCTCCTGGCTTGCTCAGCTTGCTTTCTTATAGAACCCAAGACTACCAGCCCAGGGATGGTACCACCCACAAGGGGCCCTCCCCCCTTGATCACTAATTGAGAAAATGCCTTACAGCTGGGTCTCATGGAGGCATTTCCTCACCTGAAGCTCCTTTCTTTGTGATAACTCCAGCTGTGTCAAGTTGACACACAACACCAGCCAGGACACTAGGGTACTAACTGCACTATGAATGGCTGTGGATGGCAATATCCCAGTTGTGACATTGATCCCTGAGTATTATTTCTTGCAGATTGCAAATTTCTACAAATCTCAAAACTGAAACTTTAATTCAAAGAGACACAGAGGAGTTATCTGGTTAGACCAGAGGTTATAAAACACCAATGTAACCTTATTGATTCTCTGATCATTCATTCATCTGCTTTAGCTCACTTGCTCTTACGTGTAATCATTCTCATCTATGGCAGAACTGGACACTGGGAATCTGAAGACCACAAAATGGGAGACAAAGGAACTGAAGTTTGAATTTCCGAAGCACAATCCCTCTGTCTGCTCCGGTGTGACAGTCAGGATTTGGATGGAGACTCCTCTGGACATGATATGCTACTAAGTGTCAAGAGCGTACACTGTCCAGGGCTCCTTTGGGGGCAAGGGAAACGTTCTGGAATTAGACATTGGTTATTGTTGAAAAGAATCTGGGGCAGCCGGGCAGTGGTGGTGCACGCCTGTAATCCCAGCACTTGGGAGGCAGAGGCAGGTGGATTTCTGAGTTCGAGGCCAGCCTGGTCTACAGAGTGAGTTCCAGGACAGCCAGGGCTACACAGAGAAACCCTGTCTCGAAAAAACAACAACAACAACAACAACAACAAGAATCTGGGGCTATTCAGCCACCCCTCCACATCCACAGATTCAAACAACCACTGCACAAAAATTTGTATGGAGCGTTTACAATGTTTCTCTTGTTTTTAGTCCGTGAACAGGAGTGTATGCTTAGCAGTTCCATTTCATTAGGCAGTGTGTGTAATCTGCAGATGATTCGAGGTCTAGAAGGGGGTGTGTGCATCAGCTCTATGCAAATAGCTGGCTATGTTCTAATAAGGAGCCTCGTTTTCTTGGACTTGGGTACCATAAAAGTTCTAGAACCAATCTCCTGAAAATCAAGAGGGACAACTGTGCTGTAAAAACGCTTTGGAAGGGTGAATCTCATCGTGGCTAACTTCCATCTCCATTTTTCTTGGGAAGGGGCGTGGTTTCCAGACAAGGTTTCTCCGTGTAGCCTTGGCTATCCTGGAACTCACTCCATAGACCAGGCTGGCCTTGAACTCGTAGAGATCCACTTGCTTCAACCTCCTGAGTGCTGGGATTAAAGGTGTGCACTACCACCACCCAGCCCACCTCCATTTTAAAAATCCTTGCCTCCCCCATAGTCTGGAAGTAAGAAATGGATCCCTGATTGGGGCAAGAAGGCCTTTAAAGAAGAGTCGTTGGCTAAATAAAAATGGGGATGAGGATAAGGATGTTAGCGGTGCCAGGTGACGGGATGGCCACTCAGGAGAGGATTGTCGTAGGCTTTGACTCTGCTGACATTGAACCTGAGGTGACAGCAGCTCACAGTGTGGGATGGATTTCATGCCGGAGGCAGGGCCAGAGATGAGCTAGCTCAGGCCACAGGATAGAGGCATGTCCCTCATTAGCCAGAGACAACAGGAGGGATTTATGTCCCCAAGAACAATCGGATCTCAGCTGGTGACAGCTGCTGTCCCTGGAACACTGATTTCACGAGGTGCCGTCTCTCTTTCCAAAGGTGAAACAATGATAGAAGAAGACTCAAAAGAGTGATTTTTAAAAACGTGCCCAGGGAATTGTGTAGCCCACTGTCCTCACTCTGCCTTCATAACACACACTCCTCTCCTGACCTAAAAGCACAGAAAAGATGACTTTGATGTAAAAATTAAATTTCAGAAACCTTAAAGCGATGTAGCCTAAAACCCAAATTTTTAAAAGTTAAAACAAGAAGATGTGGCGGTTTATAAAGGTAAAGGAGGAAAGCCTATGTGTCTTCTTAGGTAGGGTTTACTGCTGTGAAGAGACACCATGACCAAGGCAACTCTTATAAGGACAACATTTAATTGCGGCTGGCTTACAGGTTCTGAGGTTCAGTCCGTTATCATCAAGATGGGAGCATGGCAGCATCCAGGCAGGCATGGGGCTGGAGGAGCTGAGAGGTCTACATCTTGTTCCAAAGGCAAACAGGAGAAGATTGTCCCCAGGCAGCTAGGAGGAGGATCTCAAAGCCCACTCCACAGTGACACACTCCCTCCAAGAAAGCCACACCTACTCCAACAAGGCCACACCTTCTAATAGTGCCACTCCCTGGGCAAAGCATATTCAAACCACCATGCTATGATAGAATGAGGTGTTTAATTTTCATTGGACATGTTAATCAGGTGAGCCAAAGGGGTTTTTGATTGCTGGACTTCAATACTCTACTAGCTGGACCTTGGTAGTCAGCCTCTGGAGGAGAAAGTGGCCAAGAGGGAAGGGACCTTGGTGGCTAGCTTTAGGGATGTAATCTAACGGTTTTTGGCAAGGCAGAGGGACTAGGGGAGAAGGGCGGGGCAAGGCCTTCAAGAACCATGTCTGCCATACTTAGACTGGTCGGGGTCCCTTCAAAATCTAATAAATATGTTTTGCTTACAAATCTACTCATGGCGGTGTGAAGGAGAATGTCCCCCATAGACTCTTGTGTTTGAAAACGTTGTCTCCAGTAGGTGGCACTGTTTGGGGAGGGTGTGGAGCCTTTTAGGAGGTGGAGCCTTACTTGGCGGTGGGCTTTGACCACTTATAGTATTGTCCCACTTCCGGTTTGCTCTCTCCTTCAGGCTTGTGGCTGAGGATGGGAGCAGTCAGTTTTCTGCTCCTACGGCCATGTTTGCTACCAGGCCTCTGGAAACATGAGTCAATAAACAATTCCTCCTCTAGGTTGGTTTAGGTGGTCTATCTTTATCACAGCAACAGAAAAGGAACCAATATCCCGTGTAAACCCAGACAATCATCTGTCAAAGGGCTTTAGAACATAGCTAATTAGCTTCCCTGGATCATTCCAATGCACATTTATAATTAAAACATGTTTAATTTTCCTCTTAAGCAGTTTGGCTAGCCAATGAGCACGAACTCCCCAAATGCCAAAATAATGTCCCCAAGATGAATAGATTAACCCTTTCACAAACAGTGGGCCTCCAATTCCTCTTTACAGCAGCCACTGCCTGCATCCAGCGATCTCCTAGTGTCCAGCAGGCTGTCACATTACATGCAATTGGATTCCCACAGAAAGCGTAACAGAAGCCAGGTGGTGGTGGCACACACCTTTGATCCCAACAGTCAGGACACAGAAGCAGGCAGATCTCAGTTCCGGAGTAAGTCATAGGACAGCCAGAGAAACTCTGTCCGGAAAACAAAACAAAACAAAACAAAACAAAACAAAACAAAACAAAACAAATAGCAAAAGCAAACCCAGAAAGGCAATACAGGCCTGGTGGACCAAAGACATGGTACACAATGTGGGGAGATTCCAAGCAGACCCTGTGTTTGCTACGTTTGATCCATTTCAAGCTATAGCGGCAGGCTGCTGAGCAGAGCAGACCTCTGGCTCAGTTCATCCTTCCGTCCTTCCTTCTCTGCAGGTTCTGTCCACAGCCCAAGCCGAAGTCAAGATCTTTGTGCATTATTACTTTGATGGCTTGAATCTTCAAATGCCCCACCGTATCCCGGAAGACTCATGGGATAAAGGCGTGGTTGTTAGCCTGGGGTACTACTAAGAGATGAGAGAAACCTTTAGGAAAGTGGTTCTCAACCTGTGGGTCCTGAGCCCGGCAAAGACCATTGAAAAAGAGTTAGGTTATTAGGAGCTTCCTTCACTCTCATTTTGGTTCCCGGCCACCATGAGGTGGACAGCCTTGCTCAACTGTATACTCCCTCTGCGATGTTCTTTGACACAAGCTCAAAACCAAGCAACCATGCGCCAAGACTTTAAGCCCAAATCAACCTTTTCTCCCTTCAAGTTGGTTTATATAAAGTATTTGCCACAGCTATCTTAGGTCTCCAGTCATGGCTCCTGTCCTGTCTAATACCTGGTTTTCCCCACAGGCTTCCTTCCTATCTAAGTCTCCAGTCGTGACTTCTGTCCTTGAATGCCTGTGCACCTGATACCTTGGTTTTCCCTACAGGTTTTCTTTCTCTTTGTTACTTCTGGCCATAACTCAGAATTTCTCAAGAGTACTTGCAACAAAAGGAAAAGTCAAGGCCAAACAAGACTGTCTTAGAACCAAAGGGTAATTATTCTGCACAGCCTCGGAGGAATGTGTGAAGCCCAGAGCCTACAACAGGCTAGTCCAGAATTTGTTTGTTTGTTTGTTTTTGGTTTTTGAGACAGCTTTTCTCTGGGTAGTCCCCTGGCTTGTGGACCTCTCTCTGTAGACCAGGCTGGAACTCAGAAATCAACCGGCCTCTGCCCATTCGAGTGCTGGGATTAAAGTCTTGTGCCACCACCACCTGGCTAAACTTCCTTATCCTTCCATGGAACAGCTGAGAGGTCAAAAGTAAGCATCTGATGGAGACAGATGACTCAGGCAAAGTTGCTCCAGCTCCAAAGCCAACAACGAGGAAACCTTTCCATAGCCAGCTTACAGTTTGCATATCAACTCGCTGGTCACACTTAATGTGGTTGTTATTTAGGGAGATGACGTATTAGACCAGAACTCTGGATGTCTGGAATCCTGCCACTGCTCAGCTGATGGCTCAGTCCTTTCCCACCTCAAATATTCCTTCAGAAACACACAGACCTTCGGACCTTCCATGCAGCCTATGGAAAGCAAGTGGGCGTGTTTCCCCACACTCTCCCTGCACTTCGGTGGTGGCAGGAGACACAGGACTTACAGTGGCTGAGCGTTTTGGTGGCAGCAGGTTAACAAAGGGGAGCGATGATTGTTTAGCAAGCATGTGTCTAAGGCTGTGGGTATCCCTGGAGTCTGCATGTGGGAGAGATGTAAGCAGAGCATCCCTGCTCAGTGGCCTTACTTGGCAGAGGGGAGACTATAGCAGCAACTACTCAAGTTTTCAAAGGTGAACTCTGGGGTGCAAGGAGAAGGGGCTAAGCCATTCCTGGGGTTGGAGAGATGGTTCAGTGACTAAGAGCTCTGATTGTTCTTGAGGACCCAGCTCAGTTCCCAATCATCTGTAACTCTCGTTCCAGGGGGATCTAATGCCCTCTTCTGACCTCTCTAGGCACCGAGCATATACGCAGTACACATAGATACATCTAGGCAAAACACTCATACACAGAAAAACAAATAAATCTAACACACACACACACACACACACACACACACACACACACACACACAAAATACAAACAAAGAAATCTCTGGCTGGAGTGTGACTCAACGATAGAGTATTTGTCTAGCCTGGGCAACGCCACGGGCACAATACAGAAAAGGGGGAATGGAGATCTGGGCAGAAGGGCGTAGGGGAAGCTGCTTCAGTCTAAGAAAACCCCACCATTGGACACTCTGAGAAGTCCCACACACATCGTTCCACGGAGTCCAGGCCGCAGCCTCGGAGCAGAACCATCTTTGGTCATTTGCCTTCTCTACTGTGGTCAAAGCCTGTGCTTGTGGCGGGTGCTCTCTGGTGTCTCTTGCTCTGGAGTGAGGGTCCCCCAGTAACAGAGGATCATGTACTTGAGAGTATATATTCTCTTGAGGGAGGGAAACCAGGTGCCTGGGCCCCAAGGCTGCAGTCAGAAACATTGGCCATAACAGTTACTCCTGTCCAGGTTGTATGACTATGTCTGTGGTTTTTGTCTTTGTTTTTTTGTTTTTTTTTTTAACTTTATCTGTGTCTATGTCCACTGTGGCATACCTGTGGAGGTCAGAGAACTACATGTGGGAGTCAGTTCTCTCCTTCCATTATGTGGGATTTTGAGAGAAAATTCAAGTCTCTAGGCTTGACAGCAAGCACTTTTTGTTTATTTGTGTTTTCTTTTTTTTTGTTTTTTCGAGACAGGGTTTCTCTGTGTAGCCCTGGCTGTCCTGGAACTCACTCTGTAGACCAGGCTGGCCTTGAACTCAGAAATCTGCCTGCCTCTGCCTCCCAAGTGCTGGGATTAAAGGCGTGAGCCACCACGGCCCGGCGTTTGTGTGTTTTCTAGACAGGGTTTCTTACATAGCTTTGGCTGTCCTGGAACTTGCTTGGTAGACCAGGCCATCGTTTCTGACTGCCAGGGCGCTGGAATTTGCCTATGGTTCCAGCCCTTCTCTGCTAAAGCGTCACTACTCTTCAGACACCATTTTGTTTTGTTATTTAGTTTTTATTCATAATAATAAACTTAGGTCTGTAATCCAGCTAGACTTGGAGGGGAATGAGGAAAATATGGAACCCCAAGAACTTCCGAGAGAGAGCAGAGATTACAGAGTACTGTGAGCAAATGGTGTGGGGGCGCTCTCCTGAGCTACAGGAGACTTGTGGTCTCCCGTGTGCCCACAAGTCAAAAGAATTAGAGCTGTCTGCAGTGGAAATAATGCTCTTCTTGCTGGTCTTGCCACTCCTGGACCCAAATGCTCTGTGGCTTCCACAGTGCTGACCCCTTCTCTCACCTTCCCGGAGACCGAATGCTTCCTGTCCAGCCACTCAGTCTTGGTACTGCAGATAAAAAACCAGGAACCATTTGTGTTTGGTCAAGCAGTTGCTATGGACAAGATGCCAGGCCCTGTATGCTTCAGGATAAAGTTCCTGTCCTCAGATTTCTCTCTGTAAACCGACCAGCCACCAGCGCCAGTATAGCCTGTGAAGTCAACACCCTGGCACATGAATCCTGAAATAATTCTACGTAAAGAAGAATGCGTCTATCCAAACCCCTTCTCCCCTGTACTCAGATGTCGAGATACACAGTGGGGTTCACCATGGCTGCAGCAAGCGGCACCAAGGGACAGGGACATCTGCAAAGCCAAAGCCTAGAAATCACTTTTAAAAGAAGATATGTTTTTATTTTTTATATATGGGTGTTTTGCCTTTATATATGTGTCTTAGTTAGGGTTTTACTGCTGTGAACAGACACCATGAACAAGGCAAGTCTCATAAGGACATTTAATTGGGGCTGGCTTACAGGTTCAGAGGGTCAGTCCATTATCATCAAGGTGCAAGCATGGCAGCATCCAGACAGGTGTGGCGCAGGAGGAGCTGAGAGTTCTACATCTTCATCTGAAGGCTGCTAGGAGAAGACTGGCTTCCAGGCAGCTAGGGTGAGGGTCTTAAAGCCACGCCCACAGTGACACACCTACTCCAACAAGGCCACACCCACTCCAACAGGGCCACACCTCCTAATAGTGCCACTCCCTGGGCCAAACATATACATACAAACCATCACAATATGTCTGTGCACCACATGAATACAGGGTCCATGAAGGCCAGGAGAAGGCAACAGATCCCTTCAGACTCGAGTTACAGAAGGTTGTGAACTACCCTGTGGGTGCTGAGACTAGAACCCAGGTCCCCTGGAAGAATAGCCAGTGCCCTTAACCTCCAAATTACCTCTCCAACCTATTTAAAAATCTCTCTCTCTCTCTCTCTCTCTCTCTCTCTCTCTCTCTCTCTCTCTCTCTGTGTGTGTGTGTGTGTGTGGTGTGTGTTAAAACAAAACAAAACAAAACAAAACCCCTGCACTTGGCCTCTAAAGTAAAAGAGCTGAGGCACATATACTAAACTAGAAAAGGCTCTGATTGAAGAAGCAGCCCCAGGTTCTAGGATCAAAGCCCACTGCTTCTGCTTTCTCCCATGCTGAGATCCAGGCAAGTCCTCTGAACTCTTGAAGCTTAGGGAATCCTAGCTCATGGAGTTTGTTAGGAGCAGAACAGAACCTCTAGAAGAGTCTAGATATTTAAATATGCCTAAATCACAAGAGCATCTTGGTGGAGGGCGGAGCGCTTTCAGAGGTGTGGGTGGGGCCTGCGAGCCTGCCTTTCTAACCCTTCTTGGGGCCATTTCACGCTTACACGAATCTCACTTTGAGAAGCTGATACACAGAGATCTGCCTTATGTGTCATCTTCATAGATGATGCTCCCCGATGCAGGAAGCACCTCATCGCTCAGAACAAACAATACCAGGCATGTGTGTGTGTGTGTGTGTGTGTGTGTGTGTGCACGCCTGCGCTTGTCACGAGCACACATGTGCATGCACACGTATGTGTAAAGTAGTTAATATATTTCTTGAAACGTTGATCAGGGTGCATAGGAGCTAGTTGGAGTTTAGGAGGCCTGACTTGATCCTTGGGTTTATCCTACTGCATTCTTCTCCTTCAGATGTCCTTGCACCAGTGGCTTCTGGAGTGACCTGGGTCAGTACTAGACCAGAGTCTTTCTGCCTGCAGGCTTGACCAGAGGTCTTCATGCTGCCCATAGGTGTTACAGGATATTTGAACCTGTTTCTACTTAGGGTGTGACTCTGCCCTTAGTACACACACCTTTAATCCCAGACAATGAAGGTAAAGTTAGTTTGTAGAAGGAAGCACCCATGTTTGAAAGTGATGTCTAATTGAGTGGCAGACAAAGTGATGAGTCAGAGAAAGATCTGACAGAGTAGGATACGCCCAACTCTCACGAGAAGAGAGAGGAAAGGGGAGCTACTTAAGGGAGAGACAGACAGCACAGGAGGAAGAGAGTACAGAACAGGATACAGTAGAGTTTGTGGAAAGCAGCACAGTAGAGTTGAGAGGGAGAGTGGAGCAGCACAGAGAGGGAGAAGGAAGAAGTTTTACCGGGAGAGTTTTACAGAGACAGATTGAAAAGAGGAAAAGCTAGACACAGGTAAAGACAGAATGAGCAAGAGAAGAATTCAGAAGATTAGAACAGATTGTTAGAGTTAGTTTGAGGCCAAGCAGAGCAATTCAGAGGTGAGAGAAAAGCTAGATTAACAAGTCAGCTGGGAGAGGAGTTTGAGCCACAACAGCTGAGTTGAACCAGCCAGCTAGAATTCAGAAAAAGCAAGCAAGCAAACAAACAAACGAACAAAAAAAACAAGAAAGGCTAAGCTTATTCAGCAGTAAGTCTCAGAGGCTGAAAACCTTCTAGGCCTAGATTAGATTGTACGGACGCTAGAAGCTTCCAGGCCTAGGTTAGCAGACAGAGGCAGAAAGCATAGGAGACAATTACATCAGGCGAATAATAGATACTTTTACATAGAAGTGACTTGTAGATATTCCATCTGGCCCCAAGCATAATCACACCCCCCACTCCACCCCCATCTGCTGTCGTGCCTTAGACTAGGTTTTGCATACATGGAGACACGTGGAACATTCTGCATGTGGCCCCCCTGGCAGCTTGAAGAGAAACCATCTGGGGAGCCAGGAATGCCAGAGGACAAAGGGAGACCATGCTGCAGAGTAGGTAGCATTTGAGGGAGGTCCTTCCTTGCATGGGCACCGATTCCTGGGACCTGCTAGAATCATTTCACACGGTGGATTTTGAGGCTTGCTCCTCTGTGGAGAGTCGGGGGATCTTTGTGAGCATGGATAGCTCTGAAAGGGGTGTGCAGCTCTCCCGTGAACAAGCCATCCTGGAGCATTAGGCTCTTACCTTGTCAGAACTTGTCTAAACCCATCTTGGGACTGATTTCATTTCAATAGTGATGGAGGGGCTTCACCTCATTGGAACATCACACCCATTTCAAAGGATCTCTTTTCCTAGATCTCGAAGATGATGGCAAAGATGGTCCTGTCTTAAACATGCTTGAAAACACAAAGGCATTTGCAAAGACAGCTCCGGGAATAAAGCGCCAAGCGCTCCTGAGCTTGAGGGCGGGGCCCGGCTCTTCCTGCAAGGCGCTGGTCGGTGGCTCCTTGTTCTCAGAGGGCGTGGCCAAACTCTTGCAGAGTACAGTATCAGGAAAGATACTGCTCCAAGTGGGTTTAGTCCTCTCATCTTTTGGGTGCACAACTTCCTGGGGCCTTTAGCTGGCATCCATATCTTCTCTATACGCTTGGAAAATCAATACCCCCCTTTTTTCCTTTGTTCCTAATGAATGAATTTGGGGGATAGCACCAGAATCGGAAAAGTTCCCGTGAATTTCTTCCAGACTCGGAGTCTGGGAATCCTCGTGGGTGGCCGGGGGCCTGCTCCGCATATTTGTCAATGCAGAAAAGGGTGTATTTGAGCAGCTGGCCCAGAAATCGACTAAATCTGTCTATAGCCTAATTGGTGAAGAAAGAGCTGGAAGACAAATTGAGAATGGTGGGTGTAAACAGAAGGAAAAGGTGGCAGAAGGGAAGCCAGATGGATGAGCCCAGACACAAAACACACACAAACAAAGGCTGCTAGGGACACCAGGAGGGCGCGTTTGCATGCAGGGACTAGATCCGGCCTCCTTAGCTTGGAGGCTTACGGGTCCTAGGGCTGCTCCTGGAGCCCTGAGAAGTCAGACTCCACAAGGGGCGATCGCTATGGCACGTGGTCCAAATGGCCTCATTAGTGAATTCAGCACACAAATTCTTGGTCTAATTATTCAATTCCTTAAAGAATTTAGGCTCCAAGAGGACACAAGGGTCTGCTAAGAGCGTAGCGGGTGCGACCTACAAGGGTGCCTGTGCCTGCATATGTGTGTGTGTGTGTGTGTGTGTGTGTGTGTGTGTGTGTGTGTGATATTTTGGTTACAATACACAATTTTCACCTTTACATAGCTCCATTCCAAGGCAGCCGGTCTTTGCTTTGAAGTGTGACAGAGGACAAGGACACCTTTCTTGTGGTAGAATATATTACACATGTACCCCCCCCCCCAATGCCAACTCCGTTGACAAATTTTGCTGTTTGATTGAACCCTCTCGCAGCAAGAAAGAACGGGTAGTCAGAGTGTCTCCTGCAGAGTACTTTAGCTTTCTTTTTTTTTTTTTAAAGATTTATTTATTTATTTATTTTATGTGAGTACATTGCTGTCTTTAGACACTCCAGAAGGGGGCGTCAGATCCTATTACAGATGGTTGTGATCCACCATGTGGTTGCTGGGATTTGAACTCAGGACCTCTGGAAGAGCAGTCAGTGCTCTTAACCGCTGAGCCATCTCTCCAGCCCCCACTTTAGCTTTCTTATCAGCAGCAGATGGACAGACTGTCACCAAGCAAGTGATATGTCAACGTCGGTGTAACTTCTATGTTGGCTCAATACATATTTATAATTAAAGAATAATAAAATTTGCATTTGCTTACAAACAGTGAGAATCTTCTATACAGAAGAGACCATTCTAGTGAGAGACGCCAGTGAGCCAGGTGCATTTCACATTGCAACAATAAGCGATTACATTGCCCTTTTCAGAGGCGCCATGCATGGCCCACCCAATTAAGCCCCCAGAGTCGCTTCCTGATGGCCCATCGTTCCTAACACCCCTTCCGCATTTATCCTATCAGCGTTGCTTTCTGCATCTGCTTTCTTTCCTAGTCCGTCCCCCACGCAGTCAAATTTCATGGTTCCCAAAAAACGAAAAACAAAACTGCTGGTTCTCATTTCTTTGGGGGAAATTAGCCTTATTTCTTCCCATAAATCATAAGCATTCTCCAGCTGTAAACAGCATTTGCAACCTCGGAAGTAAATTAACTGCGGTGCTCTGCGAGAACAGAGGGTGCTGAGCAAGGTTTGGTAATTGCGACTTAGGGAGGGGTGGCCGGCAGTTGGGGAGCTGGGGAGAAGCATGGATAACTCCAGTCTTCTCTTTGAATGTGGGGATGGTCTCCCTGGCTGGGCAAGGGTAGCTCTAGGTCCTGCTAATGGCCGTGATGTAACAATTATGAATAGCCTCTTTCTGGAAATGTTGCACTTTGGGGGATAAATTATATGGTGATTCAAATTAAGGTATAAATGAAATAGGAACAAAAGCTTGTTTTGTAAAAGAAGCCAGACCAAAAGGCGAGGTATTATACAAAATGTGTAGAACAAACAAGTCTTCAGGAAAAGGCATATTAATGGTTACAAGAGGTCAGAGATAGGGAGTTCCCATTAATGGGTAGGATTTCTTTTCTGGGGTGTGGGATTTATTTAGAGAACAGAAGTTTTAAAATAATTAGGACGGCTGGGCAGTGGTGGCACACGCCTTTAATCCCAGCACTTGGGAGGCAGAGACAGGCAGATTTCTGAGTTCGAGGCCAGCCTGGTCTACAGAGTGAGTTCCAGGACAGCCAGGGCTACACAAAGAAACCCTGTCTTGAAAAACAAAAACAAAAACAACAAAAAAAATAATAATAATTAGGATGGGCTGGAGAGATGGCTCAGTGGTTAAGAGCACTGACTGTTCTTCCAGAGGTCCTGAGTTCAATTCCCAGCAACTACATGGTGGCTCACAACCATTTGTAATGGGATCAGATGCCCTCTTCTGGTGTGTCTGAACACAGCTACAGTGTACTCATATAAATAAAATAAATAAATCTCTAAATATTAAAAAAAAATATAATTAGGACACGGGAATCCGGCAAAGAAAAAAAACTAAAAAGTTTGCTCTCCATCTTTCTCCCAGTGAGCATTGCTTCCCGTATCCCTACCTAATGGCTTGGTGGAGGGGATGTAATGACACCTGTTGGCCTCCAGAGGGCCCCTCGAACACAACCCAGTTTTTTATGAACTTAGGGCAAGAAAAAGCAATGTTTCTCTGTGGTCATTGCTAGGAATCAATGGTGTGTGGTTCAGCCCATTACCAGCGGGTTTCCAGTTTGGAAGGGGAAGGGAAGAGCCACAGGACAAGGGAAGAGGGACGTAGCGAGCTAAGTAAGGGTTTTTACTCCCACTCCCCTTCTCCCCACGCCTGAGGAGCTAAGCCCATTATGTAGCACTGCATTAGAGTATGGCCACTGGAAAGCAAAATACGATCCCTTAAGGGACTAACTACTTGACACTCAGACCTCGCAGCCTTGGTCTTCAGAAATGACTTAAAATAAAAGCTCATTCCAATCCATATACCAACCAGCACTGGTATCACCTTTTTGTTTTGTTTTGTTTTTTCGAGACAGGGTTTCTCTGTGTAGCCCTGGCTGTCCTGGAACTCACTCTATAGACCAGGCTAGCCTCGAACTCAGAAATCCGCCTGCCTCTGCCTCCCGAGTGCTGGGATTAAAGGCATGCGCCACCACCGCCCGGCTGGTATCACCTTTTAAAGAAAAGGAGTTGACCAGAATTCAGTTTCCAGCAGCCAAACCAGGCGGCTTACGACTGTGTGTGACTCCAGTTCCAGGGGATCTGTGTTCACGTCATTTCACTTTGTGCTTTTTTATATCTTGATCTTCCAGACAGAGAGAGCCTGGCCTCTTAGCAATGGGCAATTGGGTGAGTGGGTGGAAGGTTAACGCATTCGGAGTTCAAAAACACTAGGTGATTTGCAGGTCTGGGGCATTTAGTCCGAGTGGCCAACAGAGGGTGCTAGATACCTAGAGTAGCAAGGCGAGCTCCCAGCGCAGTGCCTGTCTAAAGAGACAAACTCAGATTTCTGCTCTGCTTGTAACAAAGGCAGAGATTGCGCAATTCAACCTGGAGCAGCGACCAGCGCAGAATCCCAACATACACATGCAAGGGGCACAGAAGAGTCGGCCATTTCCCTTGCTTGGCTGTCCCCTCAGCATCAAGAAAGGAAAAGCAGCCACTTGACGGTCTGAGTTTTTTTGTACACAGAGAAGGTATTCACGAAAACAAATGAATCCGGGAAACCAACCCCATTGTGAGCTACCTTAAGCCCCATCCCCGGCCTTTGCCTAGCGTGTCTCAGAAGCCAGAGGTAGACATAAATCCCGTAAACTCTCCAGTAGAGTCTATAATGGGACTGCTGCCCAACTGGACAGAGCTGAGCACTCTCAAGGATTAGCCTTGCACAGAGCAGTATTTCTGGCAAATCAAAGCTTTTCCCACTCCCTTAACAGAGTCCACAAACACCAGGGTAGGTAAGGAAATAAGAGTGCCAAAAGAGATTAGTGCTCTCCTGACCACTGGGCTGCACTGCCTGCAGGCATGAGCTTACCCTGACACACCAGGCATCTCAGGCCAGACTGTTGGATTTAGAAGCAATAGGAGGAATAAAATAGCGCCAGCAGCACCCGCCGCGGAACCATTTTTCTGATTCTTTTCCAGCCGTAGGTCTGTTCCTTTCATCAGTTCTTGGGTTTATGTGTCTCGCTGCTGTGATCAGAAAGTCTTCCCAAAGAGAATGGCAGGCAGGAATCGATGGGAATGGAGGGTGGAAATGGGGGGAGGGGTGTTCTTCAGAGCCCCCTGAAGAAGCTCTTGGCCTCCGTCCAACCGGGAAGCACGATTCCACCCTCAGGCACGTCCTCTGGGTGCAGCCATCTTGGCACCTAGAAGGCTGCTTAAGGACGAATCAAGAAAACGAGTCATTTGCCGAGTGTGGAACCGAGTTGCTCAGGTGATGTTCCATCGGAAGGATTAGGGAAGGGAGCCTGTGAATTAATGAAGAGGAAGCTCAGAAGTTTCTTATTTCCTGTGGTGACCACGGGCTGTAGTGATACGCGTAGTGAATGAAGCCTTTGTGTGAAATGTCTCAGCAAAGCTCTTGCTATGTTTGGGTTAAGCAGTAGAGGCTGAGAAATTGTTTTGAGTCTGTTTGAACCTCGAAGAAATGTTTTCTTTCTGGAGAATCTGCACTTGGTGCTACGCGACCCCTGGCAGCTGCACCAACCTTGGTCCTAAGACACTCCTGGCAAACTTGGAGTTCTTGCTTTTGATTATGGCTAGCCATGGTCGACAGGGACTGAGATTTGTGTGGGTTGTCTGCTCTCCTGGGCAGCAAGGGCCAGATGACTTTGGTACTTGCAATCTTTCCCGGCTCCAATTAATTTTGTGTGATTATTGAATAAAAGTAACTAGAATGAGCTGGTCTTTTCCAAGAAGGCTTAGCATCCTGCCGAACTTCTCTCTCTCCTGCAGCTTCTACGACCAACATCTACCATGACCCATATACAGCATAGTGGAATCTCTGAGCCAAGGGAGGGGAGAGAATGAGATCACGGATGAAAGACACACATAACCTTTATATCTACAATAAGCCGTAAACAGCTTAGGCAGATGCCTACCCTCTATGCTGCTAGAATTTACTTTCCTGTTGATAACTCCTGAGTTATTACTTACTATGTTTTATCTGGGCTACTTCAATTGGTCACATTTTCTTTTTTCTTTTTTTCTTTTTCTTTTTTTTTCGAGACAGGGTTTCTCTGTGTAGCCCTGGCTGTCCTGGAACTCACTCTGTAGACCAGGCTGGCCTCGAACTCAGAAATCCGACTGCCTCTGCCTCCCAAGTGCTGGGATTAAAGGCGTGCACCACCACCACATTTTCTTTACTCCCAATCCATGGTGGCTTCTCCCCGTTTCCCCTTTTCTCTTGTCGTCCCTCCTGGTTCTCCTCTGACTCCAAGCCTGGGAACCCTAAACCCCACCTATGTCTCTTCTGCCCAGCTATTAGCTGTCAGCATCTTTATTTACCAATCAGAAATAACCCGGGGCAGGGTCCTCAGTGTCTTATATGCAGACTCTCATCTCTGGGGCAGCCAGCCTTGGACCCAATATTAGCATTAGAATACAAGCAGCATTAGACCAACCCACAACACTACTTCATAAAACAAAAGGCACAGGCTACAGCACGTAAAGTTGGCTATCTTATTACCCCAGCCCTCTAAGGGGGGGAGACAACCCCTTTCTCCTTTCCCTGAACTAGAGGCTTTAAAACAGCCATGTACCAGTTGGCCATCCCTATCTGCCTGATCCAGGGGCAGCCCGCTTATCCTTCTGGCATAAATAAATCTTTGTGCTGAGACACTTGGTGTCTGAGTGTGTTCTGTGCCGACTCTTAGGACCCTTCAAAATCTCTCTCCAGAGATAAGTTACCCTCTGGCTGGTGCCTTTTATTCTCCCAGTATGAGATTTCCAGGGAAAGTCCCATTTTTGGGGGGGTCCGTTGTATCAACAATCTGACAGATTGAGACACGTAAGTGTCTCTTTAGAATTTTCTTTTTCTTTCTTTCTTTTTTTTTTTTTTGAGACAGGGTTTCTCTGTGTAGCCCTGGCTGTCCTGGAACTCACTCTGTAGACCAGGCTGGCCTCGAACTCAGAAATCCACCTGCCTCTGCCTCCCAAGTGCTGGGATTAAAGGTATGCGCCACCACAGCCCGGCTCTTTAGAATTTTCATGGCTGCCAGGCCAGTTACAATGTCGCAGGGGCCCTGTCAAACATCCTCCTAGTGAGTGTGGAGTCCCAGCCGTGAGATGCCTGTTGCGCTCATCAAAAACTTCAACCTTCTTCTTAGACAAAAACCAGGGAAATCTGCCCATAAAGATGGGGTTGGTCATTTGTGGGAATCATGAAAAATGGTTGGTAAACAGGTGATCAAAGAGATCACAATCAAACCCAAGGGGACACAAGAAGCTAAAGTGGCCTGTGGGGGTAATGTGGTGTGTGGAGTCCTGAGATGTCCCGTTTAGAGGAAGGTACTCTGTGGGCCCGAGATGCAGAGACAAGAAAGGGCGTGCGCAAACCGACTGGCAAGGACTGGGGGCACAGGCCAAGCTTCAGACTTGGCCCAGTACAACTATCCCCAGGGTCAGCAGAACTCCTTCTCACACCCTAAGGCTTTCTGAATATCTCTACACTGCTGCTTGCGAAGAGAACCTCTCTGGCCCATTGTTCATGTCCCGATGCCCCTGCGTCTGTCTGACTGTAAGTTCATAAGGACCAATGCTAGGTTGGGAACAGAGATGTAGGTGTAATAGACAGAGCCAGGCCCCCCTCTGCCACTGCTGGGACCACTGTAATGAATGATAACAACAAACTGATAGCTTCAAGCAACAGAAATGATTTTTTTTTTTCTACACTTCTAGAGGCCACAAGTCAGAAATCATCAGGGCTACTCCCTCTTGGAAGGTTCTAGAGAGAACAACCCTGTTTGCCTCTTCCAGCTTCTGGTGTCTCTAGATGTCCTTGACGCTGTTCAATGCTCTGACTTTACCTTTCCATGACTGCCTTCAGAGTGCTTCTCTTACAATGTTGTGAGGTAGCCAAGATAGAAGACTACTTGCAAACAGTTTTAAGCCAATAGGAATGCATTATTAGCCAGCCAGTGACTACACTGGGCCCCAAACAGGACTCCTCAGTGTAGCCCTGAGCCTTTCTCAGGCTGAGCTTTTAAGCACAAAACCCACACCCTGGGCTGACACACCTCAGTTAGCAAGAACAGTTAGCCAGGATCAGAACTGCAGAAGCCAAAAAGCAAGGTGAGTCCCATTCAGGGACTTTCCCAGAACTGTGGGTTTTGATGGACTAGGCCTTTGCTCTCATTTGGCAGGTGTTGCCGCATGCACACTGGGTTCCGTGGCCTGAATGGAACTCCCATCATGGCATCAGCTTTGTTAAGGTCTGGGGCCTGTAATAAAATCTTCCCTTTCTCCTGGTAAGGAGACTCACCACGGAAGGAGGCCTGTCCAAGGTTACAATGATGCACAGTTACACTTGCGAAGGCATGTTTACTACATATATATTTCGAGGTTCTAGAAGTTAAGACATGTCTTTTAGGGGTCATGATTCAACCTACTACACAGATCCACTTGAGATTTCCAAAGGACTGTCATGCTAGGCCAGCCAACCTCTGGGGACAGGACAAGCTTCACAGGGATAGTAGAAAGAACCGTGGACCACTTGCCAAACGTGTCCCTCGCTGTCACAGCTTGCTCCTCCATGAAGAAAAGCTGATCATGTTGTTCGGTTGATGACTCGGAGTCTGCCTGGCTGCACCAGGTTGCCTGTCAGCTAAGTACTCTCAGCCTTGAGCTGGGCATCACCTGGCAGGCAGAGATGACTTAAGAACAAGTGTGGTATGCCGGGCAGTGGTGGCGCACGCCTTTAATCCCAGCACTTGGGAGGCAGAGGCAGGTGGATTTCTGAGTTCAAGGCCAACCTGGTCTACAGAGTGAGTTCCAGGACAGCCCGGGCTACACAGAGAAACCCTGTCTCGAAAACCAAAAAAAAAAAGAACAAGTGTGGTTTGAGGCCAGACTGGTCAACAATTCGAGTTCCAGGACAGCCAGGGCTACACAGAGAACCGCTGTCTTTAAAAAACCAAACCAAACCAACAAAAACGAAAAGCTAAAAACAAAAAATTTGGGAAACCCCCTTTCTGAAGTTGTTATCTCTTATCAACCTGGAAAGAATATCCCAGAGAAGTTGGATACACACAGGCAGTGAGTCAAAAGCAGGCTGGGCTACATGCATTTTGCCCAAAGTACAATTTCCTCATCTTTTTCCCCTAAGGGGAACTCGTGACAGGTTCAACCTGGGTCAGCTCATCCTGCATCAGCTGTCTGCCTGGTTTTCATTCTCGGGTTTTTGTTTCATTTTGGGTAAGACAACATCTCACTATGCAGCCCTGGAACTCAATACATAGACCAAGCTGTCCTGGAACTCACAGAGATCCTCCTGCATCTGCCTCCTGAGTGCTGAGATTAAAGGCATGTGACACTCTCTTTTCGCTCAAAGCAGATTGCGCTCCTGCTTAGACAGGCTCTAGCCTAGAGCAGCTAACTGCCAGGCTGGGAAAACTCAAAAAAGCAGTAGCCAGCTCTGGAGCACCTGGAAACTTGGGAATGGAAACAAAAAGGGAAGTTACCCAAGGATTTAGACCAGAGATGTTAGATCAGATTCAAGTTCAGAAACCTAGATCTTCCACCGGGAAGACATATAATTAATGATAGATGTGGTGGTTTGTATGAAAACGGCTCCCATAGGCTCATATATTTGAATGCTTTGTTCCCAGTTGGCTGAACTGTTTGAGGAGGATTAGGAGGCGTGGCCTTGCTGGAGGAGCTGAGTCACTGGGGTGGGTTCTGAGGTTTCAAAAGCCCAAGCCATGCCCTGTAAGCTCTTTTTCTCTGCCTGTGGATTAGATGTGAGCTCTCAAGCTGCTGTCCCAGAGCCCTTGCCTGCTACCATGCTTCCTGCCTTGCTGACCAGAGACTCTGCTACAGGATCCCCTAAATTAAATGCTTTCTTTTAATAAGTTGCCTTGGTCATAGTGTTACTTCACGGAAGAAAAGTAACCAGGACAGTGGGTAAATTGCTAACCTCTGACTTCATTTGAAAGACTCCCCTAACATCCATCAGTGCCTGGGTTCGCTCTCCAGCACTGTAAACGAACAACAAAAATAGATACAGCGGACTGAACAAGTATCTAGGTAAACTGTAACATTCTGAGCCTGGATCACAGTGTGTGCTCCGCAGGTGTCCATTGTCCAGGATACTCATTAAGAAGATATTGAAGGGGGCTGGAGAGATGGCTCAGCTGTCGGGAACACTGGCTGCCCTTCCAAAGGACCTGGTTAGTTTCCCAGGTCCCACATGGCCGCTCACAACCATCTGTAAACGCCAGATGATCTGATGCCCTCTTCTGGCCTCCACAGGTACTGCACACATATGACATACCTACGTGCATGCTTGCAAAGCACCCATACATATAAAATAAAGTTAAAACGAAAAAGAAGATACTGGTTTTTCACATCCGCAATCTGACCCCACAAAACTCAGCACTAATAAACCATAACCAGGACTGTGAACTAGTCATCTCTACGGGGTCAACACTTCCACTTTCTAGACTATGTGTCATCGCAAGACTCGGTGATGACTTTCTCCTGATGATCTAATTTACGTAAAAGGCAATGTTGGGTTTCTAGATAATAGGAACTGGGCGGAAGGAATTTATTCCATGCTCCTGGCCATTGTCTCTAGACAATCATTCTGTCTGGGCAGAGGAAGGATTTCCACGAAGCACCTCAATGTACAACTCTCACACTGTGGCCTATGAACAGGAACTAATTTTCCTTGCAACAAAAATTTCCAGTAAGGTCCATGGAGCATTGGACAGCTTTACGGCTGTGGAAGAGAAGTCTAACAAGCTCTTGCAAGTGGCTTCCCAATGACTTGGCACACAACACATCTGCTCCCAGCCTTACTCAGTCTGCAAAAGGAAAGCCACTGATGAGACTTGTCCCTTTCACCTCCCACACTGACCTATGATTTGACCTGGGGTCCTGGCCAGTTTTTTGCCACTGCCACCTCACACTACTTTTCTCTCTTTTCCTTCCGATGCCAAGTCCCCACCCCGACTCCCGATGAGGCCATGCCGCCTAGCTGACACAGAAAACCAAGGGTATAAATTGTTAATGGTGCACACGGCAGTTTCCCTGAGTGCCGAGGTGGGAGCCAGAGGTGGGAGAGATGAGGGAAGATTTCAGGCGTGCTGTGCTTGTTGGAGGGTGGGCAGTGCTTGGCTAGCCCAGGCTGGAAAGAGTATTCAGGAGAGGCAGCCAGCGGCACTGTGGGCACTGAGGGTTCTACCGGCGCTTAGCAAAGGAAACTTGCTCCTTGGCTCCAGAACCTTCCTTCCAGCGTTGTCTGCCAAAGGGCAGTGGGAACAAACGCGAGGAATGCGCTCTGCAAACCTGGGAGAGGCCAAAGAGTAGCACCTGGTAGGAGAAGAGCCCCTGAGGTCACGGCTGCGTGTCCCAGCACAAACCCAGGAGCAGGAAGTGAATCAATAGAGGCGCCCAGGGATGGTGGGCAGGAGGCACCCAGGGGTGGTGGATGGACAGACAGCCTCTGAAGTGATTGCCTGCAGCAAAGCTGCAAGCCCTGACTTCAGACAGGCAGGCAGCATTTAATAACCGCCTGCTGACAGGCCAGTGAGTCAGTCTAAAGGCACGGGAGGATGTGAGTCGCTCCGAGGCCCCTCTCACAAGCTTCGCTTGTCCATCTGCCAGAAGCCAAGGGCCTGGGGTGCCTGCTGGCTTTCTGCTTCATCTCGGGGCACAGCCCTTCCCCTCATCAGGAAGCTGCAAGGATTATCTTTTTTTTTTTTTTTTTTTTTTTAAATTTATTTATTATATGTAAGTACACTGTAGCTGTCTTCAGACACCCCAGAAGAGGGCATCAGATCTCATTACGGATGGTTGTGAGCCATCATGTGGTTACTGGGATTTGAACTCATGACCTTCGGAAGAGCAGTCGGCGCTCTTAACCGCTGAGCCATCTCTCCAGTCCCCAAGGATTATCTTTAACCTGAGCGCTTGGGCCATCCATACAAGAATGTTACTTTCTGGGATAGTTCTATTACACTTCATAAAACTCTTGAGGAATAGCAGTGAAGATGAGGAGTATAGAATACTTTCTTATTTTGTCCATTTAAAGTTTATTGATTGATTGAGAAGTTTATGCATGGGTATTGTGCTTACATTGTTTCTATTCCCCCCTTACACACACACACACACACACACACACACACACACACACACTCGCACACACACCCTACTGAGTCTCTTTAGTGTTGCTCATATGTCCATATGTTTAGGGCTAACCACTGGGCTTGGATAACCTATCAGGGGGCTCATTCCTGGAGAAGACTGACCTTCCCTCCTTCAGCAGCCATTAGCCATTGATTGATTGTCTGTAGCTGTTCATCTAGGGGCGGGGTTTGTGACATTTCCCCCATCTACACTGACACTCCCCCGATGCTGTCATTCTGCAGATCTTTCCTGTGCAGTCGTTTTGTTGAGACTTCACGGGCACATTCTCTCTCAAAGCAGATGTCCTGGTCCTTCGGCTTTGTCTTCCTGCACCTTCTTCTAGAATGTTCTCTAAGCCATGGATTGTGTTGTAGACACATTAATCGGGGTTGTGACAACTTTTATTTCTTATCCTCCAAACACAAAAGGAGAGCCAGGATCCTGGTTGTTAGGTCTCAAATCTGGGACAAATGGCTGAAGTACCTATTGAGCACATCCAAGTGGATGCCGGCTGCCAGGTTCTCTCTGCACCCCTCAGTCCTGGCTTCTACCCTAAGCTTCTCCAGCCCAGGGACTGTGTAACGCAGCCATTGTGATTATCTGGTCCTTTCATCTACTTTCCTGGCCAGCCTTGTGGCCCAAGCTGCCCCTCTCAGTTGGTGGGGCTCTCCCCTCTCTCTTCCCTCCCTCTCCTCCGTGGTTCAGGGCCACGCCCACTCTCCCCGATGTCCCTCTGGCTATGCTCTCTCTTTTTTTTTTTTTTTTTTTTTTTTTGCAGCTTTTAGGAACTTTATTTTCCTTCCACCTTTTTTCCCTGTGCTCAGGTGTCTCCAGAACAGCTCAGGACCACTCAGTGGTGGCTCCAACCCACTCGGTGGCCTGCGCCGTGGGAGCTGCTGACCAGTCCTCAGTAGCTGGCTGTGCACTCCAGTCTTCTGTGGGGAACTGCTGGATGGGCACAGAGGGTACCTGCA
>CM052721.1:2769311-2911966 GCA_028551405.1 Uromys caudimaculatus | reverse complement strand
CACACCCCACACATACACACATGCACACAAATCACACACACCTACCGGGCAGTGGTGGCGCATGCCTTTAATCCCAGCACTTGGGAGGCAGAGGCAGGCGGATTTCTGAGTTCGAGGCCAGCCTGGTCTACAGAGTGAGTTCCAGGACAGCCAGGGCTACACAGAGAAACCCTGTCTCGAAAAACCAAAAAAAAAAAAAGATGTGTGCCACCATGCCCAACTGATATCATCCTTTCTTAATTTCCTTAGTAGTAGCTCTTGAAATTTATTATTACTCTAGAGTGATTTATATATTTTGAATCTACTTAAAACTGCTCAGTGGATGCCCTCATGCCAAGAGAGGGCATCGGATCACATTACGGATGGTTGTGAGCCACCATGTGGTGGCTGGGAATTGAACTCGGGACCTCCAGAAGAGCAGTCATTCTCTATGTTAAGGCCAGCCTGTCCGTTTCTATAATAAGGTTGTAATTTGAATGGGATTGCCTGGACTGTGTGTATGACAGGAGGAAGAACTACTTGACAATACTATCTTCTAACACCTACATCTGCCATACTCTTTTATTCATTTAAACCTTTTAAAATCCTCTCAGAAGTTTTTGGGCCTCTCAGTATAGACATCTTGAACATACTTTTAAAATTAATTTTGATTTTTTAGACAATCCTAAATGGTTTTATTGAACCTTGATTTCCAACTTCGACTTTTTACTTTAGAAAATGCATTTGATTTTGTTGTTAATTTTGCATCCCACAAATTGAGTAAATTTGCTTATGTGTATGAATGATGGTTTTTAGATAAGTGCTTTATCAGTCCCGGGCTGGGCGGTTCTGTGTGCGCAGTCATGCCTGCCTTGAAGAAAGGCAGTTTTATTTGTTCCCACTCTGTTTTCTCCTGTGCTGTCCACAGCCTTCGTCACAGCACTGAACCAAAACAGCAAGAGGAAACCCTTGCCTGTTTTCCCATCTTAGGGAAAAAGCATTCAATTTTGCACAGCGAGTACAATAGTGTCTTAGTCGGGGTTTCTATTCCTGCACAAACATCACGACCAAGAAGCAAGTTGGGGAGGAAAGGGTTTATTCACCTTACACTTCCACACTGCTGTTCATTACCAAAGGAAGTCAGGACTGGAACTCAAGCAGGACAGGAAGCAGGAGCTGATGCAGAGGCCATGGAGGGATGTTTCTTACTGGCTTGCTTCCCCTGGCTTGCTCAGCCTGCTTTCTTATAGACCCCAAGACTACCAGCCCAGGGATGGCACCACCCACAAGGGGCCCTCCCCCCTTGATCACTAACTGAGAAAATGCCTTACCGCTGGATCTCATGGAGGCATTTCCTCACCTGAAGCTCCTTCCTCTGTGATAACTCCAGCCTGTGTCAAGCAGACCCAAAACCAGCCGGTACAAATGGTAAGTAACTTTCCATACATAACTTTCCTTATCTTAGATTGAGGGAAGTAGTTCATGTTTTCTTGTTTCCCCCAGTTTAAAAACAAATTATCTTTATCTTTATTTTATGTGTATGGGTGTGTTGCCTGCATGTATGTCTATGTACCTCATGCACATGGTACTCATGGAGGCCAGAAAAAGATATACCCCCTGGAACTGCAGCTACAGGCGGTCATGAGTCACTACAGGGGTTCTGGGAATCAAACCCAAGTCTTCTGTAAGAGCAGCCAGTGCTCTAACCACTGAGAAATCTCTCCAACCCCAAATTTGTGTATTTTTAAAAAAATTTCTTTTTGTTTTGGTTTTTTTGAGACAGGGTTTCTCTGTGTAGTCCTGACTGTCCTAGAACTCACTCTGTAGACCAGGCTGGCCTCGAACTCAGAAATCCACCTGCCTCTGCCTCCCAAGTGCTGGGATTAAAGGCCTGTGCCACCACTGTCCGCCTTTTTAAACATTTTTTAAAAAAGATTTATTTATTTTATGTATATGAGTACACTGTAGCTGTCCTCAGACACACCAGAAGAGGACATCAGATCCCATTACAGATGTTTGTGAGCCACCATGTGGTTGCTGGGGATTGAACTCAGGACCTCTGCAAGAGCAGTCAGTGCTCTTAACCGCTGAGCCATCTCTCCAGCCCATGTTTTTCTTTTTTAACTCGTCAATATTTTGTTTGTTTGATTGGTTGGTTGGTTGGTTTGGGTTTTCAAGGCAGGGTTTCTCTGTGTAGCCCTGGCTGTCCTGGAACTCCCTCTGTAGACCAGGCTGGCCTCAAGTTCAGAGAGCCCCTTGACTCTGCCTCCCAAGTGCTGGGATTAAAAGAGTGTGCCACCACTGCCCGGCTCAAATATTGTCGGTATTTGAACTTGAGGGGAGTCTATCCAACTGCTGACCCCTTTCTCTTTTGTGAATGAGGGGACTACAGTGCTTGCCTTCCTCATCCGTCCTGGAGTAAACTTCAATCATCATCCTTTTGAAGATGGCTTAAGTCTCTTTCCTAGTATTTTGCCCTGAGTTTGTTTGTTTGTTTTGTTTTGTTTTTGGTTGTTTTTTTTTTGTGCATATGTGTGTGTGTGTATAATGGCTATCGGTCTGTCATTTGATTTATTACTCAGTAATATTATAATCTTATCTTAATAATAGTATATGGCTTGGGTTAGAGAGATATAGCCAACTAGAGCTATTTAAAAGGACTGATTGGAGGCTGGGGAGGCAGCTCAGGAAGGAGGCCTGAGGAAATGCAGATGGGGCTCTGGAGCCAGTGCTGAAAGTGCACAAGGGGGAATTCTTCAGAGGAGCGAAGCTGAGTCTGGAGTTTCCACACCATCTCCCTTACTTAAGGTCAAGCATCTTCCCCGAGGGTGTGGCCCAGCACACGCAAGGCCTGGATCAGATGCCCAGCCACGGAAACAAAAAAGTCGAGTGTCTGTAAGTCGATGTGTGCACACGTTCATGTGTGCATGTGTAAATGTGTGTGCGTGTCTGTAAGCATTCATGTGGGAGCCAGAGTTAGCCTTTGGGAGCGTTCCTCAGAGGCTGTCCACCTTGTCTTTTGAAGCAGGAGCTGTCACTGGGATGTGGCACTCCCTGGTTGGCTAGGCTAGCTGGCCAGTGTGCACTTGTCGCTGATTGACCAGCGCCGGGATTGCAGGTGTGCATAGCTAGCCAGATTTCCACACAGATGCTTGGGACCTGAGTTCAAACCTTTATGTGTTCATAGTGAACCATCTCCCTAGCCCCAAATTCGTTATCTAAACTCACTGATTTACCACAGACGTGTACACACTTGTATGCTCCATCGCCGTTACTGATTCTAGAACTCCGTAAGGATTTAGTTTGTTGTTTTAAATTATGGGTCTCTGTGTGGGCATGTGTATGTGTGTACAGGCGCCTAGGAAGACCAGAAGAGGGCATCCGATCCCTTGAGCTAGAGTTACATGGGGGTGAGGTATAGTGACGTGGGTGCCGGGAACTGAACTCAGGTCCTCTGGAAGAACAGCAAGAGTTTGTAACTGATGAGCCCTTTCATCCATCCCCTGGCTCTTGACAACCACTAATCTATTTTCTGTCTCTATGGATTTGCCTATTCTGAATGTTTCTTGGGCCTTTTCATTTGTTTGTTTTTTAGAGACAGTTTCTCTGTATAGCAATGGCTGACCTGGAATTTACTCGGTAGACCAGACTGGCTTCGAACTCACAAATATCCACTTGCCTCTGCCTCCCAAGTGCTAGTATTAAAGTTGTGCACCATGCAACTGCCCGGCTGACTTTGGCCTTTACTTGACCTATCATGATGTCTTCAAGGTTAGACCACCTTGTAATGGACTTTCCAAACCTTTTACGGCTTAACAAAAATACTTTATGATTATACCAGTTTTGGTTTTCTCAGTGTCCAGCTGATAAACATTTGGGTTCTTTCTAATTAAATAAATTATGGTATTGGGGATATCTGTGTGCCATATATGTGTGAACCTAAAATCTAAACATTCATGAGTCAAAGTCTGATGGGGAAATTGGCAGATATATAATTATAGTCAGAGACTTTAGCGTGCTTGTTTAGATAAGCCTTACATGAAGTCAGCAAAGATAAGGATCTGAGTATCTGCCAGCCAATTAAAGTTCAACTAATAATTCATCCCCAAAATATTCAAAGTGTATGTTATTGTTAGGTGTATATGGAACAGTCACAAAGACAGACAAAAAACAAGTCTCAGCAAATCCTAAGGCATTAATGCCAGATACAGTCAACGCTGTGTGTGAGGTCTGTTCCCTATTATATAGAACTAAAGGATTACCAATAAGTTAGCTAAAAAATAACCCAGATACTTGAGAATTTAATAACATTCTTATACAGAACTCATGAGCCAAACAAAAATAACAGGAGAAATTTTCATTTGTTTGTTTTGGGTTTGGGTTTTCGAGACAAGGTTTCTCTGTGTAGCCCTGGCTATCCTGGAACTCACTCTCTAGACCAGACTGACCTCAAACTCACTGAGTTCTCCCTGCCTTTGCCTTTAAAAGCATGGGTGTGTTACCATGCCCAGCAAAATGTTTTAATTAAATAATAATGACATGCAATAAAAATAGCTTATATATATATATATATATATATGTATATATCAGAATTTAAGCTCACTCTGTCTATCTCTCTGTCTTTTTTTTTGTTTGTTTTTTTCAAGACATGGTTTCTCTGTGTAGCCCTGGCTGTCCTGGAACTCACTCTGTAGACCAGGCTGGCCTTGAACTCAGAAATCCACCTGCCTCTGCCTCCCAAGTGCTGGGATTAAAGGCATGTGCTACCACTGCCCCGGGTCTGTCTGTCTTTTGACAGTGTCTCTCTCTGTAGCCCTGGCTGTCCTGTAACTCATGGTGCTCTACCTGCCACAGAAAGCAAGCTAGGGCAATAGAAAGCAAACGACTGGCAAAGTGGGAACAACAACAACAAAAAAAGAAACAAACCCATACTACTTGAAAACAGGAAGATGGATAGGTCTCTGGCTACTTTATTTAACAAAGAAATGAGATAACAGCACAGCAGCACCAGGGAACAGGGCATACCCATTGCCAGTCCTGTATCAGGAGGAAGACAACAAGAAAAGACCAGGAAGTACCTTACGCCAATAAATTTCACAATTTACATAATGAACTGGATAAATTCTTCCAAAGACACTGAGTACCAAAATGGACAGAAGAATAGAAAATAGGACTGATCTAATCTGTAACCTATCATGAAAACACTATAGTCCTAAACCTCTCTGCAATAATGAACAAGAACCACAGGACATGTGTAGTAACAATTGGCAAAACTGAATGGGGAGGGAGTCAGCTTAACTGTAGTGGTTGGAAGCTGCACCATGGTGGCGCACACCTTTAATCCCAGCACTCGGGAGGCAGAGCAGGTAGATCTCCATGAGTTTGAGGCTAGCCTGGTCTACAGAGCTAGTTCCACAACAGTCAGCACTAAGAAAAAACAAAAAACCAAAAAACAAAAAACCTTGTCTTGAAAAACAAACAAACAACAAGCAAGAACAACAATAGTAACCACAATATAGTGGTTGGTGACTAAGAAAATTCACTTACATTTTTATGACATATTATTAGTAATGCAGGAAGTGCTAAACGCAGAATTAGTACACGACAAATGCAGAATATGCATTCTTTTAGGTGCTTAGGATAAACTATATCAGTCCTCAGAACAAGTTTCAGTGACTTTTGGATAACCAGCATCACATAACACAGCAAGCTACCCAATCATAATGGAGTGGAATTAGGAATAACAGTCACAGAAGACATTTGGGTAATTTTTAAATGTGCATGAACTAAATAATATCATCCCAAATAGCCAGTGGATCCAAGAAAATCAGAAAATACATTGAGATGAAAAAAATTAAAATCCCAATATAGCAAAATGTGTGTTATGACTAAAGTCTCATGCCCAATTTGGGTGGATCATTTTCCTGTTGAGGGCATGTGGACAGGTTCATACTGAACCATCTGCCCAACACACCCTTCAGCAACTGGGGCTGGCTCCCCGAGGCGTGCTGAGTGCTGTGGTGGACCCTTCGGGTGATCTGGGGTGGTATTTATTTTAACACTGGCCAGAGCAGAGTTTGAGGCTATGGCGTTTGTGGGTCTTTAGTCTTTTACACTCTGTCCCAGTGAGCTTGCTACATTTCTCCAAAAGCTGATGTTTTAATCTAGCTGGCTGACACCCAGTGAGCAAAGCCATCCAGTGTATCAGGCAAACCAGGCTGAGGGGACCCAGAGGGTCCAAGCCGTCAGGGTTGGGTCCAGCCTGGATGTAGGCTTCAAGATCTAGGTGGTTCTGTGTGTGTGCAGCTTGCTGGTTCCTTTTCTGTTTCATTGTTATTACAAGCAAGGTTCCTTACTTCTAAAATGAGTCCATTTAAATATGTATCTTTATTTTGTTTTATTTTTTTATTTGTGTGTGTGTGTGTGTGTGTGTGTGTGTGAAAGAGAGTGAGTTTGAATGTACATACACATGAATGTAGAGACTTGAAGTTGCTAGCCACTTTATTTATTGAGGCTGGGTCTCTCACTGAGCCAGGAGCTTGCTCATCCCCGTCAGTCTAGCTGGCCAGCTTGCTGCAGAGATCTCCCGCCTCTGCGTTTCCTGTTCTAGGGGTCTAGACGGCCACCACACATGCCCAGCTTTGACGTGGATTAAGGGGACCTTGGTTGGTATCTCAGCAAGGCGTAATAAATAAACTAATTTCTTGTTTAAATAAACGGTTCATTTTGAGTTTTCAATTTAGAGTGAGGTTGCAATATATATAATACATGGTTTCTGCATACCTCGAGGGGCTCTGTGATGCTGATGACTTTCTAGATGGTGGTACCCTTGTCAGAAACAGCTGAAGCAGCGGCACTGACTGCATTCAGTCAGTTTCTCATCAATCAATGCCTCTGCCTGCTCCAGGGTCCTGTCCGTATTCACACTGCATTTAGGCATCAAGTCTTGTCAGGTACCTCCACCTGGCAGCCTCTCTCTCTCTTTCCTTGACAGATTTGACAACCTCTGGTCAGATATTTTGTAGAACATCCCTCAGTTTGGATTTCCTTAATGTTTCCTCGGGGTTAGACAGAGATTTGGCTTCAGCCTGATGGTATATTCTAATCAGACATCCGCCTGAGTTTCATCCTCAGCATTTCAAAGCTGCCTCAGAGGTGGATGTTCCTTGCCTGGCTTTCTTTTTTTTTTGTTTGTTTGTTTTTTGTTTTTTTGTTTTTTGAGACAGGGTTTTTCTGTGTAGCCCTGGCTGTCCTGGAACTCCCTCTGTAGACCAGACTGGCCTCGAACTCAGAAATCCGCCTGCCTCTGCCTCCCGAGTGCTGGGATTAAAGGCACGCGCCACCACTGCCCGGCCTTGCCTGGCTTTCTTAGCTGAGCACTTCTGGTGGCTCCAAGCAAATCGAGGGATTCAAGCCACCAAGAGGAAAGACACAGAGCCCCACTGGTTAGCTCCCCGTTCATTGGAGAGTGGTAAAGAGATTCGCACTGCTAAAAGAATGTCATTTGGTTTCATGGTTGCCAAATTGTTTTTGTTGAAGAGTAATGGCTTTAAGTGACTAGGGGGACTAGGAAGCATATAGTCATCTCCTGCCCAACCTGCTTCTTCTCAGGAGGTACATGAGAGCGTATGAGGCAGGGGGCAACTCGAGCTGGGGGCTTGCCTGGCAGGTGTATGGGGCCTGGGGTTCCTTTCTCAGCTTTGCCAACAAAGCAAGTAAAGAAGTGAGACAGGGTAGGGGGAGAAGAGGGAGAAAGAGGGAGGGAGGGGAGAGAGAAGGGGAGAGAGGGAGAAAGACGGAGGGGGAAGGAGGGAGAGAGAGGGGGACAGAGAGAAGGAGAGAGAAACTTACTCTATGTCTGCCACAGGAATCAACAAACAAGTAAAAAGCCTGTTCTGCGATTTGGGTGAGGTCTACATTGTATCTTCTCTCAGACTTTTGACTAAACATTGCATGGAGAAGCAGCCCTAAAAGCCAGGGAGGACCACGGAGACAGCAGAGAAGGCAGAGAGGACTGACCACACGGGTTGCTTAAAGACACCCACTGCCTGAGGGGTACCAGAGGTGGAGATGCAGGTTGGAAAGGGGAGGGCTGTGCGTCCTGAGCATCTCCAGAAACCCTACAGAGGAAAAGTGAAGTGGGGGAGGGGCTGGAATCAGGGTGACCAGCTAAGACTCTCTGTCACTCAGCAGCCTGGTGAGGAATTAGCAGGAAAGGGGCCTTTCTGAGTATAGCAGCAGCAGCAGGATAACTAGAAAACCCCAGACTGACCTTGCAATGCTCAAGTATATTTGAATTTCTATAAACACAGCATGCTCTTTTTAGTGTATGCCCCATGCAAGGTTTTTGTTAAATCTAACATCCTCAGGCCCCCAAAGAGAAATAGACTACTCAGGGGTCATAGCCAAGCCGCAGGATGAACCCTGGGCTTAGCTCTGCCTCTGCCCGGGCTTTGCCACGGATGCAGGTTTGAGCAGGTAGGGTTTCAGCCCTCAGAGAGAACATTCCCGGGAAGGACCATCTCAGTGAATGTCATGGAGCCTTGCAGGCTGTCTGAGGTGTACTTAATACAGTTCTGCTAGCCTCCTGGATGCAGGTTAACACTCAGAGCAAATTCCATGCCATGACTCAGTTAACAAAATCCTCTGGACTGTGAAGCTTTTTCTGCCCTGAGAGATCAGAGCCTTTGTAACAGTTTCCAGCCTCCCCCCCCCCCCAACCCATGTCCAAGGGGACTCTGTAATTAGGTATGCATTCAGGGTGTATGTGCAGATAGTGCCTGCCTGTTGCTACTGGCCTGGAATATAAAACTCCACCAAAGCAGAACCATTTGAACAGGTTTCAGGAGGTTTTGCCCTAGGTGCAAAATACTACTGTGCTTTCAACATGCAAGCAATTCAGATGCTCAACAAGTGAATGCTAGAGTCGGCCAACACACGGGGACCGCATTTAAAAGACAAGCACTGAAAAAATAGATCGTGGGCTGGAGAGATGGCTCAGCGGTTAAGAGCACGGTTGCTCTTCCAGAGGTCCTGAGTTCAGGTCCCAGCAACCACGTGGTGGCTCCCAACCATCTGTAATGGGATCCGATGCCCTCTTCTAGCAGCCACAGTGTACTCACAAACATAACATAAACAAATACATTTTAAAGAAAGAAAAAGAAAGAAAGAATAGACCCGGAATGATGCGTGGATGCTTTGCAGAAGGGGCTCGGCGGAATCAGCGGGCGAAAGGGCTGGAACTGTCGCGGAAGCAGCGCTACCAGGGGGCCCTGGCTGCTTCGTGTGGCCCTCTTCTGCTTCTCAGCATCGCTTGAGAAAGTTTCAGGAATCGTGGTTGGGTGTTTCTAAGGCAGTGAGGATGCTGGGACCAAGAATGTCAGATTTAACAAATAGAACGTTGTGCGGTGCATACACACGCAAAAAAGAGTGCTGTGCTCATTAGAAACCCAAATAGAGCAGCCATGTTGGTGGCTTAACAGCACGCACACTAGGTTTCCCAGAGTTCTAGGAGTCCTAAGGGTCACCGGATAAAACTGAGATGGGGACAAAACTATGTTCCTCTTGGATCGCTTAGGGCTGAATTTGTTTCCTGAGTCCACACCTTCTAGAAGTTGAGCACTGTCCTCTGTAACCGCCTTTTCTCTGTAGTCCATGCCTAAGGTAGAGACCTCATCAACGTGGCTCCACTTTCTCCACATCTGATAACTGATTGAGAGGTTACTTCTCTGCTGCCGGTGAAATGAGCCAATTTAAGCCAAATATATTAAAAGGCAGGTTTATTGGGAAGCTGATCTCAGGTGAGTTCACTGGTCCCAAGGACCGAGGCCAAGGAAGTCACTGTGGGGAGAGAAGGGGGAGAAGGGGGAAGGGAGATAGGGCGCTAGCACACAGAAATAGAAGAGGAGGAGGAGAAGGAGGAGGAGGAGGAGGAGGAGGAGGAGGAGGAGGAGGAGGAGGAGGGGAGGAGGAGGGGAGGAGGAAGGGGAGGAGGAGGGGGAGGAGGAGGGGGAGGAGAGAGAGAGAGAGGGAGAGGGAGAGGGAGAGGGAGAGGGAGAGGGAGAGGGAGAGGGAGAGGGAGAGGGAGAGGGAGAGAGAAGCAAAAATGTCTGGATTTTTGTAGAGAAGAGCCTCTGGGGGAAGGGCAGCCCCGCCCCTGGGCTGGAAAGTTCAGGGTTGGGGGCGGGGTATGCCAGGTGCCAGGTAGGGACTCAGGGGTGCTGGGAGAACCTGGAGATCAGGTCTGCTTTGATATGTAAAATACCAAGTCAATCCTTATTCAGGGTCTGAAATCAAACACTGACTCTCCTGCTCCCTTCTTCACTTCTAAGAACTCCTCTGATCACACAGGACCCACCCAGGTAACCCAAGAGACCACTCCCATCTCGGGACTATATAAGATAATTAGCTCAGCTCAGTATGTGAGGTCGTACTCATACACTATTAGCCCCAGGTTAGTATGCAACCGTTCAGGGGAGCAGGAAGACATCACTCTGTCTACCTCATTCTGCTACTTAGACCACAGGTTTTGTTTGTTCGTTTTTTGTCTTGTTTTTTGTTTTGAGAGACAGGGTCTCACGACATAGCCCTTTCGATCCTGGAACTCAGTACATAGACCAGGCTAGCCTCAAATTTGCCTCAGACTCACAGATACTCACCTGTCTTTACCTCTGGAGTGCTGGAGTGAAGGCGTGTGGCGCTATGCTCGCCATCTTTTTTTATTATTGGTTGAGAAGTTCGTAGACAGCTATCACGTGTTTTGGTCAAACCTGCCCAGACCTTGTTTCTCTTCCTTCAGTTCTTCCTCTATAGCCCCACCATTTTTCCCTCCCAATTTCACAGAGTCTGTGTTTTGAACTGGAGTCCACCTAGCGTTGCCTACATGTGCTTGGATATAGGGCCATCTACTGGAGCATGGGTAGCTCTGATGGACCACACCCTGGCAGAAAACTGACTCTCTCGTCCAGTAGCATTCAGTTGCTAATGGCTCCTCAGTTAGGGTTGGGATGCCATGAGCCACGACCCCATCTCGCTGGGATTTTGGTTGGGTTTGCTCTTGTTTAGGCCTTGTGCGAACAGTTCTAGCTGCTTCAGATTCATCTGGGCAATGGTCCTATCATATGTAGCAAATCCTCTTTGACCTCAGATATCCACCGCCTCCGGCTCATTCACTCTTTCCACTTCTCTTCCTGGATGATCCTTGAATCTCGTAGGGAGGGGTGGGATATAGATGCTTTGTTTAAAGCTGAACACAGCTCAGTCTTATTCTCTATATCTTGACCAGGGGCTCTCTATTAATCCCTATCTACTGAAAAAGGAATGTTCAACACCCTTTAGTAAAGTTGTTTTAGTTAGGGTTTTACTGCTATGAACAGTCACCATGACCAAGACAAGTCTTTTTTTTTTTTTTTTTTTTTGAGACAGGGTTTCTCTGTGTAGCTCTGGCTGTCCTGGAACTCCCTCTGTAGACCAGGCTGGCCTCGAACTCAGAAATCCACCTGTCTCTGCCTCCCAAGTGCTGGGATTAAAGGCGTGCGCCACCACCGCCTGGCTAAGACAAGTCTTATAAATAACAACATTTAACTGGGGCTGCCTTACAGGTTCAGAGGTTCAGTCCATTATCATCAAGGCAGGAGCATGGCAGCATCCAGGCAGGCATGGTGCAGGAGGAGCTGAGAGGTCTACATCTTCATCTGAAGGAAGCCAGAACAGACTGGGCAACCTCAGGCAGCTAGGAGGAAGATCTCCAAGCCCACCCCACAGTGACACACTTCCTCCAACAGGTCACACCTTCTAATAGCGTCACTCCCTGGGTATGAGCATATGCAAACCGTCACAAAAGTCAAACTACTTTGTGATTACATCTTAACCTCTATCAGAATGACTAAGATGAAAAAAAAAAGTATGTGTGTAGAGAAAGGGAAGTACTTATTTACTGTTGGTGGGAGTGCAAGCTGTGCAGCCACCATGGAAATCAGTGTGGAGGTTCCTCAAAGAGCTGGAAATATATTTACCACCCGAGCCAGTTATACTACTCCCAGCAGACTCCCAAAGGACTCGATATCTATTACATATAGAGAGATTGGCCTGTTCGTATTTATTCACAGTAGACAGTAGTTGGAAACAGCCAAACGTCCGTTCACTGATGAATGGACCACAAGATGGTGTTGCACACACATAATGGAACATTATTTAGCTGTAAAGAAAAAAAAAAGTGAGATTTGCAGATAAACGGATAGAGCTGGAAATAATCATTCCGAGTGAGATAGCCCTGCCCTGGAAAGATAAACCTCGTGTGTTCTCTCACATATATGGGTGCTAGCTGTGAACCTTTAGATATGTGTTTAAATTGACTGTACCACAGAAGGAAAGTCATAAGTAGCCAAGGAAAGGGGCACAGGATGCAGGTGGTATGTAACTTTAATTTTTTCAAATCCTATTTTTAATGATGGGTCTTAAACGCTTTAACCTCCCTTGTAGCCCACCACCTACCAGAGGTAGTGGGAAAGAAAGGATACTGGGGCGGGGCTGGGGGATTAGACCTGTTTAGAAAGGTTCTTTGGAGCAACTTCTCTCTGTGTTGTCTGGAAATTGGCAGTTTGGTTCACAGGTTAGCAGCGGTAGCGTGATCCACTTGCCTCCAGCTAAAATGCTTCTCCCAGAGTCTGCCTTAGTCTTTCACCTGTGTCCACTTCAGCTAAACGTTCCTTCACGTGTTTGCCCCAGAAAAACAACATCCAACTGATTTTCCAAAGAACCCCTAAGTTTCCACTTCAGTGGTATGAAGGGGGATATGGAGTAATGGAACAGGGAGAGTTAAATGAGGTAGCCGGCAGGTAGAGGGGGAGAATGGAGACGGACAAAGATCACGAAAGAACTTCTAAAACGTCATTTCTGAACCTACAAATGGAGACCAAGTTTTGTTTGTTTGTGTGGGGCTGTGTGGGGGTTGCTTGTTTATTTTTGTTTGTTTTATAACCAGAAGCGGTGACTTCGTGAATCCACATCACTGACTTGGCACAAGCATTTTAGGATAAAATCAAAGCATTTTGCTTCTAGTAAGACTGTATTATTTCAACTAGAATGGGCGCCATTGTTTCTGGACTTTGGGTCCTGCTGCATGCATGGATATACTTCTGGCTTCCAATATAAATATAGAATCTATTTCTGACTGTCAGTTGTGCAAGGAAAAAAAAAAAGCAAACAACTGTAGAACTGTCATGATGGCCTCATAATTGGTCCTTCGCCTGCAGGCTCTTCAATCCATCTTCCTCCTCGCTGCCAAAAAGTTCTTGGTAAAAGTAAAATGGACATACCATTGTGTTTACAGACCTCTAATGGCTGGCCGGGGCTGAACCACACACTCAATTTGCCCTCCCGAATTCAATGTCCACATTCCCACCCACAGCTGTCCATTATGCTGAGCCTCAGCCAGGCTCCTAGACTACGCTACTCCATTGCAGGCTATAGGAGGCAGAAAGAGATGGAGTGGCTTAGAGCTACTTTCTCATAGTTTCTTCTTTACCAGGCGAGGCCAGGTCCATGGGTGTTCAACCTGCATAAAGATCTGTCTCCCTTCCTCCAACCCACTGCTCAGAAAGGCTCTGAGCTTAATGTTCTACCTCCTGCTTTCTTGAATCTTCTTTTCTTTCTTTCTTTCTTTCTTTCTTTCTTTCTTTCTTTCTTTCTTTCTTTCTTTCTTTCTTTCTTTCTTTCTTTCAGAATTATTTGGGGTTGGAGAGATGGCTCAGTGGTTAAGAGCACTGACTGCTCTTCCAGAGGTCCTGAGTTCAATTACCCACATGTTGGCTCACAACCATCTGTAATGGGATCTGCAACAGTGTACTCATACACATAAAATAAATCTTAAAAAAAAAAAAGAATTATTTATTTTATGTATGTGAGTACACTGTTGTGGTCTTCAGACACACCAGAAGAGGGCATCAGACCCCCCCCCTTACAGATGACTGTCTGGTAAATCATGTCACCAAATCTGCTGTCCAGGGATGGTGGCTCTTTGCAGCTGCTGACTCAGGACGTTTCACTGTCCTGGGTTGTTTCTCTCAGTACTGCCCAATTTTAAAATGATCCTTTTAATTTGAAATGAAACTCATTTCATTCATGTTAAGAGTGTACCTGTTTCCTCTGTGGAGTCTGGAACAGTAGTAAAATTAGCCTGCAGGATACAAAGTATCTAAACTCATTGCACCGTCATCGACCCCTCCAGATCTTTATATGACACTGTTCTTATTGTAGTGTAGACTCCCTACTGTTGCCACAAATATACTGTATCTCTCATTATTTAGTCTGCCATTTCTAAGGATGATCGAATATAAGTTCTCCTCTTCTTCTGTGGTGTACTGGTTAGTTTTTGTCAACCTGACCCAAGCTAGAGTCACTTAGGAAGAGGGAACCTCAGTTGAGAAAATACCTCTGTCTGACTGGCCTGCAGGCAAGTCTGTGGGACATTTTCTCAACTGATAATTGATGTGGGAGATGCAGCTGACCACTGCAGTGCCGCCTTGGGGTAGGTTGGTTCTGGTCTGCATAAGAAAACAGGCTGAGGAAACCACAGGGAGCTAGGCAGTAAGCAGCACTCCTCCAAGGCCTCTGCTTCAGTTCCTGCCTCCAGGTTCCTGCACTGAGTTCCTGCCCTCTGTTCCCTCAGCGATGTGATCAGGATGTATGAGCCAGATAAACCCTTTCCTCCCTCCAGTCACTTTTGGCCACCGTGTTTATCACCGACAGTAGAAGGAAAGCTAGGACACAAGAGTAAGAACCGCCAGGCAGTGGTGGCGCACGCCTTTAATCCCAGCACTTGGGAGGCAGAGGCAGGCAGATTTCTGAGTTCGAGGCCAGCCTGGTCTTTAATCCCAGCACTTGGGAGGCAGAGGCAGGCAGATTTCTGAGTTCGAGGCCAGCCTGGTCTACAGAGTGAGTTCCAGGACAGCCAGGGCTACACAGAGAAACCCTGTCTCGAAAAGCCAAAAAAACAAAAAAACAAAACAACAACAACAACAACAACAAAAAAAAAACCAGAGTAAGAACATATTTGCTGGATACTTCGTTACTGTCAAAATCAACTTGTTAACCAGGAGACTTTGGGGTTGGGGTGGGGTTGGGAGAGTTCTAGTGAGCTGCCACAGCTGTTATGCAACGAGGCAGCAACTAATCAAAACACTTGTGGATGTGATAAACGAGAGGAGTTTATCATGAAACTTTGGGAAGAATGGCTTATATGAAAACTGAATTGACACAGATAAGAGGGTAGGGGGACGGTGTGAAGTTCTCGGCTCTGGTTGATTGATTTTCACTTTCTGTAAGGAGACAAGTAGATGTCTGGAATTAGAAAAGCAATTTATCGTCTGTCTTAACCTCTCGACTGTACGGGGATTCCGGGAGATAGTTTTCCTCCGCTGTCATGACGACGTTTCCAGCAATGTCAATTTCAAATACAAAAACATCAGCTCTGACGGTGGGGAGTCACAGGCCCATGAGGCCCTCTGTCCCAGAGTGCACCTTGCCCCCCCCCCCCCCAGAGGTATCTGTCCTTGAAAAATAAAAATTCATAGCCTGGAAGCCTCTGCCCTTTCTAGTGTATTCTTCACGAGCTCCACTCAGTGTGACATTTCAGCAATACAGAGAATGCACAGTTGCCTTGGACTATGGGTCAGTATTCCTTTGTAATGCTTTATTAATTTGGAGTTAATTGTTAATTAATCATGACTCTGTGGCCATCCATAGAGGTTTTGTTTGTTTGTTTTGATTTGTTTTTCCCTCCCTCCACTCAATTACCTATCCTTGTAGGAAATCAAACACCAATCCCTGAACTGTCAGATAATCTTAGGGAAGAGGGATTCTTGTATGAGCCATTCATTCGTTATCTCGTTGGCATCAGAAAAGATCCCTTTTCAGCACAAGTCTTACCCTGGAGACTTAAATCTGCCCAGTGTTTCGAGAGCAGACCGGAGCACAATTTGCTTCTCTGTGATTTTTTTTTTTTTTAATTTATTTAAAGCTCCATTGAAAAAAAAAAGAAAAAAACTTTTATTCTATTTTAAGAAGGCAATAAATTCAAAAGCTCAGCCGGGCTTTAAAGATTGTTAGCTAGTTTTCTACCTGTTTCTCCAGGGGAAAAAGAGGATGCAAGAAGATGTCAAAAAGCAATAGAGGTTGCATGACTTAGCTCCTGCCCACATCCTGTCCCACACCAGGAGGCTAGAGTGGACTTTCTGAATAGAGGAGCCTAGAGGCTGGGAGGACCAGCTCCACACCAGCATCGCAGGCAAGAGATGGATATCAGCTGGAGGTAGGAATGGAGTCGGGAAACAAGAAGGACCCTACTCTTCCAGAGCCTTGACAGTAAATAGCCTGCAACCCCCAGAAGAAAGGGAGCTTTCGATTAAGGGACAATCCCAGAGTCAGGCTACCAATACTGCTCTCTTTAAAAGGGTAGATTTTACAACAAGGGAATTATTTTATTCCCATTCTTTCCCCCACTGAGATCTACCGGTCCTTCAAATCAACAAAGTTTCCTTTTAAACGCTTCTATCTCACCCAGGCAGTGGTGGCACATGCCATTAATCCCAGGCAGGGCAGGCAGATCTCTGAGTTCCAGGACAGCCTGGTCTACAGAGTGAGTTCCAGGACAGCTGGGGCTACAGCCAGATAGAAAACAAAAACAAATTTCCATCTCTTATGACTTATGACACAGTCCTCACTCCCACGACCGGTTCTCATTCCTTGCTGACCTTGAAGGTCAGGGTGGGACTGTGACTTTACATTGAGCCCTGCAATGTGCAGAGCTAGGAGTGAGCTCCGTGGTAGATCTTGGCATGGGGCGTGAGGTCTGGGTTTGACCCTGTGCGGCATATAAACAAGGAAAGGCAGTACAGGATAAGCAGATGCTTGTCTGGACACGGAGGACTGTCTGTAAAGGTGTTCACTAACCTCAGACTGATCATCTTTGGGACTAACGTTGGAACAGGACACTCGGTAGGAAAGGAGGTTTGAACCTTACTAGTTTTTAATGTGTGTCTTTACACATTTTGAAATATCAAGAAGTATTTCTTAAGTGGAAGAAAAAAGTTTTTTTTTTTTTTTCAAAACAGGACTTCTCTGTGTAGTTCTGGAACTTGCTCTGAAGACCAGGCTGGCCTCAGACTAATAGAAATTTGCCAGCCGCTGCCTTCCAAGGGCTGGGATTAAAGGCATGCACCTCCGCTGCCTGGCTAGAAATGTTTAATTGCCTGAAATAATGCTAGCATGGAGACTTTTAGAAAAGGTACCAAGGCATGGTCCATTCAAGAGGACTGAATTCATCTGCAAAGCTCTTATATCTGAGTCTACTTTTCTCAAAAAAAAAAAAAAAAAAGCTATGCAGTAGTTAAGATTTTTTTACAGGAGGAATAAAGAAAATACAACGGCATTGTCACCTCCCACCCCATCACCTCCCTTAAAATTGACTATCATTGCCAGGCATCCTTTCATTCAGAAGGCAGGTAGATCTCCGTGAGTTCAAGGCCAGCCTAGTCTACATAGTGAGTTCCAAGCCAGCTAGAGCTACAGAGTGAGACCTTGTTGATAGATAGTGATAGGTCTTTTTTCCGCTGGTGAAATGAACCATTTTGATCAAGCCAGATTAGGATATATTAAAGGCAGGTTTTTGGGGAAGATGCTCTTGGCCGAGTTCACTGGCCTCAGGGAAGTCACTATGGGGAGCATGGGGGGAGGAGAGAAAGTGAGAAAGGGCACACACATGCAGAGAGATGAGAAGAAGAGAGAGGGAGAGAGAGGAAGAGAGAGAGCAAAATGTCTTTATTATATAGGGAGGAGCCTCTGGGGGGAGGGCAGATCAGCCCCTGGGCTGGAAAGTTCAGGGTTGAGGGCAGGGTAGGCCAGGTAGGGACTGAGGAATGCTGGGAAAAGCTGGAGGCCAGGCCTGCTTTAATATGTAAAATATGCATCTCAGCCCCTTGTCCTGGTCTGAAACAAATCAGGTAGATAGGTAGTGTACTGGCTGGTTTTCTGTGTCAACTTGACACAAGCTGGAGTTATCACAGAGAAAAGAGTTTCAGGTGAGAAAATGCCTCCATGAGATCCAGCTGTAAGGCATTTTCTCAATTAGTGATCAAGGGGGGAGGGCCCCTTGTGGGTGGTGCTATCTGTGGGCTGGTAGTCTTGGGTTCTATAAGAGAGCAAGCTGAGCAAGCCAGGGGAAGCAAGCCAGTAAGTTACATCCCTCCATGGCCTCTGCATCAGCTCCTGCTTCCTGACCTGCTTGAGTTCCAGTCCTGACTTCCTTTGGTGATGAACAGCAACATGGAAGTGTAAGCCGAATAAACCCTTTCCTCCCCAACTTGCTTCTTGGTCATGATGTTTGTGCAGGAATAGAAACCCTAAGACAGGTAGGTAGGTAGGTAGGTAGGTAGATAGATAGGCAGACAGACAGACAGAAGAATAGATCATAATGGGCCTTGAGAGATGGCTTGGTAGTTAAGAGCACTTGCTGCTCTTACAGAGGACCAGTGTTCAGTTCCCAGAACCCATATGGTAGCTAATAACTGTCCATAACTCCAATTCCAGAGGATCTGATGCCCTCTTTTGACCTCTGCAGAAACTACATATACACGATGCACAGATCCATGCGAGGAAAACATCCTTATACATACATAAAAATAAATACATCTCTTTTTTTTTTAATTTCTAAAAATCGATCATATAAAAGCTCCTGGTTCATGCCTGCCAGCTGGCCCTTCATTGGTTGCTTCTCCTCAGCAATTACCAGAGACGCTGTCATTGGCCTTCATCCCATGATCCCCAGTCATGGATGGAGTCCTCTTAGGCTCTCTAGATGTGACTTCCAGAAAATGCCTATCAGGAAGTAGGAGTTTGAATAAAGCCTTGCCCTGATGGTTGGCCATCTTGATTTCTCGGAGGAAATGCTTTAGTCTCTGTCAGTCACATGCCCGTGGTGTGTAAGGACTAGATTCGAAAGCTCTCAGTCCTCTCAGGTTTACAGCTGTACCAGGATTGTCTTCAGGACCCACCCCTCTGCCAGGCAGCAGCAAATCGGAAAACGTCTCCATGGGAAAGGATCTACGTCCTCCGTCCTCATTAGAGTAGTGCTCACATCAGGGCACAGGCTAGACCTTTGACGGAAACATCAGGACTGGATCCCCCAAGAGACGTTCTTCCCCCTTAACAATGTCCAGTAGTGGGGGGTTTACCTTGGAAGGTTAAGAAGACAGTGGGAGGGAGATGAAGAGCTGGCTCAGCGGTTAAAAACACTGGCTGCTCTTCTAGAGACCTGGGTTCATAGCCAGTACGTGGCGTTTCACACCATCTGGACCTCCAATTCTGGACGATATGACGCCCCCTTCTGGCCTCCAGGGTGCTGCACACATGTAGTACATATACACGTGCAGGCAAAACATCCATATACATAAAATTATAAAATCCTAATATATGCGATATAGGATCATAGATCATTAATATGTTATGTAACGTACCAAAAATTCAATGTCGATATAACCAAATATGTTTTAAAGTCCAAGCGACAGCTATGCTTTCAAAATGGCTCTCTTACTACCCTCAGGTCCCCAGCGCCAACTACCAGGGATGAGTAGGAATGGTGTTCCCACACGATTATAACCGTTCCTCTCTTTCATCGTCCTTATTGAGTGTCTTTGATCTTTCTCAGTCACAACTTCAACTACATTTTATTCGGATGTAGTCATGATATGTGTCCTAACAAATCAGGTAATGTTTAATCCACAATGCCTTTGGTCTCATTTTACAGGTAGAAAAAGAAAAAAAAAAACCACCCAAGGCCAGGGTTGCTAGGACATGCTTATTGTTATGTCAGTGACGGAGTCAGGGTTGGGATTCAGGAATCTGTTTCCAGGGCACGGCTCTCCTCTTGTAGAGCATGCTGTCTATTACAGAGGAAAGAAGCTAATTATGACAATGCTGAGGACCCAGTGCAGTGAAGTCCTTGGCACTAAACAGGAAGTGCTGAGAGGAGACAGGCCCTTCATAGGTCTGCTCTCTGACGTCAGACATCTGTAAAACCATGTTCTTGCTTTTAGTAATGTTCAGGATTTTTTGCATGTGTTTTTCATCTTCTTGCTTTTTGAATGTTCAGGTTTTGGTAAGAAACAAGGATTGACACTTCCTAAGAATACCTGTTTCGAAGAAGCCCAGGGAACCTGAAGTCTTAGAGGTGTGCCTTCAGTTTCCTGGCATTTCAAGCCATGTGGCAATCAGCCAAAAAGAGAGAGATGTTCTGGCAGAATCCAATACCCTTGGCTTAATACCTATTTCCTGGGAGTTAATATCAGACTCTTTTCTTCCTGGCCAGGTATGATTAATTCTTGTAAATGATTCAGAGTGCTTTTGCCACAGCTTGTCAAAAAATACTTTTCTTGCATAATCTTCTGTCAAAAGCCTTCACATTAAAATGCATATGGAGACAACACATGAGCATAAGTGAAACATTTTCATTGTTTGCACAGATTCCAGGACCCAGTTCATCTCCCCATAAATGATCGAGGTAAAACGTTGAGCAAAGCAGGGCTGTCTTGTTCCTCCAGAAAGGTCTGTTCCTTTTTGTTTGCAGACAGTAGTAGGAAGCCGGGGCTGTACTCTATGCTTGCTGTCGCCATATGCAATGGGATGATAGACCAACATGTTGGGAAGACTCATAGCGTACTTGGATAGAGCCGCTCCAAGCTGCACTTTGGAAGACAGTTCATGAGTTGGGCACATGATTCCTCTGCTTTAAGGTGATGAGAAATGATGCAAGAAGAAGGATTTGCATTTTTGTCCAGCCTAACTCATCTGGTCTAAATAATATCCAACTATAGGGAGTATTCAGGGCAATGCTTCTTGTCACTGGAAGAGTTACAGGGCTCCTGGTGACTCTTGGGAGGCCATGTTCTGGACTCTGTGGTGCCTTCCCTGGAATACAGTGTGGGTGTGGGGTGTTGGAAGGTTCCTTTGGCGTGGAGACAACAAATACATAGACCCTCCAAACAAACTCTGAGGCTCTGAGAATGTTAACTAGTGGTAGGTCTCCTGTCTAGCTTGTGTGGGGTTCTAGGTTTGGTCCCCAACACTATACCTTCCCTAACTAAAAGGAAGAGGCAGGAAAGGACAAGAAGAAATGGAGGAGGAAGAGGAGGAGGAGGAGAAGGAGGAGGAGGAGGAGGAGGAGGAGGAGGAGGAGGAGGAGGAGGAGGAGGTGGAGGAGGAAGAGGAGGAGGAGGAGAAGGAGGAGAAGGAGGAGAAGGAGGGACCAGCAGCAGCAGCAGCAGCAGCAGTGACAGTGGTGTAGACGGTATTGGCTAAGAAATGGAGAGGAGGCCATGAATTTACAGACTTCTGAATTCCTACCCCAAACCCTAACTAAATGATGGGGTTTACGGAAATAGATAGGAAATACATATGAAATACACACACACACACACACACACACACACACACACACATATATGTGTATATATATGTATATAATCTTTATGTATGTGTGTGCTGGCCTATGTACATGTGCATGTGTGTGTACATGCACTTGAGTGCGAATCCCAGGCAGAAACCAGAAGATGGCAACAGATCCCCTGAGCTGAAGTCACAGGTGATTTTGAGGCACCTGACCTGGGTGCTGGGAACGGAATATGGGCCAGCAAGTGCTCATAACTTCTGAGCATCTCTTCAGACCCCTTCAGGAAACACCCTGCACCGGGTAGAGCAGAGTACTTTGTGACACGAAAAAAAGAAATTGGTTGCTCTACTTCTCTACTCTCTCTCCCTCTCTCTGCCTTTCTCTGCCTCTACTACCTTCTTAACTCCCCGCCCCATGCCCTAAATAAACTCTATTTCTATACTAAAAAAAAAAAAAAAAAAAAAAAAGAAAGAAAGAAAGAAATTGGTTCGCAGCCACCAAGGCTGGCTTTGCTCTCTAGCTTCGTCTCTATAAAAGATGGACTGCAGGGTGGAGATGTGGCTCTGTGGTAAAGAACATGCTGAACATGTGATGCCCTCAGGTTGGTCTCTAACCCCAAGACGAGCAGGAGAAGGAGGAGGAAGATGCCTGGCAGTCAGACACTCTCTCTTGGGACCCAGGCTACCACTGTGGCCTCTGCTGAGAGATTACTGATTATCCAGCAACTGGAAAAAAATCACACATAGGTTCTGAGAGCACCTACCTGGATATTTCTGCTCATCTTTCATTAGCCAAAGCAGCACATATTGCTACTATGGGGATCTGTCAAGTGGGCAAATAGAAGCATTCCCCAAATAAGGTTGTAGTTCAATGTGGTTTAATGTGTAGACATTAAAACCATCAGTGATGAGGCCGGGCAGTGGTGGCACATGCCTTTAATCCCAGCACTTGGGAGGCAGAGACAGGTGGATTTCTGAGTTTGAGGCCAGCCTGGTCTACAGAGTGAGTCCAGGACAGCCAGGGCTACACAGAGAAACCCTGTCTCGAAAAACCAAAAAAAAAAAAAAAACAAACAAAAAAAAACCAACCAACCAACCAACCAAACAAACAAAAAAACCATCAGTGATGATATATCAGATGCTTTCACCACTATTCTAAAAGCACTGGCTGTCCTGGAACTCTCTTTGTAGACCAGGCTGGCCTCGAACTTACAGAGATCCACCTGCCTCTGCCTCAAGAGTGCTGGGATTAAAGGCACCCCTGCGGCTTTCCACATGTGTCTCTTTTAGACAATATCTATGTATACTTAGTTTCCCTTTGCTCTTAGTTTATAAATGACACGTACATTGCATTCTTGTTGCAAAACAGTCAAACAACAAAAACAAAACCAGCTCTCAAAGAATGAAAAATAGAACTAACCTATAACCTAGCTATGCCATGGCCGGGGTCGTAGTCAAAAGCATTAAAGCCACGTCTGTGCGCTTGTGTTTACAACAGTAGTTATCCTCAGGAGCAGAAGGAAGGTTGCTGCATCCTGCATGGCTTGGTCCTGGGGACCTGATTAGGGCAGCAAGAGGAATGAAAGACACTGAAGAAATGACAGATATGCATTCGGAAAAGCTGGTACCAGGTGGGCTGTGCCGGCGCTGACGGAGGCTATACAATTTGGAGACTTGGTGTGTTTGTTACCTACAGCACAGGGAGGATGGGTTAGCTGGGCTCACTGGGAATCTCTTTATGGGAGCAGGCTGTCAGCAATGAGGTGAGGAAGCTGTGGTTGATACTTTCTGTGTGTACAGTCCACATTCATTCTTGGAGCAGGGGAAGGCCTTGCCATTCCATGGGTCTGAAGCATTAGGGGTCCTTGACAGCGCCATTTGTATCAATAATACACATTTACTCAGAACTTCATCCATTGCTGACACATCCACTCAGGGCACACCCTGCTTCCCACACAGAGGATGCAACCCAAGTGTCCAGATATGTGAGTAAACAGACTGTGATGTCAGCTCCCGATGCACACTGCTCGCTAGCACATGCTGCTATACAGGTGAACCTTCAGAACAGCAACAAAGGCCAGATGTTAAGTCCACGGCTGCTGAATCTGCTTGCACGGGCATTTAGAGGGTCGGGTTATAGAGTGCAAAGTAGAACGGTGCTCACCAGGGCACAGGAAGGTGGGAACTTAGAGATGCTTAATGGCTACAGAGTTACTGCTTTAGAACATTAAAAAGATCTGGTGATAGGTGCCAGGAGTGAGCCCCAGCGAATGCCACGTCCAACACAGGATTTAAGGTGAAGGAGTGAGTCAGACATGGTGATGGGGGAATCTTGCAGTCCGCCTGACTGGCAGTTGGGTCATGTCTTAGCTAGGGTTTCCATTGCTGTGAAGAGACACCATGACCCAGGCAGTTCTTATAAAGGACAGCATTTAACTGGGGCTGGCTTACAGTGCAGGGAAGGGCTGGCTTCAGAGGTTCAGTCCATTATCATCAGGGCAGGAAGCATGGCAGTGTGCTGGGGGAAGGGGGGCTGAGGGCTCTACATCTTGATCCACAGGTAGCTAGAAGACTGGAATTCCAAACTGGGCGGAGAGTGAGCCTAGGAGACCTCAAAGCCCACCCTCAGAGTGACACACCTCCTCCAACAAGGCCACACCTCCTAATAGTGCCACTTCCTGTGGGCCAAGCATTCAAACACATGAGTCTGTGGGGGTCACACCTATTCAAACTTCCACAGGGTTTATTTGTTTATTCTTTATTTATACAGAACTCAGTAGGCAGGGATAGATTCCTGTTGTTCCAAAAAATAGATCATACCATTTTTTTTGTCTCTGGACACGAGTTTTTAACTTCCTCTTGGTCATAAGTTTAGTTCTCATGGTCAAACCACGACAGAACAGAGCTATCTTTTCCGATCATTTCCCCTCATCAATCCCATAACTCAACTTTTAAGAATCTTGCAGTGTCGTAGGGCAGTGGTGGCACACGCCTTTAATCCCAGCACTTGGGAGGCAGAGACAGGTGGATTTCTGAGTTCGAGGTCAGCCTGGTCTACAGAGTGCGTTCCAGGACAGCCAGGGCTACACAGAGAATCCCTGTCTCGAAAAACCAAAACAAACAAAAAACAAAAAAAAAGAATCTTGCAGTGTCAAAGGCACTAGGCAGAAGGAAAATCTCTAAGCCAGCCTGAGCCGATTGCCAGATCCTGAGCAGTATTAATCAACTTTTAATGATCATAGTGTTAATTATTATTGGGTCCAAGAAAAATCTTCAGGCCAAAGTGCTGTGGTTATTTTTCAATTTCTGCCATACTAGGATGTTTATATCTTTGTGGAATTATTTATGTGTCTCATCTTGGTGTTCTTTTGTTCCTTGGTCCTAGAACACCACAGTGGCCCTGCACAAGCTCCTTTTGCTAAGGAAGGGTCCTGATACCTCATTATTTTATCATCTTCCCGAACCATTCTTTGTCCATCCGTGGGTAGCCCCTGTGTAGGACAGAGATACTTTGTTGCTATATCTTTTCCTCAAGGGGCATTCCGTATATGGCCTCCAGCCTTATATGTCTCAGAATCAACCGAGCATATAGTAGAAAGAGGCTTTTAGTCTGATCTGCTGCCAACTCCTCTAGACCTCTGAATCTTGTTTACCTCTTTAAAGTCCACTTTGTTCTGATTTTCTGGTTCCTGAGTAAGTACAGAGGCAGATGTTCCAAGAGTATCTTGAAGCCGGAGCCTCATAAGATCTCTGGCTTCTTTACGTGAGTCACAAACCTCCAGGGCACAAGGAAGGCCTTCAAGCAGGGCCAGATAAGGATCCTTCCCTAAAAGCTGGGAAGGGTTAGTATGCTCAGGACTTTTCCTGGTGAAGCTTAGAAGCAGTACTCCTGGGAGAAGGTATAAATAATTCATAAGAAATGTCCTGTCAACCCAGTAGCTCCATGTTGTAAAACTATTAAAAGTCCCCCAAGCATGCAACACGCGGAGATCAAGACCGCAAGAGAAAGACCGACGCAACAAAGATTGCGTCATGCAGCTCAGCTTTGCTGGATCCTTGTCAAGGAGCTTAGGACTTTCGCTGTTCCCATTAGATATGGCTGTGCCAGAAAGGTTTACAATATGAAGATTTAACTAGTGTATGCCTGACAAGATGGTGACAATGACTTCATTTGTCGTTTTTCACCCGTGTGACAAAGTATTTAAGGGAAGGAGTTTTGTCTGACTTCACAGAGCTCAGGCTCCATTGCCTCTGGGGCAGTGAGGAGGCGGGCGTCATGGCAGAGTACAGTCGCTCACTTCAGGCAGCCCAAAGGTAGAGTGAAACGAGAGGAAGGGGGCTGGGGACAAAATGCATCTTTCCGGAGGCACACTTTTAGCATGCTGCTCCATCCAGCCTCCTCATATCTCCCCACCATCTCCCAGCGCGTCGTAAGATCAGGACTCCATCAGTGGATAAATCTATTGACTAAGCCAGGACCCTCATGGTCCAGTCACCTCATAGTCCAATAAATGACCCATTTCATCAGCTGGAGACCCTTAGGATATGCTTGACTGTTGGAGGTTGGTTCTGAGGCTTTGATTCAATCGGGATCTGCATGTCCAGACACTGAAGGTCCTTGTCCCCAGTTGGTTTTTGATTGATCAATAAAGATACCAGCAGTCAATGGTCGGGCATGGGGAGGGACACTTAGAGTTGCACGGGTAGGATGCAGAGAGGAACGGGAGGGAATTGTCAGGACTCGGGGTAGAAGGCTGGGATGCAGGAGCAGCAGGAGATAAAGCCAACCAGCCACGTGAGACTTCGGGTAAGTGGCCACTGATTGGTCCTTCCCCAATTGGTCCTTCCCTGATTGGGCCTGGGGTAGCAGGGGAAGGTTTAGGACCGCCCAGCCTATGAGGTAGTCAAAACATTTAAAAAATAAGCCTCTGTGTGTGTGTGTGTGTGTGTGTGTGTGTGTGTGTGTGTGTGTGTGTCTTTGTGTCTTTTAGTCTTTCATTCTTGGATCCAAAGATAGCTCCTGGGCAGGTGTGCATATGCGATCCGCCAGGAGCCAAAATGGTGTAGCCAAAACTCACCGCTACACCTGACCAGACAGTAAATTTAAGTTAACAATTTTATGGTGTTTCTTTAGAATATATCACCCTCAGCCTGGAAGTGTAGCCCAATGTAAATCAAGAGCATAGTATCCTATGTGAGGCTCTGCATTTGATCAGCAGCACCCCCCCTCCAAAATAAAAATTGTCATGACACAATGTTTTCTATGAAAACCTGGAAATGCTTCTTTAAAGCAAATTACATGTATGAGTGTTTGCATGTATGTATGTATGTATGTGTACCATGTGTCTGCAGTTCCCATGGAGACCAGAAGAAGGCATCTGATTCCCCTAGAACTGGAGTTACAGTGGTTGTGAGCTGCTATGTGGGTGCTGGGAACCAAACTCAAGCCCTCTGCAAGAGCAGTCAATACTCTTGACCACTGAGCCACCTCTCCGGCCCCTTCTTGATGTAGTTTCCCCTGTAATATCTGATTTTTTTCTTCCCCTGGCTGCTTTCGGAATTTTGCTTTTGACTTTCTGCAGTCTGACCAATGTGTGGTTTGGGTGTTTCTCTTCCTATTTGTCTCGTTTCTGGTTTTCCGATCATCTTGGATCTGTATATAGCTCTTTATGTAGGTCTTTTTCATCAGCCTTAGGAAGTTTGGCCATTACTTCTGCAGATGTCTTTTCTGCAGTGTGTGACTTTTGGACAGAAGCAAGTTTATCTTCCAGAAGCACACTGCGCCGGAAGATCTGGACTGTGGTACCTTCTGTGGGTTGATAAGACCCTTTGGACAAATCGTTTAAACAGTCACACTTTCCGTGTGCAGTTCTACACAAGAGGAAATTGCAATGCTCATCCTAAGGGACTCCATTGACAATAAAGTAACATGGTGCTTACAGGATTTTGAACATATAAATACACGGTGGGCATTGTTTTATTTAAAACATTTCCCCAGGGAGTTTCTGTGAAAATGTATCTCCAAGCACTGATTCTCCATTGAGGGCTCTAAAGACACACATATCTTGTTATATGGCAAAGAGAGAAGTCCCAAAGGAAGATGGATAGATAGGTAGGTAGATGAATGGATGGATGGATGGATGGATGGATGGATAGATAAATAGATGTTAGATAGATGAATGTTAGATAGATGTTATATAGATAGGTGATAGATAGGTAGATAGACAGACAGACATGGCTGGATGGTAGGTACATAGTTTTGCTCCTGTTGTACTTAGAAGTGAAGGAAAAGAAGTCAGCGAAGTCCTTTTGTTTGTCCTGGGTGGGGGAGGGGGTGCGGGATGGAAGGACTGGCAAATCTGAGCCGACCCAGTTTTGCTAGCCAGTATTGATCAGCTGCGTGCCTCTCCCAACTGGCAGACAGTGTTCATCCTGCTATCAAACGTGACCCGTACACAACGGAAGGCGGCGTTAGCAATGCTGACACTGTAGGATACGTCACTTCAGGAAACCCCAAAAAAGAATCAGATCCTGCTGTTAGAACCCTGGCCTACCAGCGGCATGCTCCACCACTGTGACTCTCCACCCTGACTGGATGGTATTTTGTGTGTTTTCTCACACACTTACGCCCTTTCAGGAGAGTGGAGATTGAGTCAAACCTGCGATCCCACACATTCTAGGCAAACACTCACCTGCCAAGCTAAGTCCCCAGCCCCTCTAACACTTTAGTTGGAAACAAGAGCTCTCTATGTAGCCCAGGCTTGCCTTGGACTCACATTCTGCCTGCTATAATCTCCCTGTGTAGCCTAGGCTTGCCTTGAACTCACATTCTGCCTGCTATGATCTCCATGTGTAGCCCAGGCTTGCCTTGAACTCACATTCTGCCTGCTATGATCTCCCTGTGTAGCCTAGGCTTGCCTTGAACTCACATTCTGCCTGCTATGATCTCCATGTGTAGCCCAGACTTGCCTTGAACTCACATTCTGCCTGCTATGATCTCCCTGGGTAGCCCAGGCTTGCCTTGGACTCACATTCTGCCTGCCTTGGCTCTCAGTGTTGAGATCATAGAAATAGTGCTGAGATGACTGCCAAGAGCTTCACACCTGTGAGAGATAACCAAGGTTGGCAAATGACCTCTGTCCTTCCTTGTTTTGTTTAAGACACTGGCACTAGTCAAGAAGCTTCTGGTTGAAGATGAGGCTCCTGACTGGCTGCCCGAGATAAGGACTAGAAGCGCATGGGCATGAGCAAGATAAAGGAAAGATGCCCCGTACGGGGCGGTCATGACACTGAGAGGCAATACGGGAGGCTGCGGGTCAGCGGGGAGAAGGAAGGCAACCAGGTCAGGACAAGCGCCTACGCACTCCTCACGGGTGAGCAAGGCCAAGCTGGGAAGCTGTCCACAGCTAACAGCCCACAGATTGTTGCTTTTGATTGGTGATGCATCCCAAGTATGGAAAAAAATGGGGAGGGGCACAAGCGTTTCAGGCAACACTGCAAACACACTTTAGGCTACAGTAGCCTAGGCTGAGGTTTCTATCCCTCAACGTTTAAGGTTCTAGCTGTAGTCAACCAGCCCGTCAACAGATACACTCAGTGTAACACTGACGGTTTATTTATAGGCGTTCAGAAGAAAACCGAAGATTTCTTTGCTTCTGTTTTTTATTTTATTTTAATATTAGTTGGTATGTGTTAGGTCTCAGGCAGCCCAAAAATCCAGAAATGAGCTCAAAGCCAGTATCCCTCAGGAATTTGTGAAACTGTTTCCTGTCTTCCAAAAGGAGGCATCATTTCCCTTACCCCTGGCAGAAAAGACGTATGGCCCCATTGAGACACACCTGTAGCTGCATATCAAAGCCCCTGTGGGACCCGAGGCTCCCCCAGTCCCCGCTCATAAGTACTGTCACACATCTGCCTCCCAGAGACCCATTGCCTCCTGCCCCTCCCTGTGCAGGCACAAGCTCTCTTTCCTCTCTGCCTCCTCTCTCTCCCTCCCTCTCCCCCTCCCTTTCCCTCCCCCCACTCTCGCTCCTCTCCCCCCTCCCTCTCTCGCTCCCTCCCTCTCCTCCCCTCCCTCCCTCTCCTCCCCTCCCTCCCTCTCCTCCCCTCCCTCCCTCTCTCACCCCCCTCTCTCCACCCCCCTCCTCTCTATTGTCATGCACGATTTGCCCTTCCTATGCTATCCTCCCTTCCCTTGCAGATAGCCCTGGCCACTCCGGTTGGCTTTCTCTTTCTCTCTCTGCTCTAGACTCTTCCAGGTATCTCTGGAGATATCTTCTTGTTTACGTACAATAAAGAGCTTCCCCTTAACTATATCACTGAGCGGTCAGATAGGCAGTTTCTTTACTGCGCCCCTTGCATACAGTGTGGGTGTGGGGATTCTTAGCCCCAGCCCGCCTCCAGGGACTGAGTGACAGCAGCTATGCCATCCCCAGCCGCTAAGTGTGAAACGTCCCCACCATCACGACCCGATCTCTTGCTCTCTCTTTCTATCTCCCGATCTCTTGCTCTCTCTATCTTTCTATCTCTCGGTCTCTTGCTCTCTCTGTCTCTGCTCCCCACCCCCAATAAATCTCTTGTGTGAGATCCGTTGCGGGGTGTGATTTCAGCAGCACTCAATGGCTCTGATCCACCGATGTAGTCCACTGTTAAACCTTAATAGGGATATTTCGATGTGTGGGGTATATACTTGCTAACATGGCTGTGTGTCTGTGTGGAGGTCGTGTGCACATGAGTGTATATCTCCACAAAGGACAAAGGTCAGTGTTAGGGAGTCTTTCTTTGGTTGCTCTCTACCCTTATTGTATTAAAAAAGTTTTTAAAAACATATTTATCTGTTTATTTGTGTGTGTGTGTGTGTGTGTGTGTGTGTGTGTGTGTGTGTGTATGCTGGCCATAGTGTGCATGTGGAAGTCAGAAGACAACCTGTGGGAGTCACTCTCTCCTTCTGCCATGTGGGTGCTGGGGATTAACCTCAGGTCATTAGGCTTGACAGCAAGTGCCCTTCCCCACGGAGCCGTATCTCAGCCCCTCCTCACACTACTTTGTTGAGACCGGTTCTCTCAATAACTTCAGTTATGGGCTTCAGGGATCTGCATCTCTGCCTGGCACCACCAGCCTTGACGTTATAGGTGTGTGCCCCTGGAGTGTCTTTCGGCCTGTGACGTCATCTTTGCACTGTTTGTGCAGATGACTGAGGCAGGAAAAACGCGATAGACTCTCGGGTTAACAAGCTTTTCTGGACAACTAGCTGAGAACTGTAGCCAGAGAAAACGTAGCCAGGAACTCCAGCCAAGAGTAAATGAATCCTCCTGAAAGCCGCGCGGTAGTGAGTTCAGTCTGTATGTCAATGAATTAGTTGTCTTACCTCGCCTGGTAGGAGCATTTAAAGAGCATGGGGATGGCCTTGCCTACAGTGTGGTGGCACAAAAGACAAGGGAATTTTCCAAGAAGGAACTCAACACGCAGGGTGGGTCAAGGCCAGCGTTAAGGTTGAATGAGGGTGTTTTGAGACCTAGCTCTACAAGTCACAGGGAGTCCGTCCATCTTGTTTCCTAGATTCCATGAAAGAGCAGGCAAGAAGAAGAGAGGAAAAACATGTCTCCAAGTGGTGAAAGCCCAGGGCCACAGAGTGTGAGCTATGTAACAGGCATCAAGCGTTAGCATCGTGTATGAGCAGTAAGCATATTTTCTGTATATGAGCAACACTGCCCACGATAAGAAGTCGCTGGACAGATCACAGAAGCTGGATGGGATTGTAACACAGATTCCCTGGGCCCCGTCGGAGCAGGTAACTAGACACAGAGGGAGGTGGGGATGTGTAGTCCTTAAGTGTCCCTCACATGCCTACCCTCTGGGAGCTGCCTCTACCTCTGTGATGCTGGAGGACCCACCATTGCACTTCTCTAGGTGGGGGTTGGGGAAGGCCCTGGAGAGGTGAGCCTGTGATCCTGAGTAGACAATAGCTTTCTGTGGAATCATCCAGAGGCACAGAGGTGAGCAGGGATGGTCAGGCTTTCCTTGGGGTTGAAATCGTGCCTGGGAATGGGTTTCTTCTGGGTTGTCATACGCAGAGGCGGTCATTTCTACCAATGGAGAGACACAGAGCACAATGGACTCAGGAGAGCCCTGAGATGGTCCTGAGGACCCGACTCCAGCCACATGTCCACCTGCCCCAAACATGACAGGGAAATCTGAAAATATCCAAACCGATGCATTACGTCCGACTCTTACGAATGAGATGCGATTGAATGATTCTACCAGAGAGTAGTAGTTATTTCTGCTCTGGAGCCTGAAGCCCCAGGGACCCTTCTGCCTCTGCCTCCCCAGCACTGCACCCACTATATATATATATATATATATGTGTGTGTGTGTGTGTGTGTGTGTGTGTGTGTGTGTGTGTGTGTGTGTATGTGTGTGTGTGTGTGTAAGCCATCACCCCAGTCCTAAGAATGGGGTTATTTCTATTACAGAGATATTTGAGGGGATGGGGAGATGTCCTGAAAACCCACTTTGCAAAAGCCAAGAGCTATGTTTTCATCTCCAATAGAGCGGAACCTTCTGAAATCTGTATGACTGGGGAGGTGGGGGAGGGGATAGCCATGTGTAAAACGACAGCAAATCTCCAAGGTTGCGTGAAACACATCACCGACTAACACACGGAAGCAGCACCTTCAGACTCACCATCTTGGGGAGTAACCACCGCCTGGCTGCTTCCGGCTGCCACCGTGCACTTTGCTGTCCCAGAGTTAACCTTCTATCGCCACATCTTCAAAGATACTTCACCCTAAGGCTCACCACAACACATGCAGGTCTAGTATGGTGGTTTGAATGCTTGGCCCGCAGGGAAGGGCAGTATTAGGAGATGTGGCCGAGTTGGAGGAAGTGTGTCACTGTGGGGTGGGTTTTGAGTCTCCTATGCCTAAGCTCCACCTAGTGTGGAATTCCAGTCTCCTCTTGGCTGTGTTTGGAAGACAATCCTCTTCTTCTACATGTGGATCAAGATGTAGAACTCTCAGCTCCTTCTCCAGCACCATGTCTGCCTGCACGCCGCCATGATGCTAACGGACTGAACCTCTGAAACTGTAAGCCAGCTCCAATGAAATGTTTTCCTCTTTAAGAGTTGCCATGGTATTTCTTCACAGCAATAAAATCCTAAGACAGACACCTGGACACCAATCCAGACATATGACCTATAGACAATGGTTCTATTAACCTGGTGGCATCCCACTGACTCAGCCCTGCCTAGAGAGCTTACATTGTTTTCTCTTATAGCCAATACTCAATATTTATGACAAGACAACCAGGTATTCCTCTAGTCCAGTGGCTCTCCATTAGGGGTGACCTAGTTTGCTTCTCTGTTGTTCTGATAAACACGGTGACCCAAAGCAGCTTGAGGGAGGAACAGATTTCTTTGACTTAGGAGCTGGGAACTCAAGGCAGGAAGAGAAGCAGAGGCCATGAGGGAACACTGCTTAGGGGCTTGCTCCCCATAACTTGCTCAGTTACCTTCCTTACACAGGCCAGAGACCCCAACTGCCCAAGGGTGACACTGTCCATTGGGTTGGGCTCTCCCATATCAATAACAATCAAGAAGATGCCTCACAGACATGTCCACAGGCCAATCTGAGGGGGGTAATTGTTCAGTTGAGATTCTGTCTTCCTAGATATGTCTATAATGTGTCACACTGGCAAAAAGTAACCAGAAGATGGAGGGAGGCTTTCTTTCTTTCTTTCTTTCTTTCTTTCTTTTTTTTTTTGGAGACATGATTTCTCTGTGTAGCCTTGGCTGTCCTGGAACTCACTCTGTAGACCAGGCTGGCCTCGAACTCAGAAATCCGCCTGCCTCTGCCTCCCGAGTGCTGGGATTAAAGGCGTGTGCCACCACTGCCCGGCTTGGGAAGCATCCTTTCAAGGTGCTATTAGCAATGCCCCCTTTTTAGTTGCAGTGAGTGCAAGTGGTACCTGTGGTATCAAAGTCCTGCCAAGGAGCCTACGGAGCTCAGGCAATTACCTCCAACGAAGGCTTCTCCAGCTCAAATGTGAATGTTGGCCAGGCTGAGGACTCTTGCTCTAGGTGACCCTCTGGTCTAAGCCACAGTGGCTGTGACTCTTGGTTGTCTACTTGACTACATCTGGAACTAAAACCCGAAAATATAGGGCACACTTGTGAGGGATTTTTGCTTAATCTGAAAGGAGGATTAATCCACTTCTAATTCGGATCTTTAATCCAGATCTAATCTGACTCATGCCTTCTGCTGGAAGTCGACGTCGGAACATGGAAGAGGAAGCTTTTGGCTTATTGTCTGTGTGCTATCCTTCACTGGCAGTAGAGCCTACTTCTTTGGGATTCCAGCATATACTGAAGACCAGCTGAGACACCCAGCCATTTGTATTGAGCAACGACTAGATTCTTGGACTGTCTATTCATAGCCCGCCATTGTTAGATTAGCTGAACCTCAGCCTATAAGTCATCACACACACACACACACACACACACAGAGAGAGAGAGAGAGAGAGAGAGAGAGAGAGAGAGAGAGAGAGAGAGAGAGATTCATTCTGTTACTCTAGAGAACCCTGACTAACACAGTGACCCATGTTTAGAATTATAAGCAGCCATTTGTAGATGGCTGCAGTGGTCTGCTAGTTGGTGCTGGACTAGCTGCTCATTTACAGTGAAAAGCTAGTTACAAAGTCCACCAACCCACGGTCGCTTCCTCACCACACACTAGCAGCTGAAGGAAGAATAATCCCTAGCAATTCACTGGTATTTGCTTATATCGAGAGAGTATACGTTAGGAGAAAGGTTTTTTTTTTTTTTTTTTTTTTTTTTTAATGACTCTGATAATAATAAACGGTAACTTTTATAGACTCATTATTATTCTGTCCGGGCAACGCACATGGCGCCAGCAGCCTTTACTTCAGTCCTGACAGCACCTCATTAGATGTCACATGTGTAACTGTAGATGATGGAGCCAAGGCTGAGAGGGGCTGGCCACCTGTTGAGAGCCACACACTTGGCCGTCTCTACCCTCCGTGTTCTCAGCACTGCACTGTCCCACTTGTCCACACTTGCAGCAGGAATGGTTGATGTAAGATACAAAGACAAGTGACTTCATTCCGGGGCTGAGACATGAGACCAGCTTAGAGTGGAAATGGGTTGCCTAGGACTGGGCACAGGCTGTAGAAATCTGCAGTGGTTATTGCATAAAGATTATATAGTCGAACTGAGTGCAACCCCAGACTTGCAAGGCAGGAGAATGCTGAGTTTGATGTTAGCCTGAGGTGTATAGTAAGATCCTGTCAGAGAGAGAGAGAGAGAGAGAGAGAGAGAGAGAGAGAGAGAGAGAGAGAGAGAGGAGAGATTAGGGGATTGGGATTGGTTTTTTCATCAAGTGGATGTGGAAGTTTAAAAAGAACTGACATACCTATTTATTTTATTTTATTTTGTACTATAGTATAAGTTGATTAGAACTTAAGATTTTTGTCATGACGTGTATGTGCTTGAGTGTGTGTGCACACTCGAGTGTGTATGCATGTGTGTACATGTGTGCGTGCGTGCCTTGTGTGTGTGTATGTGTGCATGCACGTGTATATGCACGTGTGTGTATGCATGCGTGCATTCGTGCATGCCGAGTGTGTGTGTGTGTGTGTGTGTGTGTGTGTGTGTGTGTGTGTGTGTGTGTGTAAGATAAGCATGTGGGGGGAGACAAATGTAGAGGTCAGAGAACGACTTTTGGGGGTGAGCCATAGCAGTCAGCCTCAGACCCTCAGCTCAGGGTTGTTTACCTCCTGAGGTCTCTCAGCCTGAGAGCCTGTCTTTAAGGCTTTGGCTGTCTTCATGCAGGGTTGCGGCAGAGTGTAGCCGCAGCCGGGTGTAGTGCAGCTGGCACACTTTCTAGACAGCCCGAGAAGAGAATGGCTTCTGTCAAGGCATCCGCCTGCAGAAATTAAGCCCCACAAAAAGAATACAAGCTGGAGAGTTATCCACGCAGGTGCATTTCAGTGGAGACAGAGATGGCGGCCCAGGCCCTGCTGCCTTGATTTCTGGCAAAGGGGAAAGACGCCGGAAAGAGTGGGTCAGAGCTCCTAAAGCTGACCCTGAGTTATGCGCACTATCTAATCGTCAAAGAGTCAAACGGGAATACTGCTGTCTTCCTTTATGACTTAAGTAACTTGACTAAGGTTCGCCATTTGATTAGTACTGACGTCCAGGTTCACACCCACGCCTGCCTGATGCCAAAAGTTCCACTTCCCCCACTCTGCCGTGGAGGGGAGGCAACAGCCGCTGGACTGATAGCATTGTGCTTCTGTCTGTCTGGGGCAAGAGCAGTGCTTGGCTTGGCAGCGCATCTGCGCAGTGACAAGTGATGCAGGCCAGGCTGATGGGCAGCTTCTCCGTGGTTTTCCCAGCTTTCCTGTTGAATATGCGGGCCAAGAAGAGGATGGTGACTGTAGGAAATTCCTGAAGATCCATGTACTGGCTGGTTTTGTGTGTCCACTTGACACAAGCTGGAGTTGTCACAGAGAAAGGAGTCTCCCTTGAGGAAATGCCTCTATGAGATCCAGCTGTAAGGCATTTTCTCAATTAATGATCAAGGTGGGGAGGGCCCCTTGTGGGTGGTGCCATCTCTGGGCTGCTAGTCTTGGGTTCTATAAGAGAGCAGGCTGAGCAAGCCAGGAGAAGCAAACCAGTAAGTAACATCCCTCCATGGCCTCTGCATCAGCTCCTGCTTCCTGACCTGCTTGAGTTCCAGTCCTGACTTCCTTTAGTGATGAATAGCAATGTGGGAATGTAAGCTGAATAAACCGTTTCCTCCCAAACTTGCTTCTTGGTCGTGATGTTTGTGCAGGAATAGAAAGCCTGACTAAGACGATCCACTAACTGATTTAAAATAATAGTGAGTGAATCTGGGCAGTGGTGGGGTGGCACACACCTTTAATCTCGGCACTCAGGGAGGCAGAGGGAGGTGGATCTCTGTGAGTTTGAGACCAGCTTGGTCTACACAGTGAGTTCCAGTACAGCCAGGGAGAGAGAGGGGGGAGGGAGGGAGGGAGGGAGGGAGGGAGGGAGGGAGGGAGGGAAGAAGAAGAAGAAGAAGAAGAAGAAGAAGAAGAAGAAGAAGAAGAAAGAGAGAGAGAGAGAACTTGTCTCCAACAACAACAACAACAACAACAACAACAACAACAACAACAGAATATAAATGAATGAGTGAGTGAGTGGAGAGACCGACTTTCAGTCTGAGGAGCTTGGCTCTGTCTCTGTGACCTTGGCTGCATGGGCTCAGCCAGACTGTAAAGTCAGGTTAAGCCCAGGTAGGCACTGCTCACGTCTGCTTCAGCTTCCACCGTCAGCTCTCTTAAATATTTTCACCCAGTTAGCTTCCTTGGGCTATCACGACAAACCCCATAGACAGTGTGTGTGTGTGTGTGTGTGTGTGTGTGTGTGTGTGTGTGTGTGTGTGTGTGTGTGAACATACAGACGTTGATGGTCCCGGGAGCCCGGAGGGTGAGCATTCAAGGTCAAAGGGCCAGTGGGGGGCTTCTTTGGCGCCTTCTCTCATTGACACCAAGGCAGCTGCTCTCCCTCTGCTCTGTTGAATGGAAGGGAAACACCCACCCTGGCTCCTCTCTGCATTAGGTTCTCATCTCTTCTAAAGGCATCAGTAAGGTTGGTTAATGGCAGATGTCCTTATCTTACTAAGTATTCCAGAATGTTCTTCTTTGTTTCTTAAAGATTTTTTCCCCTCCATTTTAAATTATGTATACGTGTCTAGGTGTCCGTGTGTGGGTATGCATACTCGAGTGTGGGACCTGCTGAAACTGGAGTTTCAACATGGGTGTTGAGAGTGAGCTCGGGTCTTCTGCAAGGGCTCACTCTTAATGGATGGGCCATCTCCCCAGGGCCTTGCTTGTTTGCTTCTTTTATTGCTTTTCTTGAGACAGGGTCTCACTGTGTAGCCCAGGTTAGTCCCGAACTCACCAAAATTGGCCTTCCTCTGCTTCCAAGTGCTGGGATTAAAGGCATGTGTCACCAGGCCTGGCCAGTTCTCCTTTTTTTTTTTTAGAGGTAAATGCCAATGGGCATAGCATTCATGTGTTAAAGAAGACAGCCAAAGGTATTGAAAAATTAAAGTCTTGTAAGCATCGTGAAATGACCTTCAAGTTAGAAGAGAGTTAAGCTGAGAACAGGGAGGAGGAGAGAGAAATCTTCTCCAGCCATGACTTGGGCCAGGGTTCAGGTTCAAAATTATCTGCAATCAGTGCCTAAGGCGATGTTTAAAAAAGAGGCTGTTAAAGAGAAAAAAAACACCTAAAAACTAAAAAAACCAACCAACCACCACCACCACCACCACCAAAACCAAACCCAACCCGACCCTGAAGAGCACTCAGAGCGCCATGGCAGCTTGTGGAAGGAAGCACAAGGCTCTCCCTTCCATGCCTACTTTACCGTATTTACTTTTAATTACTTTCAGGTAAGACTGAGAGGCGCCATCTTCTCAGAGCTCCTGGCTCTGTTAGCGGATGCTGATTAGCCTAAAGGACAAGTCGGTTTCAGACCCCAGGTTAGAGACCTTCATTCCTGACAAACAGAGCTGACCCCAGGAATTAGGTGAAGGCTCAGAATGTATTCCTCCTCTCATCAAAATGCTGGGCATTGACATTTAAATGAAGGGAATAAACCTGCCTGCTGTGGTGCTGCACACCTGTAATCCCGGCACTCTGAGGCAGGTGGATTTCCATGAGTTTGAGGACAGGCAGAGATACACACTGAGACCCTGTCTCCACCCTACCTCCTAAAGAATTAAGAATCACATATGAGTGTTCTAAGATATGTGGTGTGCAGTGAGTTACACTACGGTACCCCCACGTCCTGCTAACTGTGAGTAACGGGCTGGATACAGATTTAGGGACCAAGCAAAAGTTGACGTAAAATCTAATATTTTAGGCAGCTCACAACTCCCTCTTGTAACTCCAGTGCCAGTGGCCTCTGAAATCACACACACACACACACACACACACACACACACACACACACACACACAATTTGAAATAATTAAAAATATCTTTTTAAAGACGTATTTATTAGAGGGCTCAGATCCCATTACAGATGGTTGTGAGCCACCGTGTGGTTGCTGGGATTTGACCTCAGGACCTTTGGAAGAGTAATCAGTACTCTTAACTGCTGAGCCACCTCTCCAGCCCCAAAATGTGTAGCTCAGGCTGGCCTTGAACTCGTGATCCTCCTGCCTCTGACTCCTCCAGCAAATCCTACTGGTGTGCGCCACCACAACCGACATACATACATACATACATACATACATACATACATACATACATACGTGCAGGCAAACACTCCTACGCAGAAAAAAAATTAAATAATTTTTCTTCTATAAAAAAAGAAATAAGAACTTCTATGTATAAAAAATAATTAAGGCTCCCTTTAGGGATAGACCTGGCTGTCCTGGAGCTTGCTCTGTAGACCAGGCTGGCCTCGAACTCAGAGACCTGCCTGCCTCCCGAGTGCTGGGATCAAAGGTGTGCACCACCACTGCCACCCATTAGTTACTTTTCTATTTCTGTGACTGAAACACTGTGGCCAGAACAATTTATAGAAATTATAAAAAACCTCTTCTAACTGACATACTTCCTCTTTCAAGGCCACAGCTTCCAAATCTACCCAGAAAGTGAAACCACCTGGGGACCATATATTAAACTATCTATGCCTACAGGAGAAGATCTCAATCAAACCACCACAGTTTATTTTAATTTTTAGGTAAGGTGGTTATGTTCTGTTCCTTTCCCTTATTTTATTTATTTATTTACCCACGTGGAGATCCATTATTCTAACAGTGCTTATTGAAGAGACTTTGCACTTAAAACATTATTTTCCTTTGGGCTGGAGAGATGCCTCAGCAGGTAAGAACAGGTATTACTTTTCCAGAGTGTACTGGCTGGTGTTGTGTCCACTTGACACAAGCTGGAGTTATCACAGAGAAAGGAGCCTCCCTTGAGGAAATGCCTCCATGAGATCCAGCTGTAAGGCATTTTCCCAATTAGTGATCAAGGGGGGAGGGCCCCTTGTGGGTGGTGCCATCCCTGGGCTGGTAGTCTTGGGTTCTATAAGAAAGCAAGCTGAGCAAGCCAGGGGAAGCAAGCCAGTAAGGAACATCCCTCCATGGCCTCTGCATCAGCTCCTGCTTCCTGACCTGCTTGAGTTCCAGTCCTGACTTCCTTTGGTGATGAACAGCAGTGTGGAAGTGTAAGCTCAATAAACCCTTTCCTCCCCAACTTGCTTCTTGGTCATTATGTTTGTGCAGGAATAGAAACCCTGAGTAAGACACAGGATCTAAATTCAGTTCCCAGCACCCATGCTGGGCAGCTGGACTGTCTCTAGCTATAACTCCAGGAGACCTGACATATCCATGAGCACCCATACACATGGTACCAACACACACAGACACACATATGATCAAAAGATCAATACATTTAAAAGCTGTATGTGTATGGGTGCTCAGTCTCTCTACTGAGTACATGCCTGGTGCCTGAAGAAGCCAGAAGAGGGCACCATATCCCAAGAGACTATAGTTACAGATGGTTGTAAGCCTCCATGGAGGTGCTGGGAATTGAACTCAGGACCTCTGGAAGTGCAGTCAGTGCTCTTAACTGCTGAGCCATCTCTCCAGTCATATCTGTACCTTTATTGAGGATCTGTAAACATGTGTGTAAGCCTGTTTATAGGTTGTCTAACCTGTCCATCTTTGGAGCTGTCTCTCATATTCGCCATGAACTTTGTAACTCTATGCAACTAGCATGATCCCTTCTGGAAATCAAAGAAAACAAAGATTATAGTAAACCAGTACATTCTCCTTAGGCTGTGAGGGGGTGGGTCAGAATTCCAGCCTACACTTGTCTTACTGATTCTAGGTCCTTTTAGTCCCTCGTGCTTCCTGATGGTCCTAGACAAGGACATGACTTACAACACTCTAACCTTACAAGGTGTCCACCAGGGGCTAAGATCCAGCAACCTCTTTCCGTGAGGGTTTTTGGCTCAACTCGCTATGATGGAGAACTCTCAGGCAGAGCTCCTTAGGACCTTTGCCATTTGTCATGGTATTGAGCTGTGTGACCTTGGCCACAATTGGATTTCTCTGCTTCAAATTGACCCCCCCCCAAGTCATTATAGTTAGATTTTTATTGCTATGATGAGATACCACCACCATGGCAAGTTTTTTCATCCCCGAGATAGGGTTTCTCTGTGTAGTTTCTCTGGCTATCCTGGAACTAGCTTTGTCCCAGACTGGCCTCAAACCCAAAGAGATCTACCCACCTCTGCCTCCCGAGCGCGGGGATTATACATGTGTGCCATCTTGTATAGCAAATAATGAAATTCTTATAAAAGAAGACATTGGAGGTGGCTTACAGTTCAGAGGTTCAGTCCATTGTCATCATGGCAGGAAGCATGGCAGCGTGCAGGCAGGCATGGTGCTGGAGGAGCTGAGAGGTTAACATCTGGATCAGTAGACTGCAGGAAGAGAGAGAGAGAGAGAGAGAGAGAGAGAGAGAGAGAGAGAGAGAGAGAGAAACAACACTGGGCCTGGCTTGAGCTTCTGAAACCTCAAAGCCCATCCCCCAGTGACACACTTCCTCCAACAAGGTCCACCTATTCCAACAGGCCACACCTTCTAATAGTGCCCCTCCCTGGGGGGGGAGCATTTTCATTTAAACCACCACATACTTTTCATGGGCCCTGTCATTGAGGGATTCCTCTTGTCAGTCTGAAGGCCAGCTGCTTAATGGAATCATTGAACTGAAAACTGTGCTAAAATTCTCCTAGGAAAGATGAAATCTAGGTTGGCTCTTTATGTGCACTATCTTTAAGGTTTGCAAGCCAAAAGGGAGTTTGAAAAACAAAACAAAACAAAACAAAACAGGGTCTGGAGAGATGGCTCAGTGCTTAAGAGGACTGGCTATTCTTTCTGGGTTCAGTCCCCAGCACCCACAATCACCTGTAACTCTAGCTCCAGAGGATCTGATGCCCTTTTCCAGCCTCCATGGTCTGTGGCACACACATGGTGCTCATAAAGTAATTCAGGCTCAGGGCTGGAGAGATGGCTCAGCGGTTAAGAGCACTGACTGCTCTTCCAGAGGTTCTGAGTTCAACTCCCAGCAACCCCATGGTGGCTCACAACCATCTGTAATGGGATCCGATGCCCTCTTCTGGTGTGTCTGAAGACAGCCACAGTGTACTCATATACATTAAATAAATAATATTAAAACAAATAAAAACTATTAAAAAAAGTAATTCAAGTTCACACACATTTAACAAAACCACAATCATATGTCAAACATTAAAGGGTTGTCCCTTTTCCTGAGACATGGCTGTCCTGGAAATCTCTCCATAAACTAGGCTGGCCTCGAACTCAGAAATCTGAGTGTTGGGATTAAAGGTATGTACCACCATTGCCCAGCCCCAAGGGTTGTCTTTTGATCAAAATCACAGGGGCTGGGGAGACGGTTCAGTGGGTAAGTGTGCATCACATGAGGACCTGTTTGAAAACTACACACACTTAAAAAAGCTGGGAATGGCTATACATGCCTTTAACCCCCAAACTGGGAGGCAGAAATGCGCAGGTTCCAAGCATTCACTGGCTAGGCAGCCTTACCAAAAAAGGATGAGTTTTGGGGTTCATTGAGAGATCCTACTTTAAGGTAATAAGGTAGACAGTGATAGAGGAATAGACTTGACATCACGCCTTGGCCTCTGCATGTCTGAATACTGACATGTGTGCAACACACACACACACACACATACACACACACACACACAAATTGTCAAATAACAAAACTATGGTTTAAAGATCTTAATTGTAGCTGGGCTTGGTGGTGCACCCCTTTAATCCCAGCACTGGGGGAGGCAGAGGCAGATGAATCTCTGAGTTCAAGGCCAGACTGATCCATAGGGAGTGAGTTCCAGGACAGCCAGGGCTGCACAGTGAGATCCTGTCTTGAAAAACAAAAGCAGCAAAGCTGAAGAGATGAAGTTGGTCTTATAGATAGAAAAGAGTTGGAAGCATGGGGAAGTTACTATCTCTGTATAGTAGAGGCAGGGAGAAGGGACACTAGAGAGATAACTGCCTAACATCTGGTTGATCCAGGGTTGCTCTTTTTGTTTAAGGGTTTATGCACAGAGAATCATTACTCTGCCAGTTTAAAGTGGCCATCCCTAATTTCTTGAGAGGTCAGTTTTGCTTCAGCTTGTTGGCGTGGGGTTTTACTACGTGTGACTGACTCCATCTTTGATTTTTCAGCATGCTCTGCGGATAGCCTAGCGCACCGACTTAATCCCAGACGAGGATGGGGCAGGCGGTTTTCAAGAGATAGTAAATTTTCATAAGCAGTGGCGTGCTATTTTGTGGAGGACACACCGTAAATAGCGATCGAATTTGGAGTCAAATACATCTGGTGCTGAAGGCAAGGCTGGTGGGCGCCGAAAGATGGGAGGTTTCCCTCGGTGAGGATTGGGGCACCCCTGGTAAAGGTTTCCAAAGATTCAGGAGACCTTCCTACTAGATTGGCAGGAAGCATTTCGTCACCGCATGACTGACACTTCAGTTGGCTGTTTGGTGCCTTATTATTATTATTATCCCAAACACCATTGGAGGTGCTTTTATGCTATCCACTTCCCCTTACATATTCATTAAGACTTATTAGCTGAGCAATATAATCAATCGTAAGTTTAATTCTATGTGAGTATCAACATCTGTGGCTAACAATGAGCCCCTTTACTGATAAGGGACACTCGAGAACACACACAGCATCCACTTTTTTTTTTTTTTTCCTACTGCGGGGCCAGGGTAGTGTTAATATATGTTTACTTCTCCCATGTCCCACGATTGATTATTGGAGTCTATATAGATATAATTCTTTTTTAGAAACGTTTATCTTATGCATGTTGGTGTTTTGCCTGTGTATGTCTGTGCATCACATTCATGAGGAGGCTGGGAGTTGGAACTAGGTCCTCTGGAAGAGTAGTCAGTGCTCTGAACCGTTGAACCATCCCTCAGCCCCACAGATTGTAGTTCTTGATTTTGGAGCAGAGGTCAGATGGAACCCAGGAGGTGAAAACTAGATTTGGGTACTAAACGTGGGGGGAGAGGGCTCGGGTGTGAACTCCCTGAACTGTCCCATTGGCCATTCGGAGGAAGTACCTTGCATTAAAGGGAGGCTTGAGGTTATGGGGTTCTTCCTGACCAAGGAGGCTAAGGCGTTAGCTAGGGCCAGTCAAAGTAGTCCAGTGTCAAATGAAGAAGTCCTAAAAAAAAAAAAAAAAAAAAAAAAAAAAAACAAAACAAAAAAAACAAAAAACAAACAAACAAACAAAAAAAAACCCAAAACTCTTTAAAGTGCGTCTTATATCCAGTTTGGAGCAAGAAACCCGGTCGTGAGCGTAAAGTCAGTTGTCCGTGCCCCCCACCCCCAACCCTCAGGAGGGGGCTCTCACCGCTCAGCCCGTGTCACCACCTCTGACCCAAGCTGGGTTGGGGCTGCTGAGGATCAAGGGCGCGCGCGGGAGGCGCCCCAGGCAGCAGGGAAGCCCGGTTTCGGGTGTCCCCGCCCACAGGGGCGCGGCCGCGCGGCGCTGTCATTGGTGCCTGGGAAGCTGACGCGCAGCACTGGCCGTGGCCGTGGGGCCCGCGGAGGGCGGCGCGCGGCTGATGAAACCGGCTCGGATTCCGCCCGCGTGAGCCATCGCCTCGGCCAGCAGGTGTGAGCGGCTTTCTACCCCGCGGTCTCAGCATCCTGTCGCCTCCTCCGTGAGTACGCGATCCTTCTGATTGCCCAGGAAGCTCTAAAAGCCTGGGTCACCTCAGTGTGTGTGTGCGTGTGTGTGTGTGTGTGTGTGTGTGTGTGTGTGTGTGTGTGTGGCCACGGGTGGCGGCTCAGGCAGAGTGAGGGTTTTTCTTATCCTCTCCATCACCGGGGATAGGTGCGTGGGACCGGGCACCAGTGTTCCGGTCGCCTCCTCCGAGTCCATCTTGATCCTTTGCAGGCGCGGCGTGGTGCATGATGCAACAGCGGGAGGGAGTGAGCACGGGCGACCCGGGTGACGCCCGCCACGCGTGGTCGTCTATGGGCTCCACGTGGGCACGGGAACTCGTCCACGCTGGCTGCCCCGGGTGGCATCCGGAGTTACCGCTGTCTGGGACCTTCCCTTACATGGCGCGGTGCGCGGCACCCCACCCCGCCCCGCCACGCGGTCCCGGGCAGTGTCGTCAGCCGCGCGCAGGATCGGCTCCGGGTCTACCAGGCAGGTCCCGTATGACCGGAGACCCGAGATTCCCGCTCTCTGGGTCGCTTCCATAGTCTCCAGAGGTCCCTTTGGAGGGACTCCCTCTCTTGGGTGGGTTTTCCTTGTGACCTGATTCGGCCTGCACAGACTGTTCTTCCAGATGGTGTGGAGTGGGAGGAAGTTCTTCCGGCTCCGTAGACAACCTGTGCTCAGTGTGTTTCTGTCTAGTGGAAGACACGGTCAGGTCACCAGCCAAGGGTGTCCGCAGAGCAGCCCAGTGTCGCTTGCTCCAGCCCACTGCTGTGTGGACTTGTGTGTTAAGATAGCCCGTCATGTGCTGGAATAGGCAGACATGTGCTGTCAGGAAAACAAAACAAACTAAAGAAAACTACATTTCCCAGCACCCACAGTTATACTCTCCCGTGCAGGAGGACAGGGTTTCAACCTTAGGTGTATTTCTTCTAAAGGTGAGTAAACTTTAACTAGAACCCCAAACGTTATCTTCTGCATTATCTTTTGGTTGACTATCTTAACTGTGATGGAGTCAGTTTGTAACTGGAATTTTTGTAACATTCTTGCCCTCCATGTGTGAGATAATAGGAAACCACGATACAGTCATCCATCCCCCTGGTATTTTTAGTTGGTCTCAATGGAAATTATTATTTTTATTTGAGCACACCCTTCTGCCACCAAAACAAAAGGGCTTTAGTCACGGGATCAGAATACACATTTAGAGGGGAAAGTCACCTCATGAATTGAAACAGCTTTGAAAAGTTTAGCGTTTTGAGATCCTGTTTTACTTTAGGGTGAAATTTAGAGGGTATGTGTATAAGCGAAGGGCGGTGAATGAACAAAAGGAACAAGTTTAGTAGAGATAAGAGATATCCCAGTGGCTGGGGCAGAATCTCACAGCCCCGGGGCTCTTTCTTGGCCCATAATTACAAGTTTTAGTTTTTTGGTTTTTTTGTTTGTTTTTTGTTTTTGTTTTTGTTTGTTTTTTGTTTTTTTGAGCATGAAAACAAGCTGGTTTCCTTAGAGATTTCTCTTCTAGTACACATGGTCATTATTATATTTGGTATATCAGTTGCTCCCCACCCCCACCTCACCCTATGCTCCACCCACAACCCCCGCCTGTAGGCCGCAATGGCCTCAAACTTGCTACTTGGCAAAAGATGACCTTGATCCTTTTGCCTCCCTCTACCCCCCAAATGCTGAGGTTGCAGGCCTGTGCCACGGATCCAGTTCATGAGGAGCTAGAGAACATACCCAGGGTCTCCTGCACACTGGGCTTGCAGGTTTGCACAGTAGGTCCATTACAGGTTGGGTTATTTTTTTCACTGGCCCCAGGTCACGTTTTTGGATGTAATTAAATGCATTTATTGCTGTTTAAGTCTGTGTCGTTTTCTCTAAGCCCGGTAAAAATAAGGAACTACACAGGGTTGCATTATGCTCAGGGAATTGAAGCCTTTCTTCAGAGTTGGAGGTGTTTATTAATCCTAGGGAGGAAGAAGAAGGAAGACAGTCTTAGGGGAAGAAATACCCTGTAACCCGGTGCAATCTGGATATCTGTGCTGCGTCCCCTACAGGCATGCCCTGAAATGTCTTGGTATTCATCCGGGCAGGCAGGACCTGTAGATAAGACCTTAGGGCAGTGGTTCTCAACCTTCCTAACGTTGGGACTCTTTAATACAGTTCTTCATGCAGTAATGACCCCCCAACCATAAAATTATTTCGTTACTACCTTATAACTGTAATTTTGCTACCGTTATGAATCGTAATGTAAATACCTGCTATGCAGGATATCTGATATGAGGACCCCTGTGAAAGGGTCGTTCGTCCACCAAAGGGGTGCAGAACCACTGCCCTAGTGTTTTCTTCATAGTTGGCCCCTTCAGGCTGGAGGGTGGGACTGGGGAAGTAGAGAGAGGGTATTTGAGAGGGATATGGGTGTTTGGGATTAATAGCAGGGCCTCTAACATGTTAAATATATGCTAGTTACTCTGTCTCCCTTGGCCCACTGCCTGGATACATTTTAACAATAGATCCAGTAAGATTGGCTGGTGTTTCTGTGTGAGGAAAGATGCCTTACTGAGGGAAACGGGTAGGCTGGTCAAGAAGGATGTTGGGTGAAAAATGGACGTTCACACTATTTTTTTTTTTTTTTTTTTTTTTTTTTGGTTTTTCGAGATAGGGTTTCTCTGTGTAGCCCTGGCTGTCCTGGAACTCACTCTGTAGACCTGGCTGGCCTCGAACTCAGAAATCCGACTGCCTCTGCCTCCCAAGTGCTGGGATTAAAGGCGTGTGCCACCACTGCCTGGCCGTTCACACTATTTATTTATGTTTAAAGGTTTACTTTTATTTACCTGCAGGTGTCTGACTATTTGCCACGTGTGTGGGTACCCGTAGAAGCCAGAGAGTGTTGCATCCCTTGGAGCTTGGGTTATAAGTGGTTGTTGATGTCTGATTTGGGTGCTGCTCATGAACTTGCATCCTCTGGAGAAACAATAGTCTCTCTTAAATGCTGAGCCATCGTTCCAGTCCCGGGAGAAAAAGATTTTGGCAGTCACAGAATAAAATGGCTAGTATATTCTCATTCATTCATTCATTCATTCATTCATTCATTCATTCATTCAGAGTCTTGCTGTATAGACCAAGTAGTTCTCAAACATGAGATCCTGATGCTTCAACCCCAGAATGCTGGGGTTATATGTACACACAACTTTGCCTGTCACTGCAGATAACTTTTTAAACATTTTGTTTGTTTAGAGACAAGGTTTCAGTGTTTAGCGCTTAGCTGCCCTGGGACTCACTATCTAGACCAGGCTTGCCTGGAATTCACAGAGATTCACCTGCCTCTGCCTCCCAGGTACTGGGATTCAAGGTATGCACCACCATGCCTGGCTTCATGTTTATTTAAAATTTTCATATATGTGTGTGTATGTATGCATGTATGCATGCCTGTTTCTCTGTATGTGCCCCGTATATGTTTATTGCCCCCAGAGACCAGAAGAGGGGGTCTGATCCCTTGGAACTGTAGTTACAGGTAGCTGTGAGCCCCCATGTGGGTACTGGGACCCACATTCAGGCCCTCCATAAGTGTTCTTGTTTATTTTTTTTGTTTTTTGTTTTGTTTTTCGAGACATGGTTTCTCTGTGCAGCTCTGGCTGTCCTGGAACTCACTCTGTAGACCAGGCTGGCCTCGAACTCAGAAATCCACCTGCCTCTGCCTCCCAAGTGCTGGGATTAAAGGTGCGTGCCACCACTGCCCGACTATCCATAAGTGTTCTTAACCACTGAGAATTTCTCCATGAAACTTTTTGGATACCTTCACCACCAAAGGACAGTCTTGTACTGATGAACTCTCTTGGGGCCATTGAAGCTACCTGTACTGGGGTTTGTTCAGGCCACCCCAAAGCTGGGGTCTCTTCTAGCTTTGTCCGTTGCTCTTCACCCATCTAGGCTCACTTTCTCCTCCAGTTGTTAGTCTGGTTTTGAGTTTTCCCTGTGGGTTGGGAACCCTCTGAACTTAGAATTCTAATGCCTTAGGGTTCTCTGGACCTTGAGCCAGCAACATGAGATCCCAGGTGTGATGGCTATTTCTGGTTGTCAACTTGACTACATCTGGGATGAACTACAATCCAGAAGTGGAGGACACACTTGTTTTCCAGATCTTGAGTCTGGAAGACACAGGCTTCTGACCTGGAACTTGACATGGGATAACACATACTTTTGATCCATAGTTTTGAGGCATAGTAGTCATGAAAAGCTTAGACCCAGGCAAGGTGGTACTCCTCTTTAATCTCAGGAAACAGAGGCAAGCAGATCTCTGAGTTCAAGGCCAGCCTGGGTTCAGAGCAAGTTTCAAGTAAAGAAAAGCTTACGTCCAGGCGTGGTGGTGCACACCTTTAATCTGGGCCACACCTTCTGCTGGAGACCTACATAAGGACATTAGAGGAAGATTCGCTCTTCTTCACCTGCTTGCACTTACTTGTCAGCACAGATGTTAGAACCTACTTCTTCAAGATCCCAGCTTCTACAGAAGACCAGCTGACACACCCAGCCTCGAGAGTCTGAGCAACTACTAGATTCTTGGACTTTCCATTCACAGCTGCCCATTGTTGGGTTAGTTGGACTGCAGACTGTAAGCCATTCCAATAATTTCCCTTAATATATAGACATTCCATACGTTCGGTGACTCTAGAGAACCCCGACTAATACACTAGGTCAAGGTGTAGGCTTCCTCCTTCTAGATCATGGACCGCCCCATCCCCCAAGACAGAATTTCTCTGTATAGCCTTGGCTGTCCTGGAACTCACCCTGTAGACCAGGCTGGCCTCGAACTCATAGAGATCCGCCTGCCTTTGCCTCCCAAGCGCTGGGATTAAAAGCATGTGCCACCATCACCCGGCCTCTTTGGTGGCAGGTTTTCAGCCTTGTAAACCTCAGTGGCTTCTTCTGTTCCTTGGTGACAATCCACATGCCCCACCAAATTCAAAGCAGCCTTGAGAATGATTGCATCCCAGTTGTTCAGAGTGAGCCACAGCTTGTCGAGGGCAGTTTAGAACATGTGCCCCTGGGATCTGCCAGATTGAGCACAGACTGGGGAAATGATTTGCAGACTGCTGACTGTAGCATGGCTCCTTGCAGCAATGGTTAGGGGGTGCAGCTTATGGATCCATGTGGGTAAAGCTTCCACCATCTCAGAGAGACTCCGGAAGGGTTACCCCTCCTGCTATAACCCAGAAGTTGCTTTGGGCTCTTCCTCTCTGGTGGTTGTCGTGCACAGTGGGGACCTGAGGATAGTTCATTGTGTTGTCTTTCCATAAGCTCAGTGCAGGCCATGATTAAGGAAAGGCTCTCCCCTTCCAGAATGGAGCTGGGAACAGGCCCTTCCCCCATTCCCTGTCCCCCAACCCCACCCCAGGCTCCTGAATTTTATTATACCCTTTAGATTGGGAAGACAAAGTCCCATAGTGTTTCTTCAGCAAATTAACACAGGCAATTCGAAGTCTAAATTCCTAAATCTTTTTTCCTTTTAACATCGGCAAACAGAAATCAAACTCGGAGGAATACCTTTAAGGGCTGTGCCTTAAAGCCTATCTTGGGATGGGGTAATGTCCTATCTCGTAGCAGGCTGTCTCTTTGGGCATTGTCTCTTTTTCCCCATTTGCCTCTCTGTCACTGTGTTAAACACCATGACTCAAAGCAACTTGGGGGGTGAGGAAGATCTATTTCAGCTTCCAATCTATCACTGAGGGAAATCAAGGCAGGAACTCAAGACCGGAGCTTGAGGCAGAAACCATAGGAAGAACTGCTTTCAGGTTTGCTGCTCTCCAAGGCTTGCTCGGTATCTTTCTTACACAACGAGGCCTACCGGCATAGGGATGGTACTGCCAATGATGGGCTGGGCCTTCCCACATCAATTAGCAAACAATAAAAGGCCCTGCAGATATGGCCACAGGACATTCTTGATGGAGGCAATTCCATTTCTGCTCCTCTTCCTAGGTGTTGACAGGCAAAATTAGCCGTCAAAGCTGGTTGAGGTTCTTGACCTTAAGGAGAACCAGATATTTTCTTCTGTGTGTAGGAGCTGGCCCAGGTTCTGGATCAAAGAGCCATTAGCTGTAACAACTTCAGGCATGGCCCTGAGTTTTATTTTAAGTTACTTTTATTTTATGTGTATGGTTGCTGTCTTAGTCAGGGTTTCTATTCCTGCATAAACATCATGACCAAGAAGCAAGTTGAGGAGGAAAGGGTTTATTGAGCTTACACTTCCACACTGCTGTTCATCACCAAAGGAAGTCAGGACTGGAACTCAAGCAGGTCAGGCAGCAGGAGCTGATGCAGAGGCCATGGAGGGATGTTTCTTACTGGCTTGCTTCCCCTGGCTTGCTAGCTGGCTTTCTTATAGAACCCAAGACTACCAGCCCACAGATGGCACCACCCACAAGCCCCCTCCCCCCCATCACTAACTGAGAAAATGCCTTACCGCTGGATCTCATGCAGGCATTTTCTCACCTGAAGCCCCTTTCTCTGTGATAACTCCAGCTGTGCCAAGTTGACACAAAACCAGCCAGTACAGTTGTTCTTGCCAATCATGTATGCCAGGTCAGAAGAGGTCATCAGATCCCTTGGAACTGGAGTTACAGATGGTTATGAGCCAGTCATGTGGGTGCTGAGGGTCAAACCCAGGTCCTCTGGAAGAGCCGACAGTGAGTGCTCTTAACTGCTGAGCCATTTCTCCAGCCCCACAAGACGCCCTTGAGATATGGCTGATCTGAGATCAAGACCCAGTTTCCGAACTATAGCGGACAAAGTAAATGCCCTGCCCTCTCCCAGAGAAAGGGCTGAATCCCAGAGTGGACTTTTGTCAGACTAACGCCTCTTCCAAGGTACTTCCTGTAGTCAAATGTATACAATGCTTTTCCATAGTCCATTCATAATAATTGGCTGTGTGTAACTTGGTTTTTTTTTTTTTTTTTTTTTTTTTGAGATGGGATCTCAGTAAGTTGCCTGCTGTATTAGTTTCTGTTCTGTTGCTATGATAAATGAAACACCAGGACCAAGGCAATGAATAGAAGGCTCATATGGACTTACTAGTTCCAGAGAGATGAGTCTATCCTGGTAAGAAAGCAAGGCAGCTAGTAGGACAGCAGCTGGCGAGCAATGCTGGGGTCTCATGGGTTTTACTGTAAGCACAAGTCGGGTGGCGGTGAATTGTGCAATAGGAATGATAGGCTCTGAAACCTCAAAGCCCGAGTCCCCTGATCCATACACTTCCTGCAGCAAGGCCACCCTTTCTAGATCTCCCCCAAATAACGCCACTAACTGGGAACCAGATATTCAAATACATGAGCCTATGACACTCTCATTCAAACTATTACACTGTGGCTGGTCTCTGAACTCCTAGACTCAAGCAGGACTCTGCCTTAGTCTCCTGAGTAGCTAGGTCTACAGAAGCTTGCCCCTATGACTGACATTTTTAGCTGTCTTTTTGAACTTCTCTTCCTGGAGAGGGGTGACATCTGACAGGCTGTTAGAGCTCCATGAAATCTCTTTCCAGGAGACAAGTTCCCCCTTTGGCTGCCCCTTTTCCTTCTTCCATTGTGAGATTCCCAGAGAAATTCCTTTTTCTTTAGGGTTCATTGTTGTAATAGTCTGATAGTTTGAGTGAGAGACACTAACATCTCTTTAGAATATCTTTCTGTCTGCTAGGTCTGCTAGATTCTGACTGAGAGAAGAGGGTACAGGTTACCCTTGAGTGTGCTAGGAGGCTGTTAGTGTTAAGTGCCAGAAGGGAGATTTGAACTCAGGCTGTCTGCTAGCTCCAGTGTAACCCCCAAGTGCAGGAGGTGTATGGGTGTTGGCCTTCCTAGGCTCTGGGCTATTGGGATGTGTCAGGCACGCTGGGTAAATATGGAAACTTTTTTTTTTTTTTTTTTTTTTTTTCAGACAGGGTTTCTCTGTATAGCCCTGGCTCTCCTGGAACTCACTCTGTGGACCAGGCTGGCCTTGAACTGAGAAATCCACCTGCCTCTGCCTCCCAAGTGCTGGAATTAAAGGCGTGTGCCACCACTGCCCGGCTTGGAGACTCTTTTTTCAAGACAAGGTTTCTTTGTAGCCCTGGCTGACCTGGAACTCTTACTTTGTAGACCAGGCTGGCTTCGAACTCAAAGAGCCTCCTGCCTCTGCCTCCCAGGTGCTGGGATTAAAGGCGTACACCACCGTGATCTCCTTATGGGACCTTCATCAGTAGAGGGTACCAGATCTCATTATAGATGGTTATGAGCCACCATATGGTTGCTGGGAATTGAACGCAGGACCTCTGGAAGAGTAGACAGTGCTCTTAACCTCTCAGCCATCTCTCTAGCCCAGGACCTTCTATTTTTGAGTACATGGAACAGTGCTCAGGGGGCCATCCCAGCACTGAGCAGCATACTTTGTGCCGTGACCTGCTCCAGTTTCTCTCCAGCCTGGGCCTGCCGTCTTTCTGGCATAGCTGGAGCTGGGGTCTGAGGCAGCTATGCAGGGGCTGGGGGCCTAGAGCTGACATGCGTGGCAGAGACTGGGCCACATGCTTCCTAGGTCAGGAGCTGAGCATTCGTTCCTGTCATCCAGTGTCTGGATGGACTCCTGCCCCAGACCCAGGGATACATGTGTGCTCTGTCCCACATCGTGTCTCTGCAGGGGGTCCTGTGGGAGCGAGGCCAGTGGCAGCTGTGATCCTGACCCCACCCCTGCTCCTGGCCTTTCTTTGCAGCTTTCTATCATGTGGTGACATGGGAAGTGTCCCCTTCCTTTGAGGCCTTTGATGCCCCCCAGAAAGCCTGGAACAGGAGCTGGTGGCCAGGGCCTGCAGAAACCTTGTTGCCCCTCAGAGCAAGCAACTCTTGGGGTCACGGCATGCACAGGTGGCAGTCACCTCTATCCTCCCTGAGATGGATGAAGCCAGGAAAACTGGAATCTTTTATGGGCTCCCTTGGTGCCCTTGGGGCTTCTGGGAAGGAGCACTGATCGGAGAGTCAGAAAGATGCCTTCCCTACTTTTCTCTGTTTTTCTTTCAGTTTTTTTTTTTTTTTTTTTTTTTTAGAAACACTTGAAATTCAGTGTTGTAAGAGTTACGGAGCGCCTAGGCTCTCTTTACCTCACTTCTCCAGTGGGTTGGTTTCCCCTGCTCTCTCCTTTCTTCGTCCGTGCAGAGCCCTCTGATGTGCCCACTTGTACATCTACTCCTTGTTATTCAAATGTAGTGCCCACAACAAATATGGCCTCTTCTGCACCCTTGGTATACTACCTTTGTTTCGGGTTTGTTTGGCTTTGACTCCCCCCCCCCCCCCGGAGGGGTTGAGCCGAGGGTCTCAGGCATGCTAGGCCAGCACTCTGCCATGGAATACACCCCAGCCCAACCGTCTGATACCCAAATCAGGAAAGCATTACTGCAGACCTGTTATTACCTAGGCCACATGCAGCATGCAGCTCTGAACTTCCACACAGCATCTCCCAGAGCTGTCTAAAAACTCTTCTGGGGAGCTCAGGGTAGGCTTTCAGAAAAGCTCCTATTTAACGCTCTACCCCTCCCCCTTTAATATTTATTTATTTTATTTATATGAGTACACTGTAACTGTCTTCAGACACACCAGAAGAGAGCATTGAATCCCATTACAAATGGTTGTGAGCCACCATGTGGTTGCTGGGAATTGAACTCAGGACCTCTGGAAGAGCAGTCAGCACTCTTAACCGCTGAGCCATCTCTCCAGCCCACCTCTGTGGCCCTTTAAAACATGTTTCTCTAAGTACGAACATTCCTCAAACCCTTGGACTCTGCAGTAAAGTGGGCCAGGTAAGCAATTCCCACGCAAAGACTTGGCGCTCACACCAAGAGGAAGGCTTGTAAGAAAGGAACACTGGGCGGCTCTTCAGCTCCGGCTAACCTGACCACCCAGACCCGTTTCCCAGCATCCCCACATGCAGAAGCTGCGTGTGGCCCAGGCTTCAGGCTATCTTTTATGACTTCGCCCACCCCTTGGGTGGCTGCCCACCTGTGGGGGCAGCCTTAACCACCTTTGATGGTGCATGTGTCATATGTGTGTATCCTCGGGGCAGGGGAGGGCAGAGACCACTAATAAGGATCTAGAACGTATTTGAGACCTGAGGTGTTTCGAGCCGTCTCTCTTCTGTACTGAAACCCTTGCTTTCTAGAGCTGGCAAGAATTACGGGTGCCGCATGCCGCTTGGCTGGGGGCCATGGCTTTGACCTTTTGCTGGTTTTATATCTTGGCTGTTTCATAAAGCGTTTAAAGTTGCCTCTGGGTGACCCCCTTGCATCTTTTTGATGCCCCCCCCCCGCCCTCAAAAAATAATAGACACAATTCTAAACTGAAGTGCCAATGGCTGCTGACTGCTACTCCGTCTGCAAAGTTTCAAAACTCTTGGGCATCCTGTAGTTTGCATCTCACTGTTAATTCTTGCTGTCTCTGCCCCCACCCCCATCATTATCAGTCGCTGGGTGAGCACCCCTGTGTTCCTGGCCTAGAAGGAGGATTCTGGAATGATATATATTTTTCTCATTTTCTGAGGTTTGTTGGTACCTCAGTTTCCCCAGATGTAAGCCCACAGCTGTATGTGAGAAGACCTCTGAAGGTCATGATCAAAAGCCTCTAGTATTTTTCCATGTGTTTGTTTGTTCTTCTCCAGCTCCAGACCCTCTCCTTGAAGGAGCTGGCCTTGACAGTGACTCTAGTGGGCAGCCTCCCAGAGTCAGGGTACCCTGCTGAGCCCAGTAACTCTAACCTGGCCGGACCAGCACCAGAGGGCCACTCTTCAAAGAAGCCCTTTGAAGCGCAAACATTTCCTTTCCTGAAAAGAAGGGAAATTGCAACCAAAACGTATTGTTCTGTGCAGACAATGTCCCCTTCGATCAAAGAGGGAGTGGGGCTTATAAAGGTAGATTCACAAATTAAACCTGGGTACCATCCTACGTGTGTGACTGTCACCGTGGAAGGGCTCATTGTGGGTCTCTGAGGCTGGTAAGACTTTATTTCCCTTTTCTGTAGGACCCTGGGTCTAGGTCTAATATATTGCACTGTGCTCTAGCACATTCCTGAAAATATCTACTGATAAATTATGATATCTTCAAGTTAGAATATTACTTAGCCACTAGAAATGGTATTTTCCAAGAGTATTTGATATTAGGGGAAATATTTAATATTAAAGGTGAAAATAAATCTGGGTCATCTTAGTAACCTGGATATATTGATATATTGCACAGAAAAAAAAATATTGCTGAAATTAGATTTTCGGGTCTGGGAGTGTATCCCAGTGGTTAGGGCATGTGCTCATTAGCATTTGAGAGAGCCTAGGCTGTATCTTTAGCAATATAAATAAACACTGTTCCGTTCGCCGCTTATAGATCCTGAAATACTATTCAACAGATACTTACTGAATATTTATATAATCAGTAAAATATATTTAAAGGAACCATGTCTCTGAGGTGGATAGTAATGCTTTGGCAGGTGGATGTGGCCATAAATTATTTTTAATTTCTCTTGTGATCCTGATCTGGCTTCTTCGCTACACACGTATCCTATGTTTGGTTCTTGGGTGCAAACCATAGAGGGTGTGGGTGGCTTCAGCTCTCCAGTTAGTGTTACAGGATGTTTGAGTTTCATTAGATTTGCTTGTTAGATAGGACCAAGTAGCAGCCTGGGTTTTCCTAGTAACTACCCACCTCGGGTGAGAACTCTTGCCTGACTGGCCCTTGATTTGTCACCTCTGAGCACCCATTCTAAAAGATCCTCTGGCCACATTCCAAATGAATGGTTTTCGGAGATGGACCTTTGTCTACCTGTAGCATCTGCTGGCTCTGAGATGTTCCTTGGTCAGGGAAGGCACCCAGTACCGTCCCCTTCATCCCGTTGCCCACTCTGTCCCTTTGCCTGATGGTGCAGGTCTGTGATGGATGTCACCTTCTAGAAGGCTGGTCTCAGAGAAGCTTTCTCTGGTCTGATAGTACTCATGCACCGGACAGAGTCTTCAAGCTTCTGTGACTACGAATGGAACTAAGAACTAAACTTACTTGTGACCAAGTCCACACAAGGACACACTGATTGATAAGTAGATTGATAATGAAAGTTTGTCAGACTTTTCTTCAGCTCTACCCATGGTATACACTATGGGTGTGGGCTTCCTAGGAATGGATCGTGTATCTATTAATTTCAGTGCTTTGAGTTTTTCTTGGGTACATTTCCTTCAGTGAGATTTGAGGAAGAGCCTATCTGAAAAGTTAGTAACCTTGTCTTTCAGAGTTAAGAACTGTGGGAGGAACTAGAAAAAGCTGCTCACAGAAAGATACATTTGAGGTTGTTGAGTCTGACGGCTTGAAATCGGGATACCGAAAATGCTAACTAGCGTGAGCAGCGGCAGCCACACCCTTAAGTAGTTCTTTGAAGGCTGGGGTTCTTACTTAAGGGTTGAAAGTTTTCCTTGCGCCTTACTTAGCAAATAAATACCTTGTCTGCATACACCGTTCTTAAAATAACCCTAACCAGTGGAATCAATTGTCTCCAACCCGGTCTCCAACCCGGCACACAGACCAATAGAACCGACAGCCTAGCTTACTGAAACAATGTACAATTATCTGTCCTTGTTCATTGGAGGCTTCAAACAGAAACTTGCTTCTCAAAATGCCGTTTCTGTAGGAATTCAGAGTAGTTAATTTCCAGTGTCCTAAGGGAGGTGTGTAGAAGTTCTAAGCATTGCCAACACTTTGGGTCTTGAAAAGAAAGTGTGTGTGTGTGTGTGTGTGTGTGTGTGTGTGTGTGTGTGTGTGTACACTGTTCTCTATATATGAGGGATGACATATAAATTAGAACACTTAAGCACATATCTGTTACCTCCAATTAAAATATGCACACTCTTTTTTTTTTTTTTTTTTTAACATTCATTTAGTGTGTGGGAGGGCACTCACGTGCAGCATTCCTGTGGAGGTCAGAAGACAACTTTCTGGAGTTGGTTCTCTCCTGCTATGTGGGTACCAGGCATCGAACTCAGGTCAGCAGGCTTGGCAGCAAGCACCTTCATCCCCTGAGCCACCTGGCCAGCCGTGATCTCGAAGTCTTAGCACCATGTTTGGTTTTGTCGAATAAACTTTTGCTGGCAGACACTTCTTTTTTTGCTTTCTCCCTAAAGGGCCATCTTGAGAGGTCCTAAGCAAGAGGCCTCATGAGTTCTTTGAGTAATTGTGTTGAGCTGGAAGGAACGGATGCCTCATTGCTATCACAGTTTGATGCAATCAGAATTTTAGAAAGTCAGTGTCTAGTTGGTCCATAGTGGCTTTGTGCCTAATTGCTAACACCTCTTTTGGGTTTGCTCTAGCCAGCAAGGTGTAGTCACCTTGCCTTTTCTCGATGATTTAAGTGGGGGGAGGTGTTAGGGAGAGCAATTCTCCGAACAATTTGAGTCCCTTTTCGAGCTCTAGGATTGTCCCTTTCTGTCCTCTGGTGAGTGTCTTCCGGGGAGTCTTGCAAAATTCCCATAAAATTCTTGCTACTCTGAGCAGCCTCTGAGTTAGTGAGACCATTCAGGGAGGGTCTTCAGACCTCCATGGGGCTCCTTTATCCAGCCAGGTGTCCAGGCGTGCTGAGGGAGTGGCATTTTATTCTGAGAAGCCCTGGGAACTGAAGCAGTGGTGGACAGATCCTCTGCACAGCTGCATTGTAAGAGTAGGGACCCAGGGTCCAGCCTTTTAGCGTGTCCCTTCTGGCAGAAAGAACACCACAGTCTATTTGACTCCGCTGTAGGTATGGCATGCCTCTTGCCTACACCACCTGGCTTAAGGACAGTTTCATCCCTGCTGGCTCAAGTCCCCAGGAAGGGTCTATGCCTATAGATACTAGTGAACACAAACACCCAGGGACAAAACTGACTTCATAGAAGTGTAAGGAACATCACCAGAAGCGAGAAGTCCGACTTTGAGCATCTTTAGAGGTTCAGGCACCCGTGTGTACACAAGAATCCTTCCCTGGGGAACTTGTGAGCATCATCCGGCGGTCCTGGGTGGGTCTGCAAGATTGCGTTTCTAACCCAGTCTTTAGGAACACTTGGAGGAGCAAGCCCTCTAGAAGGTGCTGGATCCTGGATGATTGATTGCAGGAGCTCTGGATTGAGAAGCTAGCTGGCACAGAGTAGAGGCTTCAAACAAGATCTTTCCACTGAACTGTTGGGTTGGTCTTATCCTCACTGACTGGAGGCTCCACACCTGGTCTGTGCAGTCATTTCTATTCCGGGTGGTTATCTATTCTCAGCCGACTTGCAGATTGGACAGAGCTTCTGTAGAGGTGGGGCTCCTGGCGGTGTCACTAAAATGATAGCTAAGGGCCTGGTGGGCAGGAGGTGACAGGAATATATAGAACGAGATGCAAGAACTTAGCCACCGAAGGAGGGCTGATTAGGTGAGTGGCAAGCGGCCTTCCCCATTGCTGGAGGTCTGTGTGTCGTGACAGCTCTGCCTCAGTTTCTACCTTTGAAGTCACAAGTCTCACTTTGAGGATTAAAGCTTAGGGTTTGGGGGAGACTCAGTTATAACGAGCTGTCCTCGGTTGTTGAGTGTGTACACAGGGTTAAAACCTTAGCCCCCAAGGGGATTCTCCGGGAATACCGTTCACATACATGTGTCCTTGCTTTGCTCATAAAAGCCTAGGGGTCGGTTAACATTCATAGAGATGTTTCCAGAAGACTCAGCAGAAGAGATGGGCTGAGGCTTGTTCTCTCTTGTCAGGAAATTCTCCACAGAAGAGGCACATGTCAGCCTTCTCATTAAGAGCAGGCACGGGGAAGATGAACCAAGCTTGGAGAGGGATTAGGGTGGTGGACTTGGCACAGTCAGAGCTGGCATGGGATACCGAGTGCCAAGGTCCCCTGCTCAGAGGGCCTTATGCCAGGGTACCACTTAGAATAGCTGGAGGTATGCTTCAATGATTAGGTCTCCTTGTAATTCACGTATGCTTGCTTTTTAAGGTCTCAGGAAGGGTGGCTAGGGAAGGGGGTGTTCAAACGTGGGTCCCACCCACCACTACCTCCCCAGGGGTGTTGAAAGCCTGCCAAGAGGAAGGATTTGGCTCCGAAGCGGCAGACTAAACCTTGGCTGTGTTTGCCTGCTATCGAGTTCAAAGCTGTCTGTCTGGTGCAGGATGTGGCAGAGGGGAATTTAACGTGAGAAAGGAGACTGTGAAGTCGATCCACATCTCCAAGAGCCACATCACGGTCCTCTGCCTTCCCAAGGGTCTCATGGGTCACTGTGCAGTGTCCGCAGTAGACAGGATTCCCTCATTAAAACGGTTTTATTTTGCCTCCTCATAGGAAAAGAAATGAGATCACGATAGGAATGGGGTATTATGAAATGGAAGATATTATGTGATTTTTCTCTTGTTTTTAAGTTTAATTTTATCTTTGTGTCTATGTGGGTGGGAACGTGAATGTGAATGCATTGCCCTCAGAAGCCAGTAGAGGGCATCAGGCTGCAGGTGGTTGTGAGCTGGGGTTGCCTGGCCTGAGTGCTGGAAACTGAATCCTGGTCCTCTCCAAGAATGGTATGTGCTCTTAACTACTGAGCCGTTCCTCTGGCACCACGTCATTAAAACAAAACAAAACAACAGGGTGGGGTAGAACTCAGTTTGTAGACCAGGCTGCCCTTGAACTCAGAGGTCCACCTGACTCTGCCTCTTATGCGCTAGGATTAAAGTTATTAACCACGATGGCTGTCTCACACCTTTCCTTCCTTCCTTCCTTCCTTCCTTCCTTCCTTCCTTCCTTCCTTCCTTCCTTCCTTCCTTCCTTCCTTCTCTCTTTCTTTTATTTCCTTTATTTTATTTTTCAAGACAGGGTTTCTCTATGTAGACTGGGCTGTCCTGGAACTAACTCTTTAGACCAGGCTGGCCTCAAACTCAAGAGATCCACCAGCCTCTGCCTCCTGAATGCCGAGACTAAAGGTGTGCGCCACCACACCTGGCTGTCTCTCACAAATTCATTAATTTATATGCTTGTCAGCAGGCTTCCTTTAAATACATAGAAAAATGTCATTTATAAAGCCAAAAACAATCATCAGTAAAGCAAATGTCATTAATAACCCCCCCCCCCACACACACACACACTTAATCTGGGACGTGTGGTCACCTCTATAGATGAGACGAGCAGCCCTAGGTGGTGGCTGTGGCTTGGTTGGGCGTGGCTTGATTGAGAGGACTTAGCTTGCTCTCTTTCTCTGGGTAGTTTGTAAAATTTTCCCTGTGTGTTGGCTTTGGGGAAATTCAATCATTGATTGTTTTGAGAGAAACCAGGTTGGTTTATGGTCCCTCTTTCAGGGACCTAGGGGTCATTTATAATCATCTTACGTAATGTGGTCACTGGAAATATGCAAAGTTTTCATCTGCTTCACCAGGCATCATGGCTGACAGCCCGTGTTTACCGAGAGTCTGCAGCCATGCTAACAACACTCACCCCTTTCAGAGGACGGAAAGAGGTGGTGTGTCCTGATGGGTCACAGTCGGGCGAAAGTGTTCACGTGTGCTTGGACGGAGGGTGTCTTTATATGGTTTCTACTGCTCTGATAAAGACCATGACCAAAAAGCAACTTGGAGAAGCAAGGTTTTATATCAGCTTAATTATAGTCAGTCTGGAGGAGAAGGCGGGGCAGGAGTTCAGGGCAGGAACCTGGAGGCAGGAGTAGAAGCAGAGACTGTGAAGGAACACTGCTTATTGGCTTGCTCAGTTCCTTTGTCTGACAACCCAGGACCGCTTACCCAGGAGTGGCATCTTCTACAATAGATGTTATCATTAATCAAGACAGCGCCCTCTACAGGCCAACCTAATGGATGCATTCTCTCAGTTGAGGCTCCTTTTCCCAGAAACCTCTAACTTGTGTCATGTTGACAGAAGATCAAGCAAGACAGAGGTTGTACTGGCTGGTTTTGTGTGTCAACTTGACATAAGCTGAAGTTATCACAGAGAAAGGAGCTTCAGGTGAGGAAATGCCTCCATGAGATCCAGCTGTAAGGCATTTCCTCAGTTAGTGATCAAGGGGGGGGGGCTTGTGGGTGGTGCCATCCCTGGGCTGGTAGTCTTGGGTTCTATAAGAGAGCAAGCTGAGCAAGCCAGGAGAAGCAAACCAGTAAGTAACATCCCTTCATGGCCTCTGCATCAGCTCCTGCTTCCTGACCTGCTTGAGTTCCAGTCCTGACTTCCTTTGGTGATGAACAGCAGTGTGGAAGTGTAAGCTGAATAAACCCTTTTCTCCCCAACCTGCTTCTTGGTCGTGATGTTTGTGCAGGAATAGAACCCCTGACTAAGACAGAGATGTAAGAAGGTTCTATGACAGACGATGAGTGCCACCTATCAGCAGTATCACAGGACTGTCTGAATGAGATGGATCTCAGGGGATGAGACTATTTCAAGTGTGGGAATCCTGGACTCTCACAAACCTTGAAACGGCCTTCGAACCGGAAGATCCAGGAAGGTCACCTCTGTTGTCCCCTTCTGCTCACACGGAAGCAAGTCCTGCTGGGGATTCATCCCACCCTCCTCTGCAGGTTAGGTGGACTCACTGTGTGTCTACCTAAGACTTGGCTATCTCTCAGTGCAGACGCTGGGCCAGTGTTTCTGCTTTGGGATTTGGAAGGGATTGTTGTGAGCGTTACGTCTCTGAGGGTTTCCTGCTCTAATCAGGAACTGGTGACATTTTGTGACTATGGAGCCACCAAAGAGCCCTGTGCAGTTAGGTGAGACTGTGAAATCGTGTGTCAAACGGGAACAGTGATGACCGTGTGTGATGGACAGAGACAGGATGTCTGAGGTGAGGACGACGACAGAGGTGGCTATCTAGAAACCGTCCCCTGCCTGTTTCAGTTCAGAAATGACCAGCAGGTATGACTGTAAGAGGCAGAATAGGCTTCACCAACCATCTCCACGTGGTCCACCAGATCTGTGCTCCTCAAATTAATATTTCAGAAGAAGTTCTGCCAATTAGAGCAATCTCTTTATCCCAGTTGTGGAAAGAGTGAGAAGCCTTAGGCCCAGCATTCCACGCCCAGTCATGGCAGGGCCAGGCATTTCCTGGTGTCAGGCCTGTGGCAGCCATGTCCTGTTGTGCGGGGTGTCTCTGGGGGAGGATTGGAATGTCGGGATAGGCCATGAGAAGTCTGGGTCCCCAGCTATCTCACCGGGGAGGAAGCCGGAGGTTATTTTTCAAAAAGTTATTAACTAACCATACACGCCAAATACATACAGCTCTCATCAACGGGAAATGAAAGGATTTTTAAATTATATATTTTTGCCGGTGCAAACCCACCCTGTTTGGATTTTGGGTGATAGAATTTGGGCAATGAACAGTAAGCCCAGCTGAGAGAGAGGCTCTAGAAGAGATCTGGAAAAAAACCTCTCTGCAGGAGTAGTGTTTGGGTTAGCTCTCCACTGTGGTCTTTGCATTTCCCGCCCTCCTGAGTTGCAGGCTTGCTGTAGCAGACAAAAGCCAAGGTCAACATGAAGAGTCCGAGGGGAGGTTCTTGTCTGCAAGACACCACATGCAGAGAGGTGGGCTAGGATCTGGACAGAATTCTGGAACTAAGAAGGAGAGGACTCTAGAACAGGCAGGGAAGGGGCACTGTCCAGCCTCGGTGTGCCTCGGAGAACCTACCTGGGATGCCTACTGTTGACTCCCTGACTCCAGTACACTGTTCCCAGTTCATCGCTGCACCTGCCTCACCTCGCTTTCCCTGGACACTGGCTCAGCTGGCAAGCAGTGTGCGTGCATACCCGGGGAAGCAGAGTGTGAACACTCATTCCAGTGTTTCCTCGGGATCCTTTACAATTTGCCTGAGCAGGTATGATCTGGTTAAGACAGGCATCCCTGTCTACACTGAGGTGTGGATATCAAAGCAGCAGAGCCTTTGGCCCTTGGATTGAGCAGCAGGCTGGGAAGCATGCCCTCCTCCCGGACCCACCTTGTCCTTGAACCACGCCCCTGATTCACTGGGTTCACAGCAGGACAGGGCATAGCAGAGAGCCAGATTTGCAGAAATAAGACTTTAGTGCAGTCCGTGTTCAGATGTCTTCAATATCTGCTCCCTGGACAGAAATCCGATACAGGCTGCAGCACAAAAGGGCGAAAGTTCTAGGTTGCCGGCTCCAAAGAAGCCTTTTTCTTTTGTTTGGGGATGGCAGGGTGTGTGCCCAGGAAGGCTGGCTGCACCACGGGTCAGAGATATGATCAGGGTTTCAGAGTGTCACCCCCCCCACCCCCCCCAGTGAGTCGAGCCACCGATTCCCAAGAAGCTGCAGAAGTCAGCACTCCTAGCAGGCCGGACCTGTGTTTTGAAATAAATAAAAAAAGCAAATAAGACTTTGCATGACTGATTGTGAAGGAAGGAAAGTTAGAGTAGCCCTGGTGATTGGCAGTTCTCTGGCCCACGAGGGCCAAGGTATTTTGGAGTTTGTCACCAGTCTTTGGACAACGCTATCATGAGACACGCCCACTCACAAAGGTTGCTTTGTGAGCCTCTCCCAAGGCAGGACACTTGGCTGGAGTAGACTTCATTTCCCTGGGGTAGTATTTCTGACGTTCTTGGCTCCTCAGATACAGGCTGCATGGCTGGTGTTGGCAGGGAGGAACAGGGTATGCTTGGGTCCCAGCTGTTGTGTAATTTAGAAATGTCCCCTAGGAGAACCCATACTCTAGGGTATTTCCTTCTCCCATGAGTGACCTCCATCAAGACAGTAGAGTCGTGCCCTTAGGGAATATCCCTAGGTTGCAGTTAGTGTGACCGTTCCCAAGGTGCCCCTAGTAAGGTGCTTTGGTTCCCACAATGGAAGCCTGTGGAAATGGTACCTTGACCCTGACAGTGGAAGTATGGAAGGGCCTGGATTCCAGCCAGACCATCAGATGGAGTAGCAGAAAAAGGGCCTGAGGCTCAGTCCAGAGCCAAGTCGACTGGAGGGAAGGTGACCCCTGAGCCGCAGGATCAGGGAACCTTCAGCCCGCCTGGCTATTCCTACGTCATGCAGTTAGACACATCACGCCCCTATGGGGACTTTTACATTCATGTTTATTTATTTACTTATATATGGAGACAATTACCCTTTCTTGTACTCTGGTTGGATAGAGAGACTTGTGACCTTTCAGGCCGATGCTTAAATCTAAAGTAAGTCAAAGAGCAGCGGTGTGACCGGCCAACAGGAAGGTGTGAGGTCACCTTTGACTTGAAGCTTCCTGGAAAGGATGTCAGAGTGACAGAGTTCCAGCTTTGGCCTTGACATAGACCAAGCACAGGGATTTGCTGCCTGACTTCTTCCACCATTTTGGGGGGTCTGGAGTACAGAGGGGATTTGTAGTAAAAAATAATTTAAAACCTACCTTTGACCATTTATGTTCTTGGGTGAAAGATACACAGTCTTTATAATTTTAAATATGCCTTAGGCAGCACAATAGCCAGGCAGCTGCCTGCTCCTGTGCTGTTAGAATCCTATCCATATAACCCAGGTTATTACTTACTATGTTTTATCTGAACTGCTCGAAGCTCCAATGGGCCAGCCCACCGAGCCACGTTTTTATGGCTCAGCTAACCCATGGTGGTTCCCCTTTCTCTTCTCCTGCGTGTTCTTCTATCCCAAGATGGCTTCTCTCTCTCTCCCAAGCCTGCCCAACCTTAACCCCTCCTAGGTCTCTTCTGCCTAGCTATTGGCTGTTGGCATCTATTCACCAATCACAATTAACTGGGGGCAGAGTTATTCAATATCTTACCTGAGGACTCTCTCATCTCTGGGGCACCAGTCTTGGGGGCCCCAAATTAGTATTAGAATACAAGCTGAATTGGGCCAACCCACCACAGGGATTGCTTTCTGGTTCTTAGCACAGTGCTGTGTGTTTAGCAACTGGATAGTACGTGACCCATCCCCCTCTACTGTTTCTCACACCCCCTTTAAAGAGTATCTTTTAAAAAAAATATTAAAGTTCATTTTATGTGCGAATGTTTTGTAGGCATGATGTGTGTGGGTGTGTGTGTGTGTGTGTGTATGCATGTATGCATGTATGCATGTGTGCGCATATAACACATTCATGCTTGGTGCCCTCAGAAGTCAGAGGGGGGGCATCAGATCCTCCGGACCTGGAGTTACAGATGGTTGTGAGCCACCATGTGGATGCCGGGAATCGAACCCGAGTCCTCTGGAAGGGCAACCAGTGCTCTTACTGCTGTGCCATCTCTCCAGCCCTTCTGTTTCAGTTTTAATGGTACTTTGGTTGTTCTGAAAACCTTCCAGGCTCTACCGCCCTCTCCTAGGTTCCCCTGCTAGGGCAGAGACAGACCTATCTATCTAAACGGACAACAAATGGACCTTCAGAACATCTTCTCCCTCTCTCTGTCCAGTTTCAACCCAGGTTTGATTTGCAGTTGGTTTTACTGGTGTCAGAGACAAGGGGTGAATCCATGGTCCTAAGAAGCAGCGACAGAGGACAAGTGACAGTCCCCAGTTTGGAGAGTATGCTGCTTGCATTAACTAGGTCCCCACTATTAGAAAATGTCTCTTCTTCATCTGCAGACTGTGTCCTGTGAGTCCAGGCACATTCATGGGAGCACAGTGTGAGCTAAGCTTTCATAGCCAGTGAAAATCAGCAATAAACACAGGACTCTCCGGCCTCACAGCAGAGGTGTTTAGGTGTAGGCCGACAGGAGAGAGCTGGCGGCTCGTGACTGTGAGGACAGAGACTCATTTGCAGTGTCATCTTTCCTGACCACCGTATGAAAAACCTCACTCATTCGTTTACATATAGACTCACCTGTCCAGCACAACACAGCTGTCACTGACACCCGACAATGTAGGACGCAGACTGTGGCTGGTTAGTTTTGTGCCAGGTGGTATTTGGTGAGTAGTGTACTTCATTGCCAAGTCCATTTCATCATCACGGGCTCCGTTTGTTCCTAAATTCTAAATTCCTTGGGAGACTACACAGTTCATAGGAATAAAACATGCAAAGGTATCTTTTATTTATTTTTTAATTTTTGTTTTTTTTGGGGGGTGGGGAGACTGGGGTCTCTCTATTGTGTAGCTCTGGCTGTCCTGGACCTTGCTGTGTAGATCAGACTGGCCTCAAACTCAGAGATCTACCTGCCCCTGCCTCCCCAATGCTGGGGAGCCAAAGCTGTCTTATTTATTTATTTATGATAAATTGAGAGGTGGGTGTGGTGGAACGCACCTCTAATCGCAGCACTTCTGGAGGCAAGCCACATTTCCATGAGTTCGAGGCCAGCCCCGTCTACACATAGTGAGTTTTCTGGACTGCGGTCTGAGACATTGTCTCAGGAAAAGAAGGAAAGCAAAACAAATTGAAAATATTCTGGGACTTGACCACAGTATAAAGCATTATCTCATTTAAAACTCCCTCCTCCTCTTCCCTCCTTCCTCCCTTCTTTTTTCCCTTCCTTCTTTCCCTGGGTCCAAGTTCGTTTGGCACATCACTGACTTGATAAGGCACTGCTGGGAATCCTTCCAACAAAAGATCAAGAGATCTTGGCGTGGGTTGAATAAAAACAAATAAAAAAAAAAATTGAAGTGTCCTTTGATGTTTACTTGGTTGGACACGCCTGCTGCCCCAACTTAAGAACCGTTGCAGCACTCAGATGAAGGGGAAGAGGAAGCAACTGTGTCCAGCTTTGATGCAAGCTGGGGGTGGGGGCGTGGGGGGTGGGAGGCGTGGCCACCTGCTTTGCTCTTCCTTGATCTCTGAGGATCTTACTGGCTTACTCAGGTGTGGTGAGCAGGAGTTCTGTTTATTTGGTTTTATTTATAGACACTCGGGGCTTGTACTGCAGATAAACCTTAGCAAGAAAGTAATTCTTACGCGAGTCCTTGGAGGTGGGTGACTTGGAGTTATCAGGTGGCAGGTTTCAAGACCCCTCTCTTATGGAGTACAGCATCTGCTCCTGTGGTTATTACTGCAGCAGGTGTTGGTTAAGAATCTGTGACCATTGATCTCCACCAGCTTGACTGGATCTAGAATCACCTAAGAAATATGTACTCGTGAAGTGTGTTTCTAGAAAGATTTAACTGTGTAGGGAAGACTCACCCTAGATGTGGGTGGCACTAGTCTGGGGTCCTGACTGAATAACTGGGAAAGGATGAGATAGCTCTGAGATTAAGAACACTGTTTGGGGCTGGAGAGATGGCTCAGCGGTTAAGAGCACTGACTGCTCTTCCAAAGGTCCTGAGTTCAAATCCCAGCAACCACATGGTGGCTCACAACCATCCATAATGAGATCTGATGCCCTCTTCTGGTGTGTCTGAACACAGCTACAGTGTACTTACATATAATAAATAAATAAATCTTTTAAAAAAAAAAAAAGAACACTGTTTGTGGCTGGGTGGTGGTGCATGCACTCAGGAGGCAGAGGCAGGTGGATATCTGTGGGTTCGAGGCCAGCCTGGTCTACAAACTGACTTCTAGGACAGCCAGAGCTACACACAAGGAAACCCTGTTTCAAAAAACCTCAAAAGGAAAAAAAAAAAATAGAAGTAACAGTGGTTGCACTTGCAGAGGACCTGGGTTCAATTCCCAGCATCCACATGGCAGTTCATAACGGTTTGTAGCTACAGTTCCAGGTGATCTAATGCCCTCTTCTGGCCTTCACGGGCATTGCATGCACATGGTGCACAGACATAAACAGGCAAAACACATAAAATATACATCAATCCCTCTTTGCCTCCTGACTATGGACTCTGACCCCCGCCTTCTATTCTTGCCACCATGCCTTCCCCACTATGACGGGCTGTACCCCCCAAATTATGTGCCAATAAGCCATTCATTCTTAAATTGCTTCCATCAGGGAATTTTGTCAGTGATGAGAGACGTCAGCGAAACAGTACCCCATACATACTATGTATGTATGACCAGACATAGTTTTTGGGGTTCTGTGGATACTGTGATAACATGAGCAGTTGGTGTGCACCCCGTTTCCATAGATCCAGTGAGCTTTCGGAAGTGACCCACTGTGGCACTGACTTTCATTCCTTCGAACACGAAGCTTGGTGCGACCTTTCTTAGTTCCTCTTTCTGGTTCACACGCTTTGCCCTCACCCTCTATTGTATTTCTGAAATAATTTCTGTGATTGACCATTCCTTTCCTGGGCAGATTCGCTGAAGCAGGCTCCTGTACCACGTGTGTGGTGCCTCCTCCACCCCGCACCCCACCAGTCAAACGAGGAAGTCCTTGGTCACTAGCGTGGTCTGGGGAAATGCCTTTGCAGGGGGCAGCTGCCACCAGCTCAGGGTCTCAGCCTCCCAAGGTGGAGTGAGGCCAGCGTTGCCAACAACATACATTAAGTTAAAATACTAGGCACTCAGTTAAATTTGTAGTGACTATATTTTTCGTATCCCCCCCATTCTTCCTTGACAGTAATCGGTTAAGTAAAGCCCAGGATCGCTTTACTGCCACCCGGTGCCCAGAATAACGTTAATGATTTTTTAGTCATACTTGGGACATAATGGTGATACACTCAGGGCATAGTTACCTTAAACAGTCACTTACTGTTCACATGAAATCGATCTCATGTTTGATTTGGCAGCGGTCATACATCATGCTAAGCTGCATGAAGATGGGCTGTGTTGGGTCAAAATGTGCTGAGAAAGGAGAGGGTGTGGGGCCCAAGGAAGACGGGTGAGGCAGGACACGAGGTCCCTCTGCCTTTGGACTCTTTAAAACATCTCTGTCCCCCCCTTGCGTTAAAGCTGTGCCTCCATCGCCCCCTTAAATGTGTGTCCGTGTCCTGTTGGCACAGTTCTTCCCCCTGGAGAGCACTGCGGGGGCAATGCTTGATTCTTGGTGAACCCAAACCTTGAGTTTTCAGTTCCACGTCTCATATCCGCAGGGTATTTCCATGTGCCTTACTGAACACTGGATATTGGGTAAACTCATTTTGTTTCGTTTGAGAGAGTCTCATTAAATAACCCAGGCTGGCCTCAGACTTACTGCATTCCTGCTTCAGCCTCCTGAATGTTGGCATTATAGGGCTAGCTTGCCAGCGCTGTTTTGATCTAAGGCTGTCTTGACTTTAACAATTTGGGGCATAATATTTTTGTATTAGAAATACACCATCGTGCCGGGCGGTGGTGCCGCATGCCTTTAATCCCAGCACTTGGGAGGCAGAGGCAGGTGGATTTCTGAGTTTGAGGCCAGCCTGGTCTACAGAGTGAGTTCCAGGACAGCCAGGGCTACACAGAGAAACCCTGTCTCGAAAAAACAAAACAAACCAAACAAACAAACAAACAAACAAACAAACAAACAAAAGAAATAGGCCATCGCTAACGACTTCTTCAGGAAAACTTTCCCAAGTGAGCTTTGTCTCAAGTCTTCAAGTTTTTAAGAACACAGATAAGTCCTTGTCTGCCGGCTACCTAAGTGAAACAATTCACTCGAGATAGTTTTAGACAACTACACTGATTAAGCCAATTGAAAGTTTTGAGTCTTATTTTTTTAAAGATTGATTTATTTAATGTATGTGAGTACACTGTCTCTGTCTTCAGACACACCAGAAGAGGGCATCAGATCCCATTACAGATGGTTGTGAGCCACCACGGGACTTGAACTCAGGACCTCTGGAAGAGCAGTCGGTGCTCTTAACTGCTGAGCCATCTCTCCAGCCCCTTGAGACCTTTATTAATGGTCAGACCAAGAATGGGCCTCCTCTGGAAGGTTTCTTGGTGCTCAAGCTCAGAAGAACAGTGTTTTAAAAGACAAATCCAAAATGCATCAGTGCCTGAGCAGAGATTCCGGGGTGTTTACATTAGTGAGGGTGTGGAGCTAGCTGCTTGGTAACATCTTTGCTCGAAAGACCCAGCAGCACCTTCCAGATACCACATAGTATGTGTGGACCATGATCAAGGTTGTGGACCATCCCAGAAGCATGCCAAGGTGAATGTTACTTTTGGGTGTAGAAGGCAGGCACAGGGTGGTGTTACCTTGGTCATTTCAATAGCAAAGTCTTTGGTGGAGTTTCAGCTTTGTCCTCTGAAGATTTTTGTGGGCCACTGTCTCACATGGAGCAGGCCTTTGCCTTGGGTCTGTTGCTTTGCTTGTTAGTCCGAGAGTGCTAGGAGCAGCCTCCTCCGGCTGTCAGGTCAAGGATTTAGTGGGTTTGTTCTTGGTAATTTGTCTCATTATCTTTCCACCCACTTCTAGATTATAACCCAGAGCAGAGAGTCTTGTGGTAGAAGTCCAAATGGCAGAGCCACAGGTTTGACTTAGGTATTGCATCAGCTCAAAACTCAGTACTTCCTGGCCAGCCTGGGACTTGAAATATAGACCAGCTGGTCTTGAGCTCACAGACATTCACCTGCCTCTGCCTCCCCAACACTGGGATTAAAGGTGTGTGCTAGTATGCCCTGCAAACGTAATTATTTCTGCATCCAAATTTAGAATTCCTCTCAGTCACCCAGACCAGAGCTTTGAGGGATTAACCTTTAATCCTTTCCTGTTTTCTGGGCCTCACATGCAGTAACTGTTCACATGTGCTTGCTGTTCACCCTCTCAGGGTTTGGACCTCTTACTCTGTTGGTGAAGAAAATCTAGTAAGTATATCTTGGATAAAGGACCCTGGCTCTTCTTGTGTGGACCCTGGAACCTAGGCTGGCTCACTGGTATAGGTGAGATGGAGGTAGGTCAGGTGCCAGATGGCGTGCTTAGGCGTGTTCCGGAGTCTGCAGGCAGCTGGTCCACCCACCTTGAGCCTGGGTTCTGACTTGTCACAGCCTCCGGGCTGAGCTGTGGGTGCCTTCCTGGCTGCTGGCCACCTGTCATCTTTTTCTGGTGACATTTTACTTTGACTTTTCCTTTGAAGAGGTTTCCAAAGGGAGATTGTCCCATGTAAAGGTCAGAGCAAAAAAAAAAAAAAAAAAAAAAAGAAAAAAAAAAAAAAAAGAAATAAAAGAAAAGAAAAGTAGATGACCCGTTAACAGAAATATAAGTTAAAAGGCAGGAAGTGAAGTGGATGGGTTTTTAAAAAAAAAAGTGTCCTTGAAATTATTCTTTAATTCTTTAGTTATTTTTCTTTAGAGTCAAAAAGCAGGATGTGGAAAACAAACATTTCTATTCAATGTATACACACTTTGGCAAAACAAATAATGGGGCTTTGTGAGCATCCAGACCTCCTGGGCAGAGGAAAGTAGCTTCTCTTGGTTGGGCTTTTTTTTTTTTTTTTTAGCCTAAGTTCAGACCCGGAAAAAATGGCCTCATGGTAGAGTAGGCAGAGCCCAAGCATTTTGCGGGCTTGTGTGAATTTGGGGTGTGTGCGCACGTATGTGGAAATGTAGAATGTACATGCTGGGTATCTTCATCAACTGCTCTCAGAGTCTTACCATGTAGCCCTGGCTAGCCTGGAACTCTACCGTAGACCAGGCTGACCTCAAATACAGAGATCTCTGTCTCCCCAGTGCTGGGACTGCAGGTGTGTATGTACCGCCACTGTCTGGCGCCACCCAGGTTTTGAGACAAGGGATCTCACTGAACTTGGGGGTCACTACTTCAGTGAGGCTGACTGGCCAGTGAGCTTCAGGGATCCTCCTGTCTCCCCGACATTGGCTTTTTATGGATTAATCTCAGTTCCATGCGCTTGTGTGACAAGCTGAGATTCACGATGCAAGAGTCATGCCTTCCTGAACACAGACAAGGCCTTTGTTTTGCTCTGTAGAGTCTGGACATCCCAATATTTAAATATATTGAAATGAAAATTTGGACCAGGCTGGCCTCAAATTCACAGAGGTCCTCCTGCCTCCGGTTAAAGGCATGAGCTTCCGTGCTGGGTGAAATGCTATTATTAAAAAGGTTTGTTTTATGAATATGGGTGTTTTGCCTACATGTGTGCCTCGTATCGCATGTGTGCAATGCCCCCAGAGGCCAGAAGAGGGCGTCATATTCCCTGCAAGTAGAGTTGCAGGTGCTTCAAACTGAACCCAGGTCTTCTGCAAGAGCCGCCAGTGCTCTAACCACTGAGCCATCTCTTCAGTCCCTGAAGTTGAGGTTTTTAAGCTGTACGTTTGTATAGTGATTTCTTCAATTATACAGTACGGTTGTGCTCTAGCAGTAATTTTGGGTACTTAATCATCACAGCACGCTATAAGTTAGCTGTTAATCAGGTCTCTCATGAGTTAAGGAGTGACGTTGTAAAGGACAGAGCTGGCATCATGCTGAGCCCACTCTGGTGTAGAAACCTCTTCAAAATGGAGAAGAGAACTAGGAACCCAGAGAGTTCCTGCATATTTCAACTCCAACTTAATCTGCATCTTCTTATTATTTCAAGATTTACTTCTATGGGTGTGACTATCTTGCCAGCAGTTGTGTCTGTCTGCAGACCACGTTAGTGCTGAACCCAAGAAGACTAGACTCGGTGTCAGGGCCTCTGGAACTGGAGGTGCCCCCACACCTTTTAAAACAACTTTTGAGGGCTGGAGAGATGACACAGTGGTTTAGAACAATTACCAGTCTTCGAGAGGACCTGTTCTTAGTTCCCAGCACCCACATCCCATGGCACATAGTAGCCCATAACGCCAGCTTCAGGGAGATCCAACCACACCTCTGCTCTCTCCCCAAGGGCATCTGTAATTTGTTTTGCTAGCTACCTTAGCACTTGGTTGTAGCGGCTAGGTAGCCTGGGTATCCGGGGACCGTGTTAGTAGTCTGCTGGAATTTGGAAGTGGTCTCCTGGAGGGAGGCTGTTGGTTTGTCAGAGCCCAGTGGATGGCACTGTTCCTAGGGCATCATTCAGATGAAGGTTTGGGGACTGTCTTAGTTTGCTCTGTCGCTTTGATGGAACACTGCCTTAAAGAGGAAAGGGTTTATTTCAACTTAAAGGTTGCAATCCGTAACTTTAGCTGCTCAGGTGGAGGAGGCGCAGGCTGGCTCGGGCTTGAGCAACTTGCTTCTGAAGGGGCCAGAGTGTACTGTAAATTAAACATTTTAGTCCTGGAGGGCCCGCATGGTCTAGCCTCCTCTTCCTCTCCTTTTTTTCTTCCTTATTTATCCTTTCACCATGATTTAAAAATGGAACCATTCCTAACTCGGGTTTCACAAAAAGCGGGCTAGGTACTCTTCTTTCTCCTTAAGATTTTTATTTTTATTCATGTGTATGTGTGTTGTGTGTGTGTGTGTGTGTGTGTGTGTGTGTGTGTGTCTGTCATGGCTGTGGGGGTGCCCATGGAGGCCAGATGGAGTCGTGAGATTTCCCAATGCTGGAGTTACAAGGGATTGGGAGCCACTTGACGTGCGTTCTGGGAACGGAACTTGGGTCCTCTGGAAGAACAGTGTGCTCTTAACCACCGAGCCATGGCTTCAGCCCCCAGGGTGTTCTTTTCTTGTCAACTCCTGGAGCAGATCGTGGTTAGTATGGTCTCTTCAAGTGTTCTGACTGTTGCTCTGTCCCCAAGGTGCCTTTAAGCCAGTATTTTTCTTGTAATCGATTGTTAAGTTCCAAAGTAACTTAGAAAGAAGGCATTGGAATTCCCAGTGCCCCACCTGAAGGCTCAGCTTTCAGTGTCCCCCACCGAGAGGAGCTTTCTGGTTCCTGGATTGGGTGAGTTCAGTGTCTGACTTCCAGTAATTTAAGATGTGAATCTCTTGGCTGTTATCCATAGATTTGAGAACATTGTTTAAATGATAACAAAAGTCAGATTCCTTTCAGGGGACCTTGGTGAATGTACATAGGACCTTGGGGAATGTACAGACTGTGTTTTGGGATGGATTAGCTTCGTTTCCACCCTTCCAAGCCCCACATTCTTTATTTTGTGTGTAGCTTTTTGGGACCCTTCTCACAATCCTCAAGGCCCTGGCATGTGGAATATCCCCTCTAGGGAGGACTGTCCCATGTGCCGGGTGAGAACTGAGGTGCGGCTCACTGGATGCTCACTCCACACCCTTTCTTTGCATAGATTTGTAGTATTCAGCCAGCAATTTAGATCCAGGAGAACAAATTACTCGCAAGTCTATAAAAGTACAGCAAGGCTTAGGCTTGCCAATGCTTGCCTAATTTCCTAAGGTAATTACAGGGCTAACTAGCACAGACAGCCTTCTTAAAGGGCTTCTTAATTCAGACCTGTGGGCTCCAGGCCACATCCCAAATTCATTTGTCTTTAGAGGTGGTTCCAGACACAGCTATGGGAAGGAAGAGATGGCCGATGTCACCTGCGGGTCCTTAGAATCATACGTACATTCCGTAGTATCACAGGAAGTCACCTGGCTTGTGTCTTGGCGGTTGAAAGCCAATGACTGGTTCGTTTATGAACATCCTGCACAAACTGTTACTGGGAATGTGTCTCCCAGTTCAACTCTGCCTCCCTGAGCTGGGCGTGCCTCCAAAGTTTTGCTGTTAAACTTTAAAAAGAAAAAAAAATCTTCCTCATAATTGCTTCCTGAAGTCATCCCGTTTTCTCAGGTCCTAGACCACACACACACACACACACATATACACTCTAAGTAGAGGGGTTCCTACTCCGCCGTCAGTTTGGAGCCGAAGGCCTAGAAACTGTATATATGGCCATATTTAGCAAATGTCCTAGTGATCCTTAATCTTATTCTGTGCCCTGACATTGCTCTATGCAAGCTGCCAGCTGAGATTGGGTTTTGTATTCCCACCCTAAGAGAACAGCCCAAGCTGCCATGCACGGGCTGGGTGTGTTTATTAGGCAGGAGTTCATTTCGTGTTCCTGACTCTCTCAGAGCAGAATGGCCATTCTATGTAATAAATGGCCCTGGGAACAGGGTGCCTTACCGGCTGCAGCCGGAGTCGCTCGTTGATCTGGAGGGGTGGGGGTAAGAGTTGAGACTCAGAGCAGAACTGAAGTCTGTGGCAGAGGGGCTGCTGGCGAGAGCATTTCCAGGTCCCTGCTGGCAGGAGCATCATCTAGTTCCCTCATGGTGGAATGGACTGCTTATAACCATCCTCTCAGGTTTTTTTTTTTCCCCTGTCAGCATCTTAAAATGTTATTCATGTGCTGTGCTGTTCATTGGTTTGAGCGAAACTTGGTGTTTTTCTGTGACTACAAAGGCTTATCCGGCCATCACGGCGATTCCAGAATCTCCATTACTCACCCCTGCGTAACCTTCTCCTGTGTGCTCCTTGTTCCTCCCTCCTCTACTCCCCCAGTTCCAGGCGAGCACTAAGCTCTTTCCGTCTGGATTCCAGACAGTTCATACAAATGGCCCGCCCGACGTATTCACGACAGGCTTCTTTCACTTAGAAGGGTGCTATCCAAGCCTGTCCATGCTATTTCGTGGGTCAGCACCTCATAACTTTTTATGGATGGATAACAGTCCACAACACGGGGCATTTGGGTTGTTTCCATTTCTTGCTATTATAAATTTTGGGGTATACTCTCCTGTTAGGACATCGGGAGTTCCCTCTCAACCCAGGATTAGGCACAAACCACACCCAAACACCTATTTTCACAGAGAGCTCCTTTATGAAACAGGGAAGAAAAGTCAAAGTGGCTGCCCTCTGACTCTGGCAGGAAACAGCAGCACAGGACCTTGCAGTGCCATTTGTAAGGGGAGAAGAGGGGAAGGCTGTGTTAGGTGGGCTAGCATATGGTGGTGTGTTCTGACTGGGCACGTTCATTAGGTGAACCAAAGGGGGCTCTTGATTGCTGGACTTCAATACTTTGATAGCTGGACCTTGGTGGTCAGCCTCAGGATGGCCACATAAAAGAATAGACTTTGGTGGCTGGCTTCAAGAATGTAGTCTAGTGCACAAGGCCTTCCAGGGCTATCCATGCTGGCTGGAGTCCCTTCAATACCTTTGAGTGGAGTTGCTAAGTCATGAGCCAAACCTGAATTAAATTTCTGTTTACCTGTTTAAATCCTTTTTTTTTAGGCGAGTGTTCAGATCCCTGCACGTCTCAAGGCCAGCAGGGAAACGTTCAGAGCAATCCGAATGGGGTGAAAAATGAAATTTGGGTCAGCTCCACTTTAGCAGGCACTGGGTCAAAGGTGCACAGAAAGGCACGGGAAGGGGCGTGGCAAGGCCTGGGAGGATGCTAGGCGCTTCAAGACAAGGGATGGTCCATGGAGCGAGATAGCGAGTGGTCCGCCTGCATCCTGCCGGGAGACCCACCGAGCTTGTCCCCAGGCCACTGGCCTTCCCAGGCACCTTCCAGGGCACATGCATGTGCAAAGGAGTCCTGCTTTATCTGGTTAGTTTTCTACTGATCTATGTGGGCCCTGGCGGTTGGCACGAGCAGATCTTGGGCCGTGGAAGATGATTACTGAGCTGTGTGAGAACATGCAGGTATAGGGTCAGAGTGTTTGTAGGGGAAGCCACGTGCAGCTTGAAGACATCTGTAAGAGTAGCGTAGAGCCTCCAGAGCCGGGTTTGACCGCCACGCTGCACTCTCTTCTTTTGAGCTGCTCCGGGTTGGATCTTTGGGTCAACCTTTAATTTCCCCCCATGTCCTTTTCTTTGCTGATTTTTGAGACAAGGGTCTAGCATTGTAGCCCAGACTGTCCTCAAACTCTCCATCCTCCTGTCTCAGACTCCTGAGTGCTGGGGTTATAGGTGTGAGTCATAAAGCCTGGTTTTGCAAGCTTCCTTCCTTTTGTCTGTTTATTTTGTTGATCACTTGTAGTATGTGTATTGTCTTTGTGTGGCCCACAGTGTGTGTTTTGTATTTGTGGGTGGCAAGACTAGCCTTCTTGGGACTGGAGAGATGGCTCTGGTTAAGAGCACTGGCTGCTCTCTCAGAGGACCTTGATTCCTAGCACCCTAAAGGCAGCTCATAACTAGCTATAACTCCAGGTCCATGGGATGCAACGCCCTCTTCTGGCCTCTGTGGGTACTGCAAGCATGTGGTACAGAGGCACACTCAGGCAAAACACTCACACAGAATGAAAAGAAAAGAAGACCCCCAATAGCAACAACAAAAAATAGCCCTTCTCTCCTCAGATCCTTACCTTGTCACTGGCCAGGGCTGTATTTTGTAGTCTGGCTGACAGACATGTTACATGTTCAAATCCAGGATGGGTGCCACCGTCCCCTCGAGCACCTCATTAATGAGATAATTCTTTACTTTTAAAAGACAAACCATGTAACGAAGAGCTGATTATTCACCCATCAGGCAGTACTTCAGTCACACTGCAGTGTCCTTTAAATAGCAGCTTCTCCTTGGTTGCATTTATCTGTGTAGTTCATTAGCCGTCTGGCAGAGAGATCGCCATGCTTGCTGAGAGCGGGCACCCAGGGTTGAAGGACAGAATGAGGTGGAGAGAAAGCATTTGTGGGCCCGTGACATTTATCCCAAGAAATCCTCCAAGAAGGAATGCATTTATTAAATTAAAAAAAAAATTAACAGATTTCTATCAGTCAGCCAATCTAGACTGTTACAGGGAGTCCTTGTGTATGTAGTTCTGGCTGGCTTCTGCCTCTCCGACTATTATCTATCAGTCAATCAATCATCTGTTGTGACAGGATCTCACCATGTAACACAGGCTGGCTTTGAACTTGAGTCTCTTGCTGTAGTTGCCCCGGTGTTCTGAGCGTACGGGCATGCATTGGTGCGCTTTGATTTTTAACCAATTCTTTGTGCTCTGGAGGAGGGAAGATGCTGGGACAGGGAGCACTGTGTCTAAGCTCATTCTGCCTCCCTGGTCATCAGGAGTTGGGACCAGAATTCTCCTCAAACCTCTGCTTCTCAACCCCTCCCATCATTCTGTATCCCAGAGGAGGACTGTTTGTTTGTGGGCCTGGTGCACAATATGGACCTAATGTATTGGCTAGCCTATTATTATCAATAGGACCATCACTGATTTAGTTTTGCTGGGCCAGATGCAGAATTAAGAGGTATCGGAGAAAGTGGCGTGCCAGTGTGGGGAAGGAAGTGCCTGAATGGGAAGTCTGTGTGTCTGCTGTGTCTGTCCTTCCATGCCTCCTCAGGGTATACCTTGGCTCTCACTTCCTTTCTTCTGGTGCTTTTGACTTTCAGCATCTTTTCCTTTTAGCATTGCTATTTTATGAGGCAAGTTAGTTCTTTTACTCTTAAGAGTTCATGGTTTTGTTTTTTAAATTATTGGGTGATGGTATTGTGCTTGTTGGCTAGGAGATAGGGCTAAGCTACCCTCTCCCCATTCAAACAGACCTGATTCCTTACAGCTAAAAAAATGGCTGCCTTGGAAACACTCAGACTCTTTGCCATGGTGAGAAACTTAGGAGTGTGAACCACGTGGATGTAGTACCTGCAGTAACCAGAAGAGGGCACCAGACACCCCGGGACTGGAGTTGTGAGCCACCATGTGGGTGCTGGGAACTGAAGCTAGGTCCTCTGCAAGAGCAGCCAGTGCTCTTAACCTCTGAGCCATCATTCCAGCCCCATAAGAGAACTTTTAAATACAATGCCGATGGGGCCTGAACTTAATATGGAGTCACCTTTTGTGAGCCCCTGCACATCTGTGACATAGGAACTGTATACCCAGCCAGGAACTTGGAAGCCACCTGGTAGACCTGTAGGGCAGAGTGAGCACCCAGCAATCTCAATTCTACAGATCTTGCCCGATGTTTGTCTACAGGTTAGCAGGCTCATTCCTAACCCAGGGCCTCTGCCCACACTTCATCTTTCTATGCTTTCATGCCTTCGCTTCCTCTCTCGTGGTTTGGAGACAGCTAGGTTTCTCACCGGATGCGGCGACGAGGTTTTGGATTCTCAAGAATACACGCTCGCTTGTAGATCTTATTCGTGCTTTCTTGGTCTTGGAATTTAGGTAATAGAGCATTCTCCAACCGCTTTATTAGATCTGTGTAGCATTTTCCATTCTCCGGGTCCACGCCAAGAAGCGCGGTTTCTCCACTGCCCAGTGTACACTGCAGGTGGTTTTGTAACATCCTTGGTCTCTCAGTTACTTAACTGATATTCCTTAGTATGGAAACTGAAGAGGTCTATAGACCAGTGGTTCTCAACCTGTGGGTCGAGACCTGGTGTGTGTGTGTGTGTGTGTGTGTGTGTGTGTGTGTGTGTGTGTGTTTGTCAAATGACCCTTTCATAGTGGTTGTGTAAGACCATCTGAAAACACAAATATATTTACATTATAATTCATAACAGTAGCAAAAATCACAGTTATGAAGAAGCAATGAAATTGATTTTATAGTTGGGGAGTCATCACAACACGAGGAACTATATTTAAGGGTCACAGCATTTGGGAGGTTGAGAATCTGTCTCTAGACATCTCCGGATGTCGGGGGGTGGGGTGGGAAGGGCAGATCAACACCCCCATCCCACCCCGGCTTCTTCAGTTTGGAGCCATCATTTGGTTTCTGCCCATGGGTAAGACTCTCTTTCATTGGCTTTCTTCAGTGTCCAACAATGAAGGGTGATGTAGCCTTTATCTCAAGGTTTTTGTGGCTTGAAGGATGAATCATCAGATTTTGAGCTAAGTGATCTTGGGACAGAATGGGTGGGGTAATTTAATGAATGAAAGGCTGAGGCTAAACAGAGTCAATTCACCTGGACCTGTGGGGTCAGAGACTGAGCCACCAGCCAAAGAGCACACAGGGGCCCGACCGAGATTCCCAGCACACAGGGCTGCCTTGTCTGGCTGCAGTGGGAGAGGGTGCGTCTAACCCTGCAGAGACTTGATATGATGGGGGGGGGGATACTCAGGGAGCCCCACCCTCTCAGAGGAGAAAAGGAGGGGGAGTGGAGGGAGGGACTTTGTGAGGGAGGACAGCATTTGGGATGTAAATAAATAAATAATAAATAGAAAGGCTGAGGCTAGGACATATATCTAGCCATTCTTTATTGACTATGTTTCATTTTGAGATTTTAAATCTTAACCCCACCCACCCACCCACCCACCCATCCATCCAAATATGCTTTTGTAGAACCTCAGGCAGCGTCTGTCTAGATAATGTAGTCTCCGAGAGAACTTTTACATTTCAATTTTACTGTGACCCGAGGGGAGTGGATAGAAACACGTAACTTCCCTTGTTTACTTTCTGTTGCTGTGACGAAACACGAATCACGAGCAACTTTAGGAGGAAACAGGTCTGTTTTGTCTTACTGGTTACAGTCCATTCTTGAGAGAAGCCCAGACGGGGACTGAAGTAGAAACCAGGGGGACACTGCTTCCCGGCTTAGCTCCTGGCTTGATCAGCTTAGCTTTCTTCTGTAACAGAAACAGGAGAGAAGCAAAACTCCTCACTCCTAGCTAGACAACACAAGAGAGAGGAAGGGCTTGTATCCATTGTCTCCTTTAAGGACCTGCTCGATGGGCTAAACCCCCCCCCCCCACACACACACTAGACCCCACCTCTTAAAAATTCTACAAGCTCCCAATAACCTATAAGATGAGGATTGATTCTTTACCATATGGACCCTTTGGGGACATTTAAGAAGGAAACCATAGCATGTTTCAAGACTAGCAGGCTGAAGGATGGAGGGGATTCTCCTAGGTTTTGTGATCCAGTAGACTTTTCCAAGATGGCCACCTCTGGGCAGGAAGATCGGAAGAGTCAGTGGTGAGAGAGGACCAGAGTGAGAGACATGGCAGGACCACTGCGCTCACAGACTCAAAGGCAGCTGTGGCCACCTGCACAAGCTCTAGCCAGGCATCGCCTGAGGAGAGAGGGGGGCGGGCTCACCAGCCCTAACCTCTGAGGAACCACATAGACAGTTGGTGGCTTCTGGAGGAGGGGGAGTCAGGTTTCTTTCTTTCTTTCTTTCTTTCTTTCTTTCTTTCTTTCTTTCTTTCTTTCTTTCTTTCTTTCTCTCTCTCTCTCTCTCTCTCTCTCTCTCTCTCTCTCTCTCTCTCTCTTTCTTTCTTTCTTTCTTTTTTTGAGACAGAGTTTCTCTGTGTAGCCCTGGCTGGCCTGGAACTCACTCTGTAGACCAGGCTGGCCTCGAACTCAGAAATCCACCTGCCTCTGCCTCCCAAGTGCTGGGATTAAAGGCATGCGCCCAGCAGGAGTCAGGTTTCATTAGACTCATCCTAGGTCAGCCACCCTCTAATGGATGGCCCCACACCCAAGAATATTTGGGAAGCAAAACTTGGGATTGATGGGTTATTTTTTAAAAAAGGGGTTGGGGGAGTGGAGGAGTTGGGTCAGTATGATTAAAATACTTTGTATGAAATTCTCAAGAAATGTTTAAGAGGAGCTATGCTGTCAGCATAGCCTCAAAATGGCTAATGGTCAGCATAGCTCCAGTGTGTGCTACAGGCTCCAGGTGCTTTGGCTGAGTTCCTGTCTCTATGAAATGCAACTTCTGACTCCTTTTGACTTATACATTGGGCAGGGGGGTAAGCTTGCTGACACCACCAGTGCCTATTTCCCCTGGGTGGGCCAGGTGTCTAGATCACAGCCTCAGGCGCATGATCACAGGGCCACGGGCCTCTTCACCCCTGAAGGCCTTGAAGGGTGGTGGTTAAATGCTGCCTTACTAGGAGATAATTGGTATTGAATTCCTTCTGTATTAGGTGTACGGGGTTTTCATTATTCTGCTTTTAACAGAGGAATTTGCAAGTCTGGCAAATTAGAAGGAGTCGGTTGGAACCTTCCTTGGATTAGGGAAAAGCGGCCCTAATAAATTTACTCACTATGCACTCCAGGCCACTAATCCCAGTGGGTTTGCTTTGGATTAATGAATGGCATGCTTTTCTTTCTCTTCGATGTAGCATTAAGTGTTTTACATTCTACAGCGGAAAAATGTGACCAGAGCAAGCCCCCCAAACAGCTATTTAAGAGTCTCCTGCTCAGCCTCCTCTCACTTCTTTTTCAGTCTTGGGGATTGACCCCAGGGCTGTTTGCATGCTTGGTGAGCTCCACCTCACAAGCCGTAGTCACCTTCCTTAGCTTTGGCATATGTTGCGTTGGGATATGACACCAGAGCTCCGTGTGCCATTGGTAGGATCTGAAATCATCTTATGAAAGCTTTTAAATCCTAAGGCGTGGCGTGTTTTCACTTTGACTCAGGTACGGTCCTGTTTGACTGATATATGCAGATAGGGTTGGCACGCTGCAATATGCCATTTAAAAAAATAGCGTGAGGCCGGAGAGGTGGCTCAGCGGTCACAAGCACGGGATGCCCTGGCAGAGAAAGGAGAGTGACTCCCAAACCTTCTTGCCACCCCATGTTTAGCCTCGTCAATGCCCACCTGTGGACTCCTTCAGTGATGGCTCCCTGCTTACTGCAGCAGGGCTAAGCGAATCATTCCTTCGCCTGACGCCCCGATTTGGAGGCTCTGGTGTTCAAACACAGCTGTGTGACGACCTTCTCTTCTCTTCCTTGCAGGAGTGTGAAGCTACTGTAGACTCTGCTGTGTGGTGTTGGCTCCCAGGTGCCAATCCTCCTCAGTGAGAAAGTCCTCAAATCTTACTGCAGGTACTGTACGCCCGTTGGCACCCCAGAACATGTGTATTTTTGCACTAGTATACATCATTCATTTCATCTTAACCTAACTGATAACTGTAACCCTCCGTTCTCTTGGTGGACGTGGGACCTCGGGCCTTGCCTGTGCTGGGTAAGCAAGCACTCTACCTAAGCCGAACCTTGAACTCTTTTTAAAATTCCCAACACTTGTTCTTTTTTAGACTCGAGAGAGTTCTGAACAGCTTGTGGTAGGGGTGTGGGAGGGGAGAGGTCAAGGCTGGCCAGTGAGACTGTCTTGCTTTTTCTTCTTAAATAAACGTAGCTCACTTTAAAATAAAAAAGTTTGATTCTTATGTTTGGGTTCTGCATAGGAAAAGGTGCCACTGAGAATATACTTTAAATATCTATTACTCTAGCTGAGTGTGGTGGTGCACTCGGGAGGCAGAGGCAGCCGATCTATGTAGCGGGACCAGCCTGGTCTACATAGCAAAGCCAGCCTGGTCTATGTATTGAGTCTAGCCTGATCTACATAGCAAGTTTCAGGACAGCCTGGGCTACATAGTGAGACCCTGCCCCCCCCCCCCAATTTATAAAATAAATACATTAGTTAATAAAATATAAATACTTGTAGGAAAATCACTGCTCTAACTGTTGTCTATGAAGTTACAAAGGGTCACTGGCTGTGCAGAGTTCATTGTTATTCTTGGTGTGTTATCATGAGAAAATGTTGAAGGGTAAAGTTTTCAGTATGGATAGCAAGTGGGTGCACAGGGGGTGAGGAGGGGTGTGTGTGTGTGTGTGTGTGTGTGTACAGTGAGCCTCACACATTCTTAGAGTCATTTATGGCCATGCACAGCCTTCGTTCTGTCTTTGCTATATTAAGAATGCCCGCATAATCGGGTTCAGCAGACCACACGAGTCCTTAATCAGAAGGCCTTTGTGGGAGACACAGCCTGGGACCTATGTCACATGTGAGCGACTATGCAAGCCGCCTTTCAGTGAGGATTAAGAAGGAAAGGGCCAGGGAGGGCAGCTCTGCAGGGAGGATCAGGCTACAAGCAGTATGTGTTGATGAAGTCCGTGTCGTGGCCTCCATAATAATGTCAGGGGACAGGGACAGAGGTGCAGAATTGCCAGGTGTTCCTTCCCAAAGCCTAGTGAAATTAGACGAGGAGATGGGGTGTTCTGTCTGGGCCAGGGCAATCCTGGTCTCATTCAGGTGCTTATGTAGTCAAAGGAGAAGCAGCTCATTCAGTGAGCTTAAGTGTTTCTGCTTCGCTAGCAGCCCAGTGGAAGGCAGCCTCCTCATTACCTAACAGGAGGGTGTTGACCGCCAGAGGAGCCGGAATCCAGCTTCAGAGCCTTGGGCTTGGGAAATGTGGTGCCAAATATAGGGGAAGTCATCCGTTGGTCCCCAGTCCCGGGTCCTGAGCAATGAACGCCTCTACTCGGGATTCACAGCTAAAACCATCCTCTCTTGGGATAAGAAGAGATACAGGTCAGGTGGTAATATCTGTGGCACATCACCAGGAGGCCTTTCTGTCTTGGCCAGCCGTGTTTATGCCTCTTACTTCATATCCAGTCCTCTGCACTGAGGACGGGGGACCTCATGTAGTCTGGTTGTTATAAAGTACAACTCGGTGGCTGATGGTTGTGGGTGTCCCTGGCGGGCCGGTGCCAAGGAGTCCCCCTGAGAAATCACGCCAGGTACAGACCTAAAGGAGGCTTATTTGGGGGAAAGGGAGGGAGTGAGGGTCTAGAGGAGGGGTAAGAGGTAGACACCTCGGGAGCAGAGCCGTAAGCATGAGGGCAGAGAAAGGGGGACAGAGAAGGACAGAAAGGGGGAGAGAGAGAGAGAGAGAGAGAGAACTGGGGTGATGCCACTCCTGGCTGAGGCAGGTGATGGCGACAGGTGATGACTGAAGCCGTCGCTGGGTCCCTGGGAGGAGCCTAGCAGAATGACCAGTAAGCCAACACGAGACCTATTTTTGGAGACAGGGCCTTGTTATATAGTCCCGGATGGCCTGGAGTTCCATCCATATGTGGAGCAGGCTAGCCCCAGACTCAGAGTTCAACTCAACTCTGCCTCTCAAGGCTTGGGATTAAAGGTTTGTGCCTCAATACTTGGCCAGAGACATATTTTTTGATGTGACTATAGGTAGTGTTTTGTTCTGTTTTTTAATTTCAGTTTTTATTTATTTTGCCAGTGTCACACATATATTTGTAATGTATTGTGACCCATTTCCTCATGGTGTAGGGCTGGGTAGAGCTGCTGGCTAGGAAGGGTGAGCCTATTCCATCTAGAGATCTGCCCCTTGTTGTCAAGGGGGCTATCCCAGCAGGGCAGCTTGCTCCGACAAACCAGTATGGAGAGGCGACAAACAAGACACAGCCCCGTATGGCTGACCTCCCTGTGAGAGTGACACCCAGCCCATCACCTGGCATATTCTCTGGGTTCCAAGGATGCTTCAAGCCATCCAAGTGGGTGTGGTGGACAACCTCTGGCTGTGCTGGGGTCTTTGGGTCCTGTGGGTGTGCTGGCTGGAGGCTCGTTCCTGGGTACACAGCCTTTTGGGGAAAATGGTGGCTTCAGCTACTCTTCAGAACGAATTATCTTGTTTAGTTGTATAGGAGAACATGTTCTGGACTCTCAAAGGACTTCCTCTTTGCTGTAGCAAGCAAGGCGACTTTGAAATAGCTTGTCAGGTGACAGTGGGGGGGCGGTGGAGACTAATGGTGGGTCTTGCTTAAGACCTAAGTTGAAATGTCTGGATTCAGCTTTTAGGCATTCTTTAAAGGACTAGGCGTGTAGCTCAGCAGTGGACATGTGCTGAGCACGTTCCATCTATCCCTGTCCCCAGCACCACACTCTCACTCTCTCTCTCTCTCTCTCTCTCTCTCTCTTAAAAAAAATAGTAGACGAGACCTATGGCCTTCTTCTCAGATGTAGAACAGACTGTCAGAAAGAAGGAAGCAGGTTCAGCTATTTGGTCTAAAGCATTTGAGGCAGTGGGTCAAGTTCAGGTCCTGGATTGAGGCGTGGCTACCTGATCACATTAGAACCGTTAAAGCAAGCAGTGACACAGCCACTGACCTATGATAAAATTCGCCGCTTGTGGCCACAGCGCTCTCCCATGGAGCAGCTAGTGTCATTCCTTTAGAATGACTCCAGCGTTCTGGGTGGCTTTCCCCACCTCCACCTGTCCTCCGTGCTGGCTGGGTCTTTGATCATTCAGACAAACACTCAGGATCTTCGAAGACCTGTGTGTGACTGGACATTGTCTCTCTGCTCTCTATTGGAAGCTATTCTGTTCCTGCCTCCCGGGGTGTCCAGTTATTTATATGCATGCTACATAGGAAGAAACCTTGGGGCAGGGACAAATATGGCCCTAGCCATTTTTAAAGACGGGGCAGGCTTGGCCTGAATGGGTGTTTCAGATTATAAAACACTTTCCTTCTGGATCGAGGGTCTGAGATTTTGGCCACCAGTGAACTGTGACTTGGAATAAGCCAGGAAGATCGACCACAGAATGTGGCATTTCCTGTGTAGGGATTACTTGTGCATGACCTCTTCTGCCTAGATAATACCCAGGGCAACCAATGGCGTGGGTTCTGTGTGCCTGAGGGTTCTTTGAGAAGACAGAGCAGGACAGAAGGCAGGTAAATACAGCAGGTTCTGATATTTGTTTATGCAAAGGTACTTTCGCCAATCAGATTAAAATACTGTACAAGAAGGTGCCAAGACTGGAGCCTATACATAGCCCAGCCACGGAAGTCACTCTTGGCCAAGGCTAGACCCTTTTCTAGACGTGGTTCCTCTCAGCCCTCTGCTTCTCCTTGGCCTCTGACCAGCAGTGTGGTTTCAGTTGTCTGTTGTCCTGTGTGCCAGCCTCAGCTGCAGGTATGTGCTGTTTCTTCCCGGTACCTGCTGGGAAGTAAACTTCACCACGTCCCTCATAGTACAGTGTCCCTAAAAAATGTATGTTTGGAAATGCTCTCCCCGACCCCTGCTTCTCCCCACCTCTCTAGCTCAGCACCTGAGCTTCTGAACGCCCTATGAGTTATTCCTGTTCCCCACATCTAATCTTTAGAATTCATGTTGGCTCTTCCAGCACAGGCTAGCGTGGAGCCCCAGAGAGAAATACCTGAAATCACACCTAGAGAGAGCCATCCGATCTTGTTTTTTTGTTTTTTTTTTGTTTTTAAATCTCTTGGCTATATTTTTATAAAGCCAATAAAAATGGTCCAGTATTAATAATTCCATATCGTTCAGCTTGATTCTATATAAAAAAAAAAAAACCTGCTTCACTCAGCACATCACAGTGGCTAATAACATTTGAAGCTGGTCCAGGCCCTGGGGTGTGCAGTGAGCCTGGTGTGGGGCACACAAACATTTCCGGGTCCGTTGTAGGTGAATTTGTTTCTTTTTTGCCTTTAATTTTGGAACTTTCCAGACAGACCCACACAGAGACAGAGAAAAACATAACAAAATCCCACGGACCTAATTATCACCATTTCCGATGTAGATATGAGATGGGCTCACCTTGCCAGGGAGCTCTTACCTTCTTTACGCCTCTGTCCTGTTTGTTGATTTCACCAGAGAGCTTTTTCTCCCTCTAATTCAAAGGCATTGTATGCTCAATATAGGCGGGAAGACAGTAAATAAATTCAGGAAATAAAAGAGGCACCTGACCTGAAAATTCTTTATATATTGTTTTTTGATACTTTTACAGGCATATTTCCGTGATCGTATTTAATCTCTCTGACTTGTCTAGAGTTCCCTCTGCATACCCTTTTCAAGCTCCTGCTGTCTGTATCATTTCTAAAACATCCCTACCACAGCCCTGGGCGGTTCATGCAACTGAAACGGCCCACTTTTACCTCCACCCTCTGGTTTCCTATAGTTCAAAGCCAGCAGCAGCAGTGTGTGTGTGTGTGTGTGTGTGTGTGTGTGTGTGTGTGTGTTACCTTGAGTCATTTCCTTTGTGTCAGGAGTGACCGATTAAGTTTTACATTCAGGAAGCGGTTCATTAAGTGCGAGCCGGTCATCTTGTACTTGTAGATGTCAGATGGAATAACAAAGCGAGTTGTCAGGCAGCGGGAGGCATGTTTGGACAATGTTGTGTCCAGCAAGCCAGGAATGAGGGAAAAGCTGCACATGATTGCCCTGGCTGCTTGGGATTCTTAAGCTGGTGGAGGGCAAGATCCAGGTCAGTCAGGGTACATGGCCTGACTCTGTTACAGGACAGTTAGGTGACTGGGGGTGTGACTACTGTGCTTTGGGTTTGACCCTCAGCACAAAATACAAACAATAATATCAAAACAATACAACAACCACCACCAACCCAAAATTGAGTCCTTTTAGCCCAGTTGGCAGAGAACGCAGCTTTTGATACTAGGTGACTTGAGCTCAGATCCTGGCTCTGCTTCTTTTGAGTTATTTGGGTTGAGCAATCCACCATCAAACCCCCACCCTTCTCACCTTATAAGAGCTCAGACAGTTGCAACTTTCCTGGCTTTTGGGCTGATTAAGGAGACACTGCAGGGGCCTGGCCTGGCTCTGGTGTCTGTCTCATCTTTTCTCTAACAGACTCAGCTCACAGAGTGGTTTTATCCCCGACTCTGGTTCCCTTGTCTACGCCCCGTTTTCCATAGCTTCTTTTCTTTGTCTACTTTTGAATCATTGGAGTTTGTAGGAATTTCGTGTTTTGTCACCAAGTGGAGGGCTGAGACATTTCTAGAAGTCTGGAAGGTAAGGTGTGGTCCCCGGTTCGGGTGGATGTTGGTGACCAGCCCAGGTTCATTAAAGGTTCTGTTGACCGGGCCAGTGTTGACTGGGCTAGGGATGTGTCAGCTGACTAGGCAACTGGAAGTGAGATTAGCTTTTGCATGGGATCTTCTGCCTTATCCTTGGTCCCGGTCCTCTGTCAAAAGATGTTTCTAGAAGGAGCCAAAGAAAAGTGCGGTTCACCTTTCAGGACACCTCAAGGCCCAGGGAAGTAAAGCGCCAGCATTCCATCTCAGGGGAAGATGAATGAAGCCTATTTTATGGACAGTCCTGCTCCTTGGGCCCAGACCCCAGTTAGCCTTGCTCCACTGGGATCGTCCCTGGGCAGCTTGGGAGCTTCCTGTACCCTATTCTTGTATATACATCCCTTTGAAAGGTATCTCGGGTGTCCCCGAGAGAGGATTCGTTGTCCTGGTTGGTGCCTTTCCACACCCAGGGTGGGCGGTCTATGATTTGGGTAAGCGACTTTGAAACAGCTTGTATATGGCGAAGCCGATGGAATCAATGGCGTCTATAGCAAAGCAGGTTCAAGACCAAGTGCCAACTTGATGGCTTGCTTTGTAATTAATTTGTAATTTAAAAGGAAGAGAAGGGGGGTGAGGTGGAGGAGGAGAAGGATTGGTAAGTATTATCCCCAGTTGGCTTTAAATCCTGTCTCTCAATGCTCTGTCCCACTGGGGTCTCACAAGACCTACACTGGGGAGAGAGGGTAGTTGTCTGCATCATTCATATTCTCTCTCTCTCTTTCTCTCCCTCTCTCTCTCTCTCTCTCTCTCTCTCTCTCTCTCTCTCTCTCTCTTTCTCTGTGCGCGCGCGCACGCGTGTGTGTGCATGTGCCTGTTCCCTGTGTGTGCCAGTGCCCGTGTAGTGAGAAGAGGGCATTGGATCTTCCCCGGCAGGCTTGGTGCTTCTGTGGATCTACCACAGCTGGCATTCAATCCCAGACTTATTTGTTTGCACCTCTGCAAGGTATGTGCAGGGTCTAGACACTGCTCAGTCATGTAGAAACCACGACAAACTCATGGTTCTTCACTCACAAATGTATCATAATTCAGTGACATTCTTGGCTTGCAGTAGGGTCCGCTTGGGGAAGCATGAGACTAGGGGGCATGCTCTTGGCTGTATCTTTGCCCAGGCTCTGTCTTGTGTCTCTCTGGCCATGAGATGAGCCTTTTTGATCTAGCACACGCAAGAGACTGTGAGATTCTGCCTCGGGCTTCCAAGCAGTGAAGCCAGCTGACTGAATGGTACTCTCTGAGCCAAAAGAAACCTTTCTTCCCTCCAGTTGTTTCTCCTGGGTATTTTGCCACTGGTGGATCCCCTGTGGGATTTGGAAGTCGTCCTGAGCCACGCCAGGCCTTCAACTCTGAAGCTTCCTTTCTGTAGAGCCACGTGACATGGGTTTAGTCTTAGGATGGATCTTCAGTTTCTGGGAGGTCTGCCTTTGGCCCCTCTTGGATAATGAGGGCTGTGGGCTTTCTGATTGTGGAAAACGGGGTTGCGGTTAAAGTCACCAAGACCTGGACACCTGGTGGGCGCTACAGTTTGGCTGTCACACTGGCCCTGGGCCTTCCTGTGATAGGCTTGAGAGATCCATACCGGGCGTTCTGTGGCTGTGAGGAGAGGGCCATGTGTCTTAGAGCCAAGGCTCTATCGTGAAGTGAAGGACCTGGATGAGCTTCCTTGAGCCTCTGTGGTGGGTGAGATGGCATGTCCTTGCTTCTTCAGGAAAACTGTGACTCTTAAGCCACAGTTCAGCCACCCTGTGGATCCAACTCTCCTGCCTTGGGACCCCTTACCCTGGTGGTAGTTCTTGGAGTCATTATATATTTTTATTTATTTATTTTTTGGTGTTTTGTTTTTTTGAGACAGGGTTTCTCTGTGTAGCCCTGGAACTCACTCTGTAGACCAGGCTGGCCTAGAACTCAGAAATCCGCCTGCCTCTGCCTCCCAAGTGCTGGGATTAAAGGCGTGCACCACCACTGCCCAGCTATTATATATTTTTAAAAGATTTATTATTTATTTGAATGAATGTATATTCCTGAGTAGGTGCACGCATGCACCCATGGAGGCCAGAAGAGGTTATCAGATCCTCCGGAACTGGAGTTACAGATGATTTTGAACTGCCATATGGGTGCCAAGGACTGAACCCCAGCCCTCTGGAAAAAGCAGCCAGTGCTCGAGTCTGCTGAGCCATCTCTCCAGCCCCTGTGTGATTGTTTTTAATAGCTAAATTGTTTTGTCAACAGTTATTATAAATCATTCATAGTTCTTATTAGACAGGAGGGACTCTTTCCTCTGCCTCTTTTACTTAGTGACATCCAGAATGAAGTGAAATTTCATTCGGTTTTCGAGACAGCTTCTTGCATTGGTCAGCGAGTTCCTTCTGTTGTTATGGACTGGGCTTCTGTGAATGAAGGTTCTGAGATGCATATGAAATCGCTGAGACTCATATCGCTTCTCCCCAGGTTAGCAGTGTGTCCAGGTCCTTGCTCTCTTATGCTTTGTTTCCTTGGCAACACATCCATTCCAACCGGAAGTGGATCCACTAGATCAGTTCTTTGGTCACCTTGGCCATGGCCGTGGTGACTCTTCTTCCCCCTTTTCTTTCTGTCCACTGTATCACCTTGGCTCCACGGCTTCCCCTACTCTAAATGTCTCCACCCTTAGTCGTATACTGGTCCTGTCCCCTGATTTTATTCTCTCTTAACTCAAGTTCTTACTCCTGGCTGTCTGACATCTGCAGGGGAAGTGGAAGTGGCTCCTGCTTTGAGATCACTTCCTCCCACACAGCTTTCTCCCTGCTTAATGTCATCAAGTCTCCTGCTCCACAATGGCCAGTATCCTAGAATGTTCTTTTTTGGACCTCTGCTGGCAGGGCCCCGCATTGTGAGCACCCTGCCCTTCCTTAGGAAAGCTCCACGCACCCCGAGATGCCATAGCCCACCCAGTGCAGAGGTTGGTCACCTCCCGTGTCATCTCTAGTGACCGTACAAATGCAGACTGTCTTCTGTCCCTATTGTGCTTCACACCGGTCGACAGGCAGGAGCTGGTCATTAGGGGACAGGCCTTTCTGAAAACCCAGGACAGATTCCAGCATGTTAAAGTTTTAAGGGCTGGTGTTTGGAAACGATGTCTAATAGCCGCTTTCTGGCCGATATCTCCCTCAGTCCATTAAACTGGAGGGAGTTGGTGTTTAAATCTAAGACTGAAAAAGTTCTATCATCCAAAACTCCCCCCTTTCATTAGAGATTCTTAATAGGGAGCTCAAAGAAGAAGGCTTTCTGAAGCTCTGACCTATTGCACCATTTTAATTATTATTATTATTATTATTCTTTTCTTTTTTTTTTTTTTCCAGACAGGTTTTCTCTGTGTAGCCCTGGCTGTCCTGGAACTCACTCTGTAGACCAGGCTGGCCTCGAACTCAGAAATCCGCCTGTCTCTGCCTCCCAAGTGCTGGGATTAAAGGCAGGCACTACCTGACTACCTGACCATTTCTATTTGTTTTTAAAGATATTATTTTATTGTTTTTAATTCTCTCTCTCTCTCTCTCTCTCTCTCTCTCTCTCTCTCTCTCTCTCTCACACACACACACACACACACACACACACACACACACACACGGTACCCACTTAGGCCAGAGGTTTCAAGTCTCCCAAGTGTGGAGTTATAGGCATTTGTGAGCAGCTTAACGTGGGTAATGGGAATTGAACTCGGGTCCTCTGCACAAGCGGTTCACGGTCTTAACCCCAGAGCCTTCTCTCCCGTTCTATTTTACTTCTGTTTTTGCATGGCGATAGTCTGGATACAATTTGGAGTTAGAATTTCTGTGAGAAAGGAACAGATCTCTATTGTTAAGGCAAGTGGTCTATAACAATCAGTGAGTATGGATGTTAACGGGGCCAAGACTCTGCTTCGAAGAGTCTTATCAATACCTCAGCAATACAAACCAGCGGGGACTGTGTATATAATTATCCTTCCCCGAAGGAAACACGGAACCCCAGACCCTGTTCTCCATCCACACCTGGCGGCTTCAGTCTTAAGAACTCGGCCTCCATTTACTGCTGGGATGGGTAGATTCATTTTGGACAGAGAAACCTCATCTTTTGCATAGCTGCTGGTTCAAAGACCCATTTGGAGTCTTGAGTGGAAGAGGTGGACCGAGGTATAGAAACCATAGACGGCGCCTTTCCGAGAGTTTTAAAATACCTCCGCAGAGATGCAAGGGGCATTTTCTTAAAATAAACCCTGGGTGTCATGAATTAATGTCACTTTTCCTCTCACCCCATGACTGGACACCTGACTGAGACATGTGATCCCATCAGGAGCTCACAGTACCTGGCAGCACTTTTATCCCAGTGCCTTGGTCCCAGATGTGCCCCCTCTCACTTCCCTGTCACTGAGGACTTCGCCAAAGACAGAGAGCCCTTTTTTTGTGCCTGTGTTTGGGGGAACTTGAACTGCAGCCCCGTGGCTATACGCTGCCTTAACCTCTTCATATGATGTCTGCAAACCAAGATCTCCCTGCCTATATTTGTACTTCTTGATCTTCGGTCTGAAACGGGCATTGAAGCCCCTTCGACGTCTGTGAGTTGGTTCTTGGAGTGCGTATTATTCGTTGGCATCCTGTCTGTGTTGGTAGTGACACATGTGTCCTAGCCTGAGGTCTCCGCTGTATAGGGGTTCAGAAATCTATTCCATGGTTCTCTAGAAGCCATGTAGGGAAGTTACTGTACTTTTTAAACATGCTGGGGCTGGACAGAGTGACTAGGCAAGCAATCTAACTCTGAGTCCCATCTCAGGTCAGGCCTGCAACTTTTTATAAAAAGAACAATCTCTAGCACAGCCCTCTGTGCCCAGGCTGGTTTATCAAAGCTAAGCCTTCTCTGTCAAGAACTTCTTAACTCAAGGACCTGCCTACTAGTTGTTTTGGTCCACGTGCCCCTGGTGTCTAGCAGTAGCAGGCCTCTGTACTTCCTGCTTCTCCTCCTGGCCACCCAGAGCCTTGTCTTAACATGCAGGAAGCTTTCTACTTCCCAGGCCTGTTTTGCAGAAACACTCCAACATCTGCACCTGGCTTGGGGACTTCCAAAAATAGTCTCTCCCTTGTACAGTGTAAGACACTGGAAAGCCATTACATTCTTCCTCGGATCTTCAAACTCTGGGGTTCTGGGACTTTCCCTCTCAGTGACAGGTCCTCCGTGTTTCTCATTTCCTTGAGCTTCTGCCCCCCAGCTATGTGTCAGGGGGTGACACTTCCTTCCCACCTGCAGGGCTGTCAGAATTCCAGATGAGGAGATGAGCAGAGCTTTGTGACCCTGTTTGACCAGGGCTATGAGTTACTAGCCCTCATCTGTGTGGAATTCCCACACAGGGGGATTCCCAGGTCTCACTGAACATTTTTTGGCTCTTGATGATACTGTTTTCTATAGGGCCAGCAGGAAGAAAGGCCCACAGTTCATTAGTGACCTGGAGCCTGCAGTGACGGAAGGCCCAGGGGAGGGTCGGGACAGAGACAGGCAGATGATACAGTGTTTTGGATAGCTAGGAATAGACTTTTTCAGGTCTATGACTATTTTCCAGACTGGAACTATTTCATTTATCTGTGACTTACTTCATTATTGGTCTAAGTTAGGTCAATAAAATACTAATGGGCAATACAGATGAACGCTGAGTGCTTAAAACAAAACAAAACAAAAACAAACAAAAAACCATAGTAGCCTCTGTCTGCTTGTGCTGGCTGAGAACAGCTTTGTATTTAGAAAAATGGTGAAGATAAGGTCAGAGACCCGTCATAAATCCCGTGCCTGGTTTCTTCTCTTATATGTATTTATTTATTCTAAGGATGGATCTCTTGGTCTAGAGCAGTGGTTCTCAATCTTTCCAATGCTGTGACCCTTTAATACAGTTCCTCGTGTGGCGGTGACCCCAACCATAGAATTATTTCATTGCTGCTTCACAGATGCAGTTTTGCTACTGTTGTAAATCGTAAGGTTAATATCTGATATGCAGGATGTCTGGCGTGTGACCTGCAGGACTGCTGAGCTAGAGCATAGGCTCATGTGTTTTAATAATCACGATACCATTTGGTTTGCATTTCATTATAATACGGTGTGCTTGAAATCACATCTTGTGTGTCCTGCTAAGTCACAGCTGAGGCTGGGAACAGTGTCACTCACTGTTTGGGTTCCCTGGCAGGGTAACTATGCATTTCTGTGTGCCCTGGAGAGCCCCAAAACTGGGGAACCATGGAATCTGACTGTTGCCCATAGAATGCTAAACTGAAAATATTTTAGCAGCAGTTGACTTTATAAAAGGCCTCATCCCTGTGTTCCCATCCTGCGACAAACTGAGATTTATAGGAGAAACTTGTGGCAGTGACTGAACGGACCACCACTTCTTTCTCTTTTCTGACAGATTCGCTCAGCACCATGGGCTGCAAAAACCTGCTCAGCCTGGGCCAGCAGATGCTGCGCCGGAAGGTGGTGGACTGCAGCCGGGAGGAGAGCAGGCTGTCCCGCTGCCTCAACACCTATGACCTGGTAGCTCTTGGGGTGGGCAGCACCTTGGGCGCTGGTGTCTACGTCCTAGCCGGTGCCGTGGCCCGTGAAAATGCTGGCCCTGCCATAGTCATCTCCTTCCTGATCGCTGCTCTTGCCTCGGTGCTGGCCGGCCTGTGCTATGGCGAGTTTGGTGCCCGTGTCCCCAAGACGGGCTCAGCCTACCTCTACAGCTACGTGACAGTGGGGGAGCTCTGGGCCTTCATCACTGGTTGGAACCTGATTCTCTCTTACATCATTGGTAAGTCCTCTGGTCCTCTCCAGCCTGAAGTCTTTGTCTTAAAGACTGATTTAGTCTATCTTCGGGGCCCTCGCCAGCTTGACCACTCTTGCCTTTCACTTTAAACAGGGATTAAAGTGACTTTAGGAGTCCTTGTTGTGACTCATTTTGCCTCTGTTCTAGTTTGCTTTCTATTGCTGTGATAAACACCAAGACTAAAAGCAACTTGGGGGTGGGGGTGAGGGTTTTTTTTCTGCTTACAGGTTACACTCCACCAGGGACGGAAGCCAGAGTGAGAACCCAGAGACAGGGACTGAAACAGAACATGGCAGAACACTTCTTACTGGCTTTCTCTCATGGCTTACTGAGCTTGCTTTCTTCTACCTACACAGGAGTGGCTGGCACCCACAGTCAGCTCAGTCTTTCCACATCAACCACTGATCAAGAAAATGCCCCCACAGACTTGCCTACCCGCCATTCTGGTGGATTTCATCATTTAGTTAAGGTTCCCTTCTCCCAGACGGCTCCAACTTGGGTGAAGTTGAGAAAAAGTTAGCCAGCGTGGCACCTGTGAGAGGGACCAAGCCAGGCCAACGGTGACCATTCTTGTTAACTCAACAGATACATGGCTGTTAGGATAATTCTAAGTTTAAAAAGTAGTTTCATTTCTGTTAGTATGTTCACGCCTTGACTTAGGGTTTTACTGCTGTGAGCAGACACCATGACCAAGGCAACTCTTATAAGGACGACATTTAATTAGGGCTGGCTTACAGGTTCAGAGATTCAGTCCATTATCATCAAGGCGGGAACATGGCAGCATCCAGGCAGGCCTGGTGCAGGAGGAGCTGAGAGTTCTACATCTTCATCTGAAGGCTGCTAGGAGCAGACTGACTTCCAGGCAGCTAGGATGAGGGTCTTAAAGCCCACGCCCACAGTGACACACCTACCCCAACAAAGCCACACGTCCTACTAGTGTCACTCCGTGGATTAAGCATATATAAACCACCACACACCTATTATTACAGTAAACATAGCACAAATAGACAACACTTCAGGAAACCCAGAAAAGCACAAAGGGAGGAGAAACACCCAACCTGATAACTAACAGAAATAGTAGTTACCGAATTTTGGGCTAGCCATTTTGCAGGAGATGTGTGATATTGTCTGAACAGATAGGGGTGTCCCGTGGTTAACAGGGTTGGGTAGAGGTGCAGGGGGGTCGAGCTCAGGGCTTTGCATATATGTCCTTCTACTGAGTCATACAGCCCCTGAGTATATAGATTTTTAATCTTTTTATAGCCCAAAATATCATGGCTTCTCCATGGTAATATTGCTACTAACTATCATCACATATATGTTTATTAATACAGGATAACTTACTGCATGTCCTTCTGCATGTTGGGATCTCATCCGTTGTCTCCCTAAATAATTACTCTGTTTAATTGTAGGCCAGAGCCATACTTTTTTCCCCCCCCGAAACTACTTCAGAGGCAGAATGTCTGGGTCAAAATTCCTGCCTGTTTTAAACCACTGTTCACTCTGGTCCTGCTTCCCACCCACCCTTTCTTCACGTGCTTCACTGAACACTAGTGTTCAGCACAACCACGCGTGAGATCTGAGCCCACACCCACAAGGAAACGTGGACATGGTCCTGGGAGCCGCCTTCAGGGACCTCCTGGGCCTGTCAGCCTCGTGCTCGTACGGAGGATGCTATAGCCACTTCTTCTTTGGGCTATCAGGCAGAGACAGAGACCGATGCTCCGGGGTCCAGCAGGCAGGCGGCTTCTCTCTTTTTAGCAGCTATGGTGTCTGGGAGTCAGCAGAGCTGGTTCTAATGGCTCTAATGTAAAACTCATAACGATCATTCTTCCCTGTTCAGCTTGCAGACTTGTGACCACAGATGACTCACTCACGTATGGAAGCTTCTCAGTGGGGAATGTAGCTTTTGTAAATGGACCGTGACGTTTCCAGTGGGTTTACCTAGGCATAAAATACAGGGAGCTTGAACTGTTGGCTGCTGTTAGACCAACAAATAATAGTCTTTCCCAGAGTGCTGTGTGCCTGTGTAAGACTCATGGAATCGATCTGGAAACCCACACTCAGCCTTCGATACTGAGGGAGGAGAGTTTTTCAGTTTTAGACATATATCTATGCTTATGCATTTTTTTAAAAACTGTGATTCTGAAATGGGACCAGGGTGGCCTGGGAAGAAAGGCTGGGGTATCCAGCAGGGTGGGGTTTGGAACGTCACTGCAGAAGCTGGCTTCTTGAAGCATGCAGGGCAGGCAGGCAGGCAGGCAGGCCATTTTTCTTCATTAGGCTCGTGGTCTTTCTGGACAGAATTTCTAATAGCAGGATGAAAAATGAGGTGAAATGTCTAAGCTGTCGGGAAAACACTTAGCATGAGAACAAATACTGAAATTGAATCCTTATGTGGATCCCTCTGACGTTCTGTAGAGAATTCAGACCATTGCCAGGTGCAAATATTGGAGCTTCAGTGTCCTTTTCTGACAAACAGCACCGGAGAGGCAGCGGGTGTCTTCAGAATGAAAGGGAGGGCATGGGCGGCCAGGACTGTCAGTGGTTGGCCAACAGCCCCTTCTTGTGTTCTGTGTAACTGGGGGCTTGGGACTGGTCCATGGAGGTGAGGTGGGGCCTTCACTGTGGACCTGCACTCTGGGGGTGCCCATGGCCTCTGGGTTCAGGTACAAAGCGGCAGGCTGACTGATCACCTTTGAGATGAGTTCTAAAGGTATAGATACTGTTCTCCCTGCTGCCAAGGGTTCATGGGAGAGTGGGACTTCCCAAAAAGTGTTTCCCAGTTTAACTAGTCAGTTACCCATCCCAGGAATGCGTTCTGAAGTCAGGTTTCTGCCTTGTCATTTGAGTGAATCGAATGAGAAGATCTGGCTAAAGGCATCAGAAGGCATCCGTTCATAAGGGCAGTTATTTATTTGTAAGTTTTTATTGTGACACACACAATACATGTGTGTCTGTGTACATTTATGTTCATGCATGTATGTTGTGTTTAAGTGCGCATCCAGGTGCGTCCCAAACTTCTCAGAGTTACATACTAATAAACACCTCGTAGAACAGAATATCAGAATGAATGGAGTGGTGCACACCTGTGATCTTAGTCCTTGGAAAGCAAAGACAGGGGACGGCAGGTTCAAGGCCTGGCCAGGCTGTATGCTAAGACCCTGTCTCAGAAAACCCACACCTGCTCCCCCGCCAGCCCGAACCCCAAAAATCCAAAAGCAGTTAAAATATGCTCAGTCCAAAGTGCAGGCGAACTGTCACAAGCTCAAATGCCCCATCCCAGGAGCAGAGCAGAGTCTCCCCCATGGTCATAGTCTGGGCTGACTGGTCATGGAGGATCTCCAGCACCAGTACAGAGGATCGAATCAAATATTGCTAGCCCCTGCAAAGATAAAAATTCGAAGTGCAATTTCTACTGAATGCATATTGCTATTGCTACTACTAACACAGAATTGAAAAATCTTAAGTTTCAATTTGTGGTCAAGGTCTACTCTTCTATACCAGTACAAGACACACACACACACACACACACACACACACACACACACACACACACACACACTCACTATAGATCTTGGTTGGATAAAATGTACTTCTTTCCAAGCTCTAGAGACCCCAGGGAGCCTTTGGCTTCACCCCACACACTGTCCAGCCACCCTTCTGTTCATAGCATAGACTGTGATTCAGCTGCAAGATGGCAGCATGCTGTCTATGACTCTGCATGGGTGCTATAACATCGGGGGGGGGGGGACCTTCCGTTAGTCGAGGCTCTCTGATTGTCACCCTGTGTTTTGTGGCAGGTACCTCAAGCGTAGCACGAGCCTGGAGTTCCACTTTTGATGAGCTGATAGGCAAGCCCATTGGAGAGTTCTCACGTCAACACATGGCCCTGAATGCCCCTGGGGTGCTGGCCCAAACCCCGGACATATTTGCTGTGATTATAATTATCATCTTAACAGGTAAAGCGCCATTTTGACAGAAACGCTGTGTTGGGGCAATGGGTAAAACTCCTGTTGGGAGCGTACATTGTTTCTTACGTTTGTCTGTTTGTTTGTTCTTTTAATGGTGGTCCTAGGGATGGAGCCCCAGAGCCTCACCATGCCTGGCCAGTGCTTTTACTACCAAGAAAATCCCCAGCCACTCTTGCTTTCTGGCCTCTTTGGTGCCTCCCCCCCGTTTCTTTGGTTTCTTTTATAAATATATAAACCAAGGGCTTGCACTATGTGGAAAACTGACTGCCACGGTCCAGACTTCTGCTGGCCTTCAGTGCACCACGGTGGCACCCTCTGATCCCTGAGAATCCAGGGTGTGAGCTCCCCCACTGTCTGTGGTTGTCTTGGTCTTTGCTCCAGAGCAGCAGTCAGTGCGGCCATGTTCCCTGAGGCTCACAGAGCACTTTGGAGGACCCAAGTGCCCGTTGGTTTCTCTCTCCCCTCCACCTTTGGTCCCCTGTCCCTGAACAAACTAAATTGGTCTATGACTAACACTTCTACGTGATTTTCTGTTTGTGCCGTCTCTTAGGACTGTTAACTCTTGGCGTGAAAGAATCAGCCATGGTCAATAAGATCTTCACCTGTATTAACGTCCTGGTCTTGTGCTTCATCATGGTGTCGGGATTCGTGAAAGGCTCCATTAAAAACTGGCAGCTCACGGAGAAAGATTTCTTGAATAAATCTTTCTGTGAGAACAAGTGAGTTTATTTCGTGTGTCCCTTTGGCATGCGAATGTTCTCCGTCTTTGCTATTTTAGCTCACAGATAGGTATTGGGCGGTATGATTGGTAGAATAACACGCTCCTTTAGATATTACATGCTTTTAATTTATTTTGTAAAGGTGCCTTGGTTTGCTTCCCCCCTCCCCCCCAGTGAAGTAGCCAAAGAGTTTTCTTTTTAAATACTATTGGTTAATGTATTTATTTACTATATAGACCTGGCTGTCCCCCCACTCAAAGACACCCACCTGCCTTTGCCTCCGGTGTGGGACTAAAGGTGTGCACATCACGTTCCCCTACCACGTCTTCAATGCGTCTAATTAGTCAGCAAACAAAGGCAAATCATTGCAATATCATTTTAATCTTCTTGGTCAGATTTCCAGGTGAATCTTGGTGTCCCAGGACACACAATGCAAGTTGCCCGTGAGTGTATCTTCATTAAGGCTAATGCTCGAATTGCTGTGACAAAGAGACCTTTGTAAGACACCGGGGCTTTTTTATGGTGGTGGCTGGCCACTTTGGAATCCCAGGTGTCTTTCTTTTGTTCTGTCCTGCCTGAGACAACTTTTGTTGGCCTCTTGTCTGGTTAGTGCTGGACTGGGTGTGGGGCACATCCCAGTGTTTCCAGAGGGGGAATAGCCTAAGGTACAGGGTAAGCCCAGGGTGTCCCCACCCCAACTTGACCACGCCCCTCTACTCCCATCTTCATTCCTTCTACCAGCGTCCAGTGAGTACCCATGGGAACCTACAAGGGAAGCGGAGAAGCATTGTCCTATGCTAGGGATCTGAGCAGCGCAGTCACCCAAACCACATTTGTCACTGGCGACAGAGCAGATACCGAGCCTGTCCTATTACTACAATGAGAATGGGAAAATGTTGAATTAGATACACAACGCTTCACTAATGCTTTAACTATCTTAGAATTATCAGTTCAAATAAGAGTATCATTCCCTTTTCTAATTTCTACTATGGAGAAATGAGAACTTTTACTGGAATTAGTTCTATTTATGCCACGGATTTAAGGTGCGACGGAGCCAACTCCCGGTACATTTTGAAGCTCCACAGTAGACTTTGGAAACCCGAGAGAGCATATTTCATTGGTTGTTATTTACAGACAGGAGCGAAACACAGAGGCTCCTCGTGTTTCCTGGTGGTCAGCTGAGATTTAATTCTGTTATTGCAGATTGCCTGAGCCAGCAGCAGTAATTCCCCAGTCAACCCCACACTGGCCGTCTTAAGGGATGGTTTATACAGCACTGGTCTCCTAGACAAGGTGACATTTGTTGCCCAGGTGGGGCCGGCCCTTAAGTCCATCTGAAGACCAGAGACACTTCTGCTGGGCCACAGGAGAATCTGCCACTTTGAGAGCAAAGTTCTGTCAGCCTGGAGCCTAGACGGCTCTTTCGTTTTATTCAAGTCTATAATTAGCCTTGTTTTATTTATTCATTTCCCCCTTTCCAGCTATAGATTTCTAATTCTCCCAATAGCTATGTATGATGGGGGGGGGGTTTGTTGTCCCGATTACTTCTCTGTGGCTGTGGTAAAATACTGACTAAAGCCACCTAGGGAGGAAAGGATTTGTTTGGTTTGTACTTCCAGGTCACAGGTCATCATTGATGGAAGTCAGGAAGGAGCTTAAGGCAAAAACCTGGAGGCCTGACAGCACATATGGGGTGGGGGTGGGTCTGAGGAGAAGTGCGGCAGGGTCTCTGTGGACTGGTTTATCCTTGCTCCTGGGTGTTGTACCCAGCCCATCAGTTGGAGAAGGCTGTGTGAGCCCCTTGTCGGAATCAGCATCCCTCCCCAGCAAGCCATCCAAAGCTCGCTCTTCTGTTTCTGGTCTTTTATCTGCACCATTCACATGGCGAGCCCTTTGCTGTCTTCTGGGCGGCCCAGTCTTCTCCACCCTCACTGAATAACTGAACTTTGCTGTCTTTGGAAGCCCAGGATCTCACTCTGCAGGGGCTCCTGCCTGATGCTTCTCCAAAGCAAACCTTCAAGGGGTGACACTCACCCTTTTGCCTGCAGCCATATCCTCCTCATATATACAGGGGCTTAAGAGACATAGTAGTTGACTACAAACAGTTTGTTTCTGTAATACCTGAACTTGTTTAGAAATAGCTCTTTTTAGACTTAAGCTCCTGGTACATACATGGCCCGGGGAGGGAGAGATCCTTCCCACCTGTGTCCCCTCAGACTCCTTCCTCTCCCTACCATTCTCTACATAGAAAATGCTCCTGGAAGGGTTAATAGTGAGTACCATTAGGCCTACCACCCACTGAGTGTCCTCACTGGAAGACTAGGGACTGTGGCCAGAGACTGAAGCCCTGTTCTTTTCTTTAGAGCAGCGCTGTCCCCAAAACTGGAACTGTGCAGCAGATGTTCTAATCTTTGCTGTTTTGTTTTTGTTTCTCCTAGTGACACAAATGTGAAACACGGTGAGGGAGGGTTCATGCCCTTTGGGTTCTCCGGTGTCCTGTCGGGGGCAGCGACCTGCTTTTATGCCTTCGTGGGCTTTGACTGCATCGCCACCACAGGTCTGTGGGCTCTCGCACCCGTGGGGCCCTGCTCCTTTGCAACCACTGCCAGTAATGCCCTTTCCCCTTGGCACATGCCACTTGCTGCTCTGGTTCCCCGGGAGTAACTGCAGAGATCTGTCACTTCCTGATAATCGCTTCTCACCTCCCCACATCCCCTAGGAGCAGTGCCTGACAGGAAATGACATCATTAACCTAACGAGGGCTCTGTCGCTAGACTGGGACAATGACAGCGTGGCTGTAGTCTGATTTCATATCTGCGTGTGCAGGCCTTTATGATAACAACAGTGGGGCAGATTGGATAGGTCAGGCTCCCTTAAGCCTCTCAGCATTTCTCAGCCAAAGGAAACAAGCCTCTCCCTTAGCTGATAGAAAGGTCAGAAACACCCTCCTGGGCTGTGGTTGTGTGGTGGGTGTTAGCAAAGGCCCTGCTCGGTCACAGGAAGGCAGAAGACCCTGGTTCCTGCAAGCTGACCCCTGTGGGGCTTTAGTGTGATCACGCAGAGAATGTGATGCTACCCCTCTTTCCCTCATTGGCTGACACCCTGCTGTTTCTAGGGGAAGAAGTCAAGAACCCCCAAAAGGCCATTCCTGTGGGCATCGTGGCGTCCCTCCTCATTTGCTTCATAGCTTACTTTGGGGTGTCTGCGGCTCTCACTCTCATGATGCCTTACTTCTGCCTGGATACCGACAGCCCGCTGCCTGGTGCCTTTAAGAGCAGCGGCTGGGAAGAAGCTAAGTATGCAGTGGCTGTTGGCTCCCTCTGTGCACTCTCCACCAGGTGAGATCAGCTTCCCGAGCGCTCCCAACCCCAGCACCCCAGCACCAAGGGTGTGCCTTGTTGTATTTTAGACCAGTGGAATGTTACACAACTGTGTTGTGTTATAAAAAGTGTTCCCTTTTATTCATGGGGAGCTACACTCTGAGACCGCCATTGGATGCCTGAAACAACGGACCATTCCAAACCCTTATGCACAGCATTCCCTTACACACACACACACACACACACACTAATGATAAGGTTTAATATATATAATTTGGCACAGTAAGAATGAGACCAATAGCTAAGGATACAATGGAGGCCCTATTATGTACTGACATTTTAAAAAGTAAAATGACCATGTCTCAGTCAGGGTTTCTATTCCTGCACAAACATCACGACCATGAAGTAAGTTGGGGAAGAAAGGGTTTATTAAGCTTACACTACCCTGCTGCTGTTCATCACCAAAGGAAGTCAGAACTGGAACTCAAGCAGGTCAGGAAGCAGGAGCTGATGCAGAGGCCATGGAGGGATGTTGCTTACTGGCTTGCTTCCCCTGGCTTGCTCAGCCTGCTCTCTTATAGAACCCAAGACTACCAGCCCACAGATGGTACTACCCACAAGGGGCCCTCCCCCCTTGATCACTAATTGAGAAAATGCCTTACAGCTGGATCTCATGGAGGCATTTCCTCACCTGAAGCTCCTTTCTCTGTGATAACTCCAGCTTGTGTCAAGTGGACACAAAACCAGCCAGTACAGACCAATCGCTTTTTCTCTGGACTTTTCCATGTAATGTTTTCATACTGTAGTTGACATGGGTTACGAACTACAGAATGTGAAACCAGGTAAGGGGAAACCACCAGGATTTTGTGAAGATCTGGAGCCAATGTCTGTACATGATACTTGGCAAGGAAATGATTTTCTGCTCCTGACTTTGGCCTCTGAACCAGGCCCCCTCTTTGACCACTATATATTTGCCTGGAGCTCCTTTGCATAAAGGAGTGGGCGCCTTTTAACAAGACAAGTAGCCCACACACACCACACACACACACACCCTGTGCTTCCCCACCAGCGTGTGTAGACAGGAACCGTTCACTAATGATCGGCCCCAGCGAGGAATAATTGCAGACACAAATGCAAAGGTTCCCTTATGGAGTTGCTCCTGGATTGCATCTCTTTCATGTTAGGTGTCCCTGTTTTTATTATTGGTCTTACCCCTGTAATATTAACTTTGTGAAGTGCTGAGCCTTGTAGTTCTGGGTGCCAGGCAGTACGGAGGGAACTTGGTCTTGGTGAGAGTGAACGCTCCTCGTTGGTGGCGGCCATGCTTGGGTTCTCTGAGGCCCTGTTTGCCAATGACCTTGTTTTTTACCCGTCTGTTTTGCCTTTCTCTCACCTAGTCTCCTAGGCTCCATGTTTCCCATGCCCCGAGTTATCTATGCCATGGCTGAAGATGGACTACTGTTTAAATTTTTGGCTAAAATCAACAATAGGACCAAAACACCAGTAATCGCTACTGTGACTTCAGGCGCCATTGCAGGTAAGCGTGGTAATTCATGTCCGGTGGTGCTGTTACTTGAACAACTAAGTCAGCGTTCCGAGGGGAGTGCTCCTTGAGTTTTACAGTCTGTGGACTGTGAAAAACTTGATCTCTGATTTCCACATTCAGAACTGGGCTCATTAAAAGATAACTGCGGGGCCGGAGAGATGACTCAGAGATTAAGAGCACTGACTGCTCTTCCAGAGGTCCTGAGTTCAAATCCCAGCACCCACAGGGTGACTCACAACCATCTGTAATGGGATCCGATGCCCTCTTCTGGTGTGTCTGAGGACAGAGACAGTGTACTCATAGATACATAAAAATAAATAATAGTTCTAAAAGATAACTGCATTTTTTTTTCAAAAGACTTATTTTATGTGTATGGGTGTTTGTCCCTGCATGTGTGTGTACCAAGTATGTGTCTGCTACCTATGGAGGCCAGAAGAGGGAGCCAGGTTTCCCAAAACTAGGGTTATATACAGATGGTTGTGCGTGCACACACACACACACACACACACACACACACACACACACACACACTCCTATCCCTTCAGAGTCACCCACCTTCCCTGCCCATTGAATGTTTCCTTGGGTAGAATTTGGTAGGCTGACCTCTTGGGTCATCCAAGCCAAGGGGACTTTTGAATAATCATCCACAAGCCCAGTGTCCATGTATCTTAGCTCTCGTGGATTCCCCGAAAAAATGAGTGTCCCTCAGTCAGTTAGAAAAAAAAACCAACCAAACAAAAACCATATACCATCTCTTTCCTGGGGGCATATTTAGACCCAGAGCAGAGGAAGTTTTCTGTGGCCATGTTCATCCCCAAGAGGACAGCTGTGTTGGATGGACTTGGGCCATGTGACAGTACCGGAGGTCTGAGAGGAAGCTGGGGTGCACACCGATATTTGTTTTTCGGTCTGTTATTTCTTCCCTTCACGACTGAGATTTAGAGCCCACTCTCCAGCTGGAGAAGTAGAGGCCTGGAGAGTCCCAGGGTCACACCCAAGGAGGCAGGGCCGCTCTTGATCCATTAGTGTTCCTGCCAGAGGCAGTGCCGTGCAGAATTGGACTAGTGCCAGGGGTCTTGTTTGATCCATCGAGACCCAGGGTACCATATAGCTTGTATCTTGGTGATTTCTTGAATGGCCGCTAGTAAGAAAAATGGGCCATCTTAAAAGAACAAGTTATTTACTAGTTGTATTAGTATTCTTACTTTATTAAAGTGTTTTGGTTTTGTGACTATTATATTAAAAGAAAAGAAAGCAAGTTCCAAATTATTTAGCAATATCTCTGCCTTTAATTAGTGATTGCAGCAGTGATGTTACAATATGACCAGTAGAATTAAGTCACTGTCTTAGTCAGGGTTCCTATTCCTGCACAAACATCAGGACCAAGAAGCAAGTTGGGGAGGAAAGGGTTTATTGAGCTTACACTTCCACACTGCTGTTCATCACCAAAGGAAGTCAGAACAGGAACTCACACAGGTCAGGAAGCAGGAACTGCTGCAGAGGCCATGGAGGGATGTTACTTACTGGCTTGCTTCCTTCCCCTGGCTTGCTCAGCCTGCTTTCTTATAGAGCCCAAGACTACCAGCCCAGGGATGGCACCACCCACAAGGGGCCTTCCCCCCTTGATCACTAATTGAGAAAATGCCTTACTGCTGGATCTCATGGAGGCATTTCCTCACCTGAAACTCCTTTCTCTGTGATAACTCCAGCTTGTGTCAAGTGGACACAAACCCAGCCAGTACAGTCACTGAGGAATTTGTTCAGTGTTTCTACAGAATTTGATTTAACTTCCTTCCCGGACTCACGCAAGGAGGTCAAATCATAATCTTTCAGGTGTCTATAAAGTTCATGCCACTTGCCAAACCAAGTATTTGGTTTATTTCCCCCCTCTAGTAGGATTAGTAGTCGGCATTCTAAGATCAGCTCCATGGAAGCAGTCTGTCTGGTTTTCTCTGCGAGCAGGGGTAGAGGCAATCCTGGCATGTGCCTTTGGAAGGAGGTCCAATTATCTGGAAGGCCTTCGCTGCTCTCTAGCCGTATTATTCGTCATCAATTTAAATATGTTTGGCTCGCATTGATCTGGTGGGGCTGCAGAGATGGTTGTGACCATGCTTTAATTTGTATCGATTTGCATGTGATTTGAAAATATCCCAGAGTACGTCTTGCCAAATTATTTTTTAAGTGGGAAAATTGGTATTACACTGACATAAGTAGACAGCACGGGGAATTTTTAGACAAACACATGTTTATTGTACCACTGGGGATCGAACCTCAACCTTGCATATAGTAGGTCAGTGCTCTACCACTGACCTGGACCTCCCAAGCTTGTGTGTCAGACACTGTGGTCTGCCTGCTTCAAGACTGGGTACCTAGAACTTAGTGATTGGCACAGTCTTGCAGTACTGCCTGGCTGGATGAAAGAAGGTGGGTGGAGGAGGGATGAGTGGGTGGAGGAGGGATGAGTGGGTGGAGGAGGGATGGGAGGACGGAGAAGGGAAGGATGGATGAGTGGGAGATTGGATGGAGGACGACACAGAGACAAAGACATGTGGACAGATGGAGGAAAGATGGATGGATCAGTGGGCAGATGGACGGATGGATGGATCGGTGGGCAGATGGACGGATGGTGCAGAGATGGATGAATATATAGATATAGACAGAGAGAGATGAAATGGATGTACGGATGGGTGCATCGAGTGGCTGTCTACACACCACCACCATGTGGCAGAAGTCACAGTGGGGTCAGAGTTACAAGAATCTGATCCCGGCCCTTCCAGTCACTAGCTGTATAACCTTAGCTAACCTAAAACAGTATTCATTGTAGTGTTAGCTTAGAAGATTATTACACACACACACACACACACACACACACACACACACACACACACACACACACACACACATTCTATGCAAATTTTAAGAACTCTCTTTCGACCTTGAGCCTGTCTTCAATTGAGCAATGTCTCTCTCTCATGGACAAGCTGAGTCAGGGTGGGCCTGGGAGTACCCGGATTACAGGTGAGTGTCGGTCCTGACCCACTTACAACCCCGATGTCTGTCTTCTCCCCAGCTGTCATGGCCTTCCTCTTTGAACTGAAGGACCTGGTGGACCTCATGTCCATTGGTACTCTCCTGGCTTACTCTTTGGTGGCTGCCTGTGTTTTGGTCTTACGGTATGTATGGCTTCCCTAGGTTCAATGACAAATGCTAGACTCTTCTGGCTGTTTTAACAGCGCTGACAAAGTGGGTTTGCAGCCTCATAAGTTTCAGGCCATACTAGCTGAATTGGAGGATGCTGAGTAGAAGGTGGGATGTGGTCAGTGGTACCCCCAGCTCCTCCCCAACCCCATCGGCCCCACCCCCCAGCCCCTCTACTGGTTTCTCCTATTATATTCCCTATTTTCCTGGCTAAATGTCCTCAGTGCCAGCATCAGTCTGCGTTTGGGGTCAGAATTGAAGGCTTAGGGCAATGACTTCAGTTGGCCCGATTTTGGGGGTAGATGTTCCCCAGAGTGCATCAGAAGAACCTAAAGCCTATGAAGCCAGGTCAGTATGATGCTTCAGTAGACTATAGCTTCTGAATGAATCATGACATGGTGTCTATAACTCTCAGGGACACTAGATTCTAATTGTTTTTCTTTTGAGAACAATAACATTAAAGTGGCTTCAGGGCCACTGAAGCTTGGTGCTAGAGTGTCTCGCCCACACAGAGCCTTCCCAAAGCACATGCCTGGCCTTGGACATGGACGAACAAGCATCTGCTCTAGGAATGGCCTGAGGTGGCAAGCATCATAAAAACATGCATTCACAGTGACTGTCACTCTGCCATGGGTTCCTTTCCTCCTTCAGGTGTTTCTCCTTAGAAGGCAAATTGCTTCATTTTTAATTTCCATAAAACTTGGGCTGATCCCTGCCAGTGACTGCAGATCCAGCCTAAACTGGTTCATGGACCTCTATTCAATTCTAGAGGCTCAACCCTAACGTGTTCTTTGAGATCCACCTACTTTCTTTCTTTCTTCTTTTCTTTTTAAATTTTATTTCTTTATTTTATGTCTGAGTACACTGTCATTGTCTTCAGACCCTCCAGAAGAGGGCATCGGATCCCATTACAGATGGTTGTGAGCCACCCTGTGGTTGCTGGGAATTGAACTCAGGACCTCTGGAAGAGCAGTCAGTGCTCTTAACCACTGAGCCATCTCTCCAGCCCCCACCTACTTTCTTAATTGTCCAAATTACAATGCATACGTGAGTCTGTGGGAAGAACAGTTAACTAGGTCGCTACACTCGATGCACACGCTTCTTGTGTTTGGACTTGATTATCTTCAAAACAATTCAAAAGGTACTCTGCTTTTAAAAGCTGTTGAGGACAGTCTGGTTGGGAAGGCAAGTGCCCTCATGGAAACTCATGCTTCATCTGCAGATAGCCCGGGTCAGTCCGCAGGCTCAATTCTTCACCCGGCTCTGTCATTACTCACTCCAAGGCACTTAGAGTTTTAGGATAGCTTTATCCAATTAGGTCATGCAGAGAGAGCTGACCCATCCTCCAGCTTGTAGTCGTGGTTCTTCAGCTTTCTACAGCAAGTGGAGCCCTAGTGCTACCGATAAGCATGTCCTCACTTTTGAGTTCTCCACAACAATGGTTTGGTGAGGAGTGTCCTAACAGCGTCATACCCAAGGGCCATTGCTACTTCCCGATCAAGAGAACCTCTCTGGGACACTTCATTGGACTGCTTCTTGGGGGTTCTTCTATCATTACCCAAAGTGAGGACACCAAGGTTGAGAATTAGCCCAAAGCAGGAAGGACTTGATCAGTCCTTTGTTCTTGTATTGCTAGAGACTGCACCATTCTATTGGTTTATGTCCTGTGTCCCAGGCACCTTACCTTTGAATGCTCACTGAGAACTCAGACTTATGTGCTTGCCCTTTCTTAACAAAAGCAGGTAACAGCACTCATGCCGTGGCTTATCTTTACAGGTACCAGCCAGAACAACCTAATCTGGTATACCAGATGGCCAGAACCACCGATGAGCTAGATCAAATAGACCAGAACGAGCTGGTCAGTGCCAGTGAGTCCCAGACGGGCTTTTTACCAGTTGCTGAGAAGTTTTCTCTGAAAACCGTACTCTCACCCAAGAACATGGAGCCATCCAAATTCTCAGGGCTAATTGTGAACATTTCAGTCAGCCTCCTAGGTAAGAGCTCCCGTTTTCCTGGGAAGGGGTTTGGAGTCTGCCTCTGTGGTGCCGTGTGGCTTCTGGTCCACGGGGATGAGAGTAGGGCAGGGATGGGGGTGGGGTGGGAAAGATGAGTTTCTGGTTTGGTACCCAGCTATGACATCAGCTTTTCGCTCTCACGGAATTCACGACACAAACACAGTCTCCTTTTGGAGGATTTGAAGATGTGTGTGTGTGTGTGTGTGTGTGTGTGTGTGTGTGTGTGTGTGTGTGTGTGTATGTGTATATATGGAGAATTTCCCCAATTCCAATTCTTTTCCTTTCTCACAGCTATTCTTATCATCACTGCGTGCATTGTGGCTGTACTTGGAAGAGAGGCCCTGGCCAAAGGGACGCTGTGGACAGTCTTTGTAATGACAGGGTCGGTCCTCCTCTGCATGCTGGTGACAGGCATCATCTGGAGGCAGCCTGAGAGCAAGACCAAGCTCTCATTTAAGGTGAGCAGCTTGGCAGGCTTGTAGAAAATACACCGATGGGTTACAAGCGTGGTTTTTCTGCCAGGAAGCTGAACCTTTGCGGCTTAGCCAGACCTGGGAGTTTCGGGGGGCTGGGGACCCTCAGAGCACAAAATGTCTTGTTAAGCCAGGGCCTGTCTCTAGAAGCAGGAGCCGCTATGTCTCCCCAGTCCTCAGTTAGTAGGGCATTCCTTGTGTCTAAGGGCCTCTTGTTAAATATCCTGAAGAACTGCCTGTCCTCGCTTGGCCTTGGAGACATCTGCAGTTGAATAATAATAATAATAATAATAATAATAATAATAATAATAATAATAATAATACAATAATAATAATAACAATAGCAACATTGTTTAACCTTCTTCTTTACGAAGAGGAAATGTTTGGGCAGTTGTGTTTGGAGTGGGCTGTTGAGTCGGCCACCTCCCGTCAGAGCTGATGCTGCCTCCTGTCTCCGCAGGTACCCTTTGTCCCCGTACTTCCTGTGTTGAGCATCTTCGTGAATATCTATCTCATGATGCAGCTGGACCAGGGCACATGGGTCCGGTTTGCAGTGTGGATGCTGATAGGTATGACGGAGTGTGTTTTGCTGAGCGACCCGCATTCGGTATCCCAGCTTCTCTCGGGGTCTACTCCGTGAGGCCTCGAGTTTCCCCTCCTGCCTAGGGACTAGCCCTGGGACCCTGGAAGCTCATGAGAAGCACCTTGCATTATTTCTGTGTACATTCCAGGGACTGGTCCTCATTGGCTTTAAAATCTAGAGAGGTGCTCACAGCTCACTGTGACCCATTTCTTGGTGGTGGAGGTATGGGGTCTTCTCCTAAACACCTCCTGCCTTAGGTAGCTGAGCCCTCGGGACTGCGTTGCTGTATAGATTGCACAAGCGACCCTGAGCCATGTGTTCACAGTCCCTTGTGGGTCGGTCATCACTGCAGATGGAGAGAGCCCTGGATGCTGGGTCAATGCTGTGAATCGTCCTTGCTACTACGTTCCTTGTTGATTTTCTCCTTCAGTCTAATGGGTTACTTAGAAAAAACAGAGCTAGTAAGCCAGTCTAGGCAGAGTACCTGCTGGAAGTCCCAGCCTGGGAAGGAGCAGTGTCTCTCTCTGGTACTCTGATGCCACCTAGTGGTAGACAAGAGCTCAACATCTTCTATGACCTTCCACCTAGCTGGTTGCTCAGGGAGCCCCGTGCAGCTACCCAAGATGTTCATAGCTTTTCCACAGAGGAAGCAGGACAGTGACAGGCTAATCTCATCTAGGGTCTTGTGTTGCCTCTCTGGGTGTTGACGTCTACCTGGGCAGCCCCCTTTGGGTCTGGCGGCTCTGCCTGCTCTCTGATTCCTTCTGTTCTCTTTCCCCATAGGCTTCGTTATCTACTTTGGTTATGGGGTCTGGCACAGTGAGGAAGCCTCCTTGGCTGCTGGCCAGGCAAAGACTCCCAACAGCAACTTGGACCAGTGCAAATGACGTGCAGCCCCGCCCACCAAGGTGACAGCGGTTGACGGGTGCCCGTAGAGGCCTGGGACGGTCACACTCTCTCCATTCATGCCTCAGGATCAGCTCACACCCCCAATGTCACCAAAGCTGGTTTGCAGCCTCAGCCACAGCTGACATAGCCTGGTCAGACAGCCTTGCAGCCAGCTCCTGAGATACTGGTCACTCTGGACAGTTCCTTGGTTTTCTCATCTCCCTCTGAACCAAGAAAGCAGCTCTTTTCCCTGACAGCTGGGTACTTTGCTGCTGTGGCCCCAGCAGAAGGGAGGCCCCCTTCTCCTCTTACTGGGAAGCAGGCCTCCCTTCCTGGCACCACCCCGGTATTGCTCATGTGTACACTCCAGATGGTTAGTGAGCATCTCCCTGTCAGCCCAGCCAGGACAGCCTCCTGACCACAAGATGCAAGACTAGCCCACTGAGGAAGCATGTCCCCCATCAATGCTATCCAACAGCCGATCAACTACAGAATACCTAAAGAGAAGGAACAGGTCCACATCTTACTGCTTTCAGGCTGGGGTAGTAGGATGGGGGGGACCCCGGTCTGCATAGAGGCTTCTGTGCAGACCCCTAGCACGATGTGAGCCATTCATCTCGAGCACAGAAGATGGGAGATTCCGGGAGTGATCAATAATATCAAGATGGGATAGCCAGCTCTGCTCACATGGGACTAGGGCGACATCTCTAGTCTTATTCCTAGCAGGCCTGGATCGGCTTCTGCTGCTCTTGGCACCTTGTCCTCGCTGTCCTGAGTCACCGGAACACGAGGCTGTTATCAGTAGGGTTGTGTCACTCTCTCGGGTCTTCGAAGGTTCTTCAGACAGGTGGCACTCAATGTGGGATGGTGGTGCTCTTCTAGCCACTGACGCCATCTGTGTGGCCTCTTACGTCTAAGGAGTGCTCTGGAGTCCTCCCCCTGTTGCTTGCTGTGAATCACTCCACTGGATTAACTTGGGGCTTAACGTTACCTTGGAAGATAGCCAAATAATTACCGAGTGCCATATCAGCTTGTGGTTCAAGACCTGTGGTCTGCACAGGAGATGGCTGGGGGTCGGTCCTATTGCTATTCCTCTTGTAGCTGCTGTGCCTTTGCCTGCTGCTGGTGAGATTTCCATCCTGGCCTGGACATTATGCTCTCTGAGTACGCCTTCATTTCCCCTCCCCCATGCTCCTTATCTCTCTGGGTGAGGCCTACACCTCTTCACTTACTCTGCGTAGATAGAAACTCCTGTGATCGTGCTGGTGGATTCTCGGAACCAGCAGGGCGTCCCTACCCCCTGCCCGCCATGTTGGGGTGGGGAAGGCTAGTGTCTTAGCCTAGTGTTAATGGTATTTTTAAAGCCTAGCTTTCTTTCCTGTCTGGCCTTTGACCCAGGTCTGGCGCAACCAGGCTGGGTAAACTGATGGCCCTTTCTTCTCTTCTGCTCTGGAAGTTTCTTGGGAATGGCAAGAATTAGTGGAACTGGACTCGCGTGCCGCCTAGTGGTAGCGCACTTGCCTAGCCGATGCAGGGCCTCAGGTTCCACACCCAGAACTGCGAAAAATTAGGGAAATTAGAGAAACTGTCTGGTTGCTGGGTCAGCCAGTGGAGGGCAGCTGAGCAGCCAAGAGCCAGGCATGTGCCAGGCCCTGACCTCCGCTGTCCAGGCACTTTGTCTCATAGGCTGCCTGAGAAAACTTCAAAGGGAGTATTATAAGACCCTAAATGTTGAGTTTCAAAAGGTATTTAAAGTTATGTAGATTGGTGCTGTAAAATATTTTGATAAATATTAACTTATTTTGTTCGGGTCTTGATTACCTGTTGTCTTCTTAGGGCCTGTTAAATATCTGTCTGTTTTGTTTTTTTTTGTTTTTGTTTTTTTTTTTTTTTTGAGACAAGGTTTCACTCTATAGCTGGCCTGGACCAGGATATGTTGCCCAGTCTAGCCTCTGCCTCAGGCTCCTGAGTGCTAAGATTATAGGTGTGATCCACCACTCCTCCTGCTGAACTGTCTCCTTGCTTTCTGGCCGAAACCATCCTGGCTAAGGCAGCTTGACAATGTGTTTACAGCTCATGTTTCAGCCAGCAGCCTGGATCCCACTAAGGGGAAAGGTGTATCTAGGGGTTTGATCCGCCACCATCTCTCCTGAGGACCGCAAGTGATGGTGGCGGATGTGTTCTGTATGCTTCACTGTGGGACACGGGAGTAAACACCGTCCGTGGCTGGGGGTGGGGGTGGGGGTGCCATCCTGTACCCACTTCCTAGTCAGGAAAAGTTGAGGGTGACTTTCCTAGTTAGTTGATTGGCCACTGAGTTTTTACTAAGAGCAGATAGTTGCCAGGGAAGCTTTTTGGGGGGTGCATAGGAACAATGAGGCAGGGCCATGCCTGGAGTAAGTCTCTAATATGCTTTTTATTACGTCCCCAGTTCCTTCTCCTAAAAGGAAAACACAAGCCCCAAACCCAAACAACACACATACACACATTCCTCCAGACAAACAGTAGGTAGTGTCACGTTTCCTAGCCTCCTGCCCAAAGAAGAGTCTCATTGGGTTTCAGAGCGTGGCCAGTATTTCCTACGGTTGGGACTTAGGCATTCTTTTTTTTTTTTTTTTTTTTTGGTTTTTCGAGACAGGGTTTCTCTGTATAGCCCTGGCTGTCCTGGAACTCACTCTGTAGACCAGGCTGGCCTCGAACTCAGAAAGCCACCTGCCTCTGCCTCCCAAGTGCTGGGATTAAAGGCATGCGCCACCACTGCCCGGCGGACTTAGACATTCTAAAGACACATTCTCATGCCTTGTTTATCTTCAGCTAGCATATTCACATTGGAAAGACCCATTTTCCCAGGAGTGTGTGCCCTTCCTGTTTCTGGGTCTACGTTCATGAAGAAGCCAAAATACCCAGGGAAGCTGTGCTTACAAATGGGGCACAAGATGTCTCCACCTTTCAGAAGGTGGCCCCATGGTGTTGGTGGTAGGTGGTGTCCCTAGAGACATTAGGACCCTGTGTACATTTGTGGGAGGGTGGGTGCACATCTATGCCCATCCCCTACAGCCAGGCCTTTGTGGATTTATTTTTGCAAACAAAGAAAAAGTAAGGGTCCGGCCCCGGGCAGTTTCTGGAAGATTGCTGGGTTTCTACCGGTCTCAGTTGTTCACGGTTTGGTTTTATGGCATGCAAATTCTGCCTGTCATCTGATATCTCCATCTGATAACCAGCCAGGCAGTCCCCTGTGCTGATGACTGACACCACATGCCAACCACCTGCCTGAGACTTGGTGGCCGGAAGTGTCTGCAGGACTGTGGGGGACATTAGGCTTTTCCACCTGCCTGTAGTGGCCAAGGGTGAGAAATACCTCCCACTCCCTACCCCCAAGTACATTTGGCACAGCGAGTGTGTGTACACCAGAGGGACTATGTAACCCACTCCACCTGTCTACTGCCTGATGCTCTCATGCACAGGGCTGGGAATACCAGTGGCTGTGTGTGTACCTTGGCCCTAACCGCAGGCAGACGTTCTGAATCAGTGTTCATGGACTCCTCTAGCAAGGAACTTGCTCAACACTGGAAGAAGCTTGGTGAGAGACCGTGTTCCTGGGATAAGCGTGGACATGCCCCATAGGCCCACTCATATCTACCGGCAAAGCCACAGGTACCTACCTGCAATGGAAACTTGGCTGGCTTTCACCGGGGCCCATCCTTTCTGACTTGAAAATCTTATGTCCCCACAGACACTTATTTCTAATAAAAGCTTACTGTCTTGTTGGCACCCAGGCATTAAGGAATCTTACTGGGGATCTAAGTGCCAGGGTGCCCATCCCTTGGGGTTTTAATGGGTGATGGAAAAGAATGTCTGAGTCCATGTATGGTTGGACTAGCGAAGGGAGTGGCCAGACAGAGGCTACATGACCCATGGAACTGTTACAGAATTCAGAGTCAGCACTGAATGCATGTTGTGTGCGGTTATTTTATATAATCCAAACCGTGTCTGTTTGCCTTCATCATGAGAAGATCGTACGTAAGTAAGGCTCCTGGGGGAGAGTGAGTGGTCCATTTCCTCAGGCTTGTCTTGGTTTGTGAGATGCTTTTATTGACATAGTGGTGCAGGTAAAGTGTGCTACACACTCCCATGTGGTTAGGATGAAAATTTTAAGGCAAAAAAAAAAAAAAAAAAAAACCCAAACAGACCCAAAAAACCAAAAACAAACTACCAGCTGGTTTTGACTTCCCTTACTCTAGCCTGGTCTTTCTGTATCCACTGCTCCGTTGAGCTGGGGAATATGGCGTGGTCAAGGGTCTTCAAACATGGTAACCAAGGAGCCTTTCTGGACCATTCTGTTACACGTGTTGAATGGCTAGCTAAAAAGCCCGGGAGAGTTGAAAGACCGCGTCCAAAAATGTTCTCAAGGTGCTGGCATGTCCGGCAGGGTCAGGAAGCAGGATTTAGGAAGATACAGCCTACAAACTAGTTTATTGACAAGTGTTACCTTTGTATTCCTTGATAAGCCTATTGAGTTTGGGACTTATTTTCCCGTTTGAGAAGTTGTAATATAATCTTTGTATTTAAAATATTTACTGCTTTGTTTGTGCCTTGCAACTTCGATGGGCTTAAAGATCGCAGAGGGTCAGGATACTAATGAGGGCTGGCTTGTTAGCAAACCTGAATAGTGGTGCGGTTTCTCCAGGGCGATTTTTTTTTTTTTTTAATTTCTACTGAACATGGAGCCATTATTAAAAAAAAGAGTTATGTGTGGTTTTTCATTATGTAAATTGTATATATATTTTTTGCTTGTTTGAGGTTCTATTTTTCTAATAGTCTTCTTACAGTTTCTTATAATGACAACATTAGATTAAGTCTGATACTAACTGTAAACCAAGCTGGTCTCTGCTGGATTCCCGTGGATGAATTATATTTTATTTTAAGGCCAAGTGCAGGTGTCGTCCGTCACCTTTTTAAAAAATGTGAAACTTATGTCTCCTCTCGTTGCTGAATACATTGTACACTGGCAACCCTCCTATCCTTGTGTGTTGTAAAACCAAAGCTCTTTTGTGGTACATTGTCTCATGCTTCTGCAGATGCTAATAAATCCTGTCTGGCACGCTGTGTGATCTCAAGCGGGCTAGCAGCTCCTGGCTGTTTCCCGAGCGTGTTCATTCTGAAGGGTCAAGGGTCTGTTTGGCGTCTTCAGCATCTTTCTGCTGCATCGGATGCAGCTGATGGCTTTGTTTCTATGGTGTGGATCTTTCTAGAAGCCACTGGGAAAGGCTTTAAGCCTGTACTTCTAGATCCTGGCTCTCTCCCTACCGCATCCCTCTAAAGTCACTTGGGGTTAGGGCTACAGAGTTCATCAGCCATCAGACTTAATTAAACCAGATGACTTGGGTCTCAGCAAAACCCCTCAGTCCACAGACACCAGAGGCTCGCCCTTGCTGTCACACACACCATCTTGGAGGAAGCAGGTTTTATGCAGAACACGGGCTGGGGATGAGATTGTAGCTTATCTAAGGATCATTGATATCACATTCCCACGAACTCTATGGGAGGGCACACTCATTAATTAATTCATTCATTCATAGCACAGGACACAAGTTCAGCCGACTTGATAATAGTGGTGGCAGACACTCAGGAGTATGATTCTGGCCCCTGGCACCTGCCAGGTCAGGAATAAGGGTCCATAAGGAAGAAGATTCATAAGGGTACACATCACACACCTGACCCCCTGGGGGTGCAGATCCCTGGGCTTGGGTGTGGGAACAGTGCAGTGTTGGGTGTAGTAGCAATTTTGAGATTTTGGTTTCTTTTAAAAGCATAGAAATATTGTAAGAATGTGTTTCTGTTTTAATCCCAGGTGTGGGATACGGGGCTGCTTCAGATTGTCCACAGCGGCTGACTATGATTTGCCTCGTGCTCTAGCAGGGACATGATTTTGCCGGCTGCCCAGTTTCTGACATGGGCTGTTTGGAATTCTGGAGACTCCCGAGAGGCAGTGTGGGTTGGCGGTCACTTGGGGTTTGTTAAGTAGTCATGCACAAAGAAACAAGAAGAAATTAGTCCTGACAGTGACGATCAAACTTGCCCCAAGGGACTTGATAACCCTAATCCACAGGAAGTAGTCCAATGATAACACTGCCCCTTTCCTTTCTATCCTTTTCCCTCCCGTCTAGTGCTAGGGGGTTGAAAGGGTGCAACTACAGAGTAGCCAAAGTGCAGCTACAGTTGGGGAAATGTAAGACACCTTTACTGTGGTGCAGTTATCACTGGATACAATCTACAGGCGGCAGGAATTAATCCAGTCCCAGCTTGCAGAAGTCACCCAGAGAATACTCCCATGCATTCTGGAACTGGAAAACAGGCACAAGTATGCCTTGGTCCTAAAGTTCTGTAAGGAGGAGGCTGCTAGCCCAGTGGTGGTGGTAGTAATGGCGCTCACCTTTAATCTCAGCCCTCCAGAGACAGAGGCAGGCAGATCTTTGTGAGTTTGAGGCCAGTTGATCTACAGAGTGAGTTCCAGGACAGCCAAGGCTACACAGAGAAACCCTGTCTGGAAAAATAAGCAGAGAAAGAGGCGACCACTTCTGGTCAGCTCACATTGGCTAAGTGCGATATGGACCATGGTTCCTGCAGCTCCACTGTGCCATCTAGTGGGTGACATTGAGTGCTATGCTCCTTAGCCTTTAAAAGTATGCAAAGGCATCAGCAACTTTCAGAAAACTCTTTCCATTGTGGGGGTCTGAGGGGGCATCCTGTGGTGCAAACCGCCCCTCACCTTGTTTGGCTATGAAACACTCCCAGTGAGTCAAATCTGTCCCCTTATGGCTCAGTATTCTAGGCATTGAAGAATTCGCATGGCCCCATAGCATTGTCTTTCAGCTACATCTGCCATCTGCCAACGACAGAGTTGGGCAGAATATGAGGCTTCAGTCGGGAGGACTGGAAATGGTGTGTAACCTGTCAGCCCCTGCTCAAAAGGAGCCATTTATTTCACTGAGTTAAGCTTGCCCACCAGGCTAGAACATAGTGTAGACAGACATGTACACACATGCACAGTCAATGCAGACCCTAGGGTGGGTGAACTCTGGACCTGAAAACCATTCACGAGAATGCAGGGTGTGATGGTTTGTATCTGCTTGGCCCAGGGAGTAGCATGATTAGGAGGTGTGACCCTGGTGGAGTAGGTGTGTCACTGCGGATATGGGCTAAAAGACCCTTACTCTACTACCTGGAAGTTAGTCTTCAACTAGCAGCCTTCAGATGAAGATGTAAAACTCTCAGCTCCTCCTGCACCATGTCTGCCTGGATGCTGCCATGCTCCCGCCTTGATGATACCGGATAGAACCTCTGAACCTGTAAGCCAGCCCCAATTAAATGTTGTCCTTATAAGAGTTGCCTTGGTCATGGTGTCTGTTCACAGCAGTAAAACCCTAACTAAGACACAGGGAGGCAGAAGACACCACAGTTGTTCACTGATACCAGGCACTAATGTAGCATCTGAGTGACCTTCAAGGCTAACTATAGCTAGGGTGCCATCCGATGCCTGGGTTCCTACTTAAGATGATACAGGTCCCCTGTACAGGTGAGCTGGGATTCTCAAGGCTCCTTGGTGCAGAGGTGGTGATGGAGGGTTGGATTCCTAAGCTCCCTCTGCCTGCACTGAATCACCGGTGGGAGGGAACATAGTTCCTTTCGGCTTCTCACAGCTGGTGTCAATCTCATTTCCTGAACGCACCAGGGGCCAGGTCAGCATCCAATGCCTTTATAAAATGCAGGTGCTGGTGTCAGGCCTGTTTATCACATGGGGTGGGCCTGAAGACAGTGCTCGGTGGCTACCATACTGTGAGGGAACTCGATATCCCAGGAAAAACTAAGGTTAGAATATATTGACCAGTGATGCATTAATCAGTATTACACAGACCACATGGATATCCCGGGAAATCCCTTAGGTTCCTTTTAATAAGCTTTAGATTTCAACACAAATATGGAGCACAGTTAACCGGAGGAGCAGGGCAAAGTACACTGTGCCCCCTTCAACTAATCCCAGAGTACCTGACCTCAAGCCCCAAACCATCCCGACATCCCAAGAATGTACTCCCAGCCCAAGGCAATTGAGTTGGTGCAAGCCAGCAGGACCCCCTGACTCCATGAAGAACCTAGCTGTTTGGCAGGTCTGTCTGTGACAGGAGGGGAGGACTCAGTATCCCAGCCTGGGACGGGAGACAGACACGGGTTTCCACGCTGAGAGGTCCAGATCGTAGCAGCATGGAGACAGAGGGAACATAGCAGCTCTGGCCACTTGGATCTCAGAACTTAATTCAAATGGGGTACCATACGTGATGAGTGTCTGTGATGGAGAAACGAAGCCAGGGCCATGGGGAGATTTATTCAAGTGCCCAGGGTCGAGGCTGATTAGGGCAAAGCTCTAGTCCACCTAATGAGGGTACATAGATCTAACATCGCTACCACTTTGACCACAACAGCCTAACGTACTGTACCACATTCTATAATCATATCGAACTCTGTATTGCTGAGTGCCTGCCAGCAGCAGGTACAGCTGTGGAGGTGGGTCCTAACTTGGAGGGCTAAGCAGCCAACCAAACTTATATCCGCAGGTTGTGCCTGCCAAAAGAATAAATATCTGTGTGTTGAACTGACTTGGCATGGGCTCCTCTTATGGAATGCCCAGCTCAGAATCCCAGTATCATGCAGAGCCAAAGGAAAAAGATCTGTTTCTTCTCTGTGTGTCTACCGTGTGTGTCTCCGGAATGGGTAAGACCCATGGAGGTTGGCTACAGTCAGATGCACCTGAGACCAAGGAAGCCCGACTTGGAGCCACAGGAGGGAGGTAGACCACATTTGCCTCTGTGTCAGTGATGTGTGTCCCTGGAGATGCTGACACCATCCCCAGGGTGTTTCTTCTTGGCTCCAATGGCTCTTCTCATCTTGGGCATGCTCAAAGACAGGCAGGCCCATGCTTAAAAAGTGGAGGGTCTCTTGTCACATACAGGAAACAAAGGTATCATTATCGGCACTGCACTGACTGTTAAAACTACTTCTCGTTTGTGGATCATGCGTCTAATCTTCCATAGCATAGTACTACATGAATACCTTTCATGTTCTAATTCTACCACGTTAGAGACAAAGGCCAGTCCCGTGGCTGGTGGATGCTGACTGGCCGTTTCACTGCGTTCCCTTGTTTGGGAGAGCCTTCTGGGGCTAAGATGGGACCACAGCCAGGGGCAGCCCTGGTGACCCTCCAGCAGAAGGGATATGATCTAGCACCTTTAGAACTGGCTTCCCCCTCCTTTCCCCAAGAGAGAAAGGCTGGAAGCCTTGACTAGAACCCCTGAGCCATCTTGATGTGCGGTGATGGGGTCGAGTCGTAGAACCAAACTGAAAATGGGGGTGTTGCCTATGAGGGGCAATGATGGGGGCCACGTTGGCCCCTATCAGTACTCCTCCATCATGAGGATGGGCCATGCATGGTCTTGATATTCTCCAAGTTCATGCTCACCCTCGCTGCAAAGGTCACATGCTTCCATGTTTTCCTGACGATGCAATGATAACTCGATGATGGATTCCAAGATGCCATTTGGGGGTGGGAAGGAGCAAAACCGGTGTTTTCAAGATAACAATGAACCGCTAGGGGGGAACATTGGCCAGACCATGTGACCCCTCTCCCCACTACATTTCACCTCCTCAGGATGGGAGAACTCGTAATTGAATCCTGCAATGGGGTAAAAGTGACCCCACCTCACGTTGGATCAAGAAGCTAATTGCTCCAAAGGCAGTTACCATCTACAAATCGCTGGTGTTTAGGCTAAGCAGGGTACCACTCAGTGGCAGATAGGCATGCTTCTATCTTTTTTTTTTTTTTTTCCTTTTTCTTTTCTTCTCTATTTCGGGTAGAAATATTTCCAGGAAACTAGATAGAAATGCATTTTCATTTCCCAATAATTCGTAGGCACAAGTTAGAAAACTGCTGACCGTCACTAAAATATGTCAGCGTGTCGCGTTGTAAAAAAAATGCGATTCAGAGTCGCCACAGGTGTATACCCACACATCTGAATATACACATGCAGTGGCACAAGGAGGGTTTCATGTATTCAAAACGGAGCTGTCTGTGACCGACCTAAAGTTCTGCTGTGGAAGCTCATCGCTCAAGAACAATTGGAATTGTTTCGCTTTTGCTTCTCACTACACTAAAACATTTTTTTTTTTTTTTTTTTTTTTTTTTTTTTTTTTTTTTTTTTTAGGACACCAGACTCTGCTGATTACGCCTTCCTAAGCATCAATACCGGGACGGTCTCACATAAGGGTCAGAGAGGATTGCTGCCTAAGATGCATTATGCAGCTACTGAGCATGCGCACAGGGTGGCCACCAGCACCTGGCCAGCACTCCCTCAGATGGACAGAAGCCTGAGCTCCTGTGGGTGGCAGGGTGATGTCATCTAGGCGTGGTACTGACTCTGGCTGGAGAGGAGGGTCCAGAGGAGGAGCCTCTGTACACTGGAGATGTGGGGGAGAGTTTAATCGGGCTGGTTGGGTCCCCGGTTTGGAGCTTCCAAAGCAGTTCTTCGTTGGTTCGGCTCAGTCTCTTCTTTTCCTGGGTCTCTTTCTCCACGTATTCCTGGAGGTTAGCATTTTCCTCTGACAGTTGTCTGCATGGAGGAGAATGATGGTTAGGCAGCAGGCCTACTAGAGATGCAGAGGCTGACAGACAGAGGCCTGGGGCAATACCTCATGGATCACAGGTCTCTCTGCTGGGTTAGGGGGTGTACTGGCTGGTTTTGTGTGTCAACTTGACACAAGCCGGAGTTATCACAGAGAAAGGAGCCTCCCTTGAGGAAATGCCTCCATGAGATCCAGCTGTAAGGCATTTTCTCAATTAGTGATCGAGGGTGGAGGGCCCCTTGTGGGTGGTGCCATCCCTGGGCTGGTAGTCTTGGGGTCTATAAGAAAGCAAGCTGAGCAAGACAGAGGAGGCAAGCAAGCCAGTAAGTAACATCCCTCCATGGCCTCTGCATCAGCTCCTGCTTCCTGACCTGCTTGCGTTCCAGTCCTGACTTCCTCTGGTGATGAACAGCAGTGTGGAAGTGTAAGCTGAATAAACCCTTTCCTCCCCAACTTGCTTCTTGGTCCTGATGTTTGTGCAGGAATAGAAACCCTGACTAAGACAGGGGAGGTTGTGGCAATTGTGCACAGAGCAGAGGCTAGAGGCTGGAGTAGAAAGAGGGAGATGGTAGGCCATATGGGCATGCTGCTACAGGCCCATAGGAGGCTTATAAAGATGGAGATTGCCTATGGCTGTGGTCAGGGTACTGACTGACAGCTGCCAATCATCTAGGAATATTTCCCGTTACCTCCTGCCCTGGGTACATGTCTCTGTGGTTAAAGTCATTAGCTCTGCTGTAGAGTTGGTCTGTCTACCTGTCTGTCTGCTGGACCACAAGCCCTAGAGGGCAGGGGTCAAGGCTCTGTTATGTTCTTGGCTGGCATTTAGCATGACGTCCGGAAAAACAGATGCTTGCTCACTGCTGGGTGATGAAGGGGGTGATAAAGGCAATCATGTTTTTGTTTTGTGTGTGTGTGTGTGTGTGTGTGTGTGTGTGTGTGTGTGTGTGTGTGGTGTCATGGTGCTTAAGTTGCTGGCTTTGCTGCATGTTTTCAGTCATTTTTGTACTTTGTGTATAAGTGTTTTGCCTGCACGCATGTCTGAGAACCACTTGTGTGCAGTACCCATGGAGGCCAGAAGAGGGCGTGGGTCTCCCGAAACTAGAGTTACAGATGGTTATGCGCTGTCAGGTAGGTGTGGGGAATCAAACTTGGGTCTTCTGGAAGAGCAGCCAGTGCTCTTAGCCACGGAGTCACCTCTCTATACCATTTTGTGTTTCAGAAAGTGATAGCTGCTTCCAGGAATCGACAAGAATAAGTACAAATACATTTTACAACTAGATGGGCCAAAGGTACTCTGGACCAATGCCTGTGCTTGCTGACTGAGGAGGGGTGGCTGGGTATGTGTGGGTATATGAACAAGGGATATGCCAGTTTCTAAGCATGCACACGCCTCAGCATGTGTGTGCATGTGTGAATGTACACATGAGTGTGTGCACACGGGCATGTGTGTGAGTACACGGGATAACGTATCATAGCCACACTGAGGAGACTGGTCCAGCCTGGTCACTAGGGCGGCTTAGCCTTGCTGAACGAAACAACCCGGAGCTGGCCATGGAAACCCGAGCGGTGTTTTCACCCCACTCTGAACTGGGGTCAGGGGTGACTCCCAATCCTTCCTTGAAAGCAGGGCTCCTGAGAAAATATCCTGTAGGGAAGAGCTGACCTGAGCTTCTGAAATATTGGGGTTCTCTTTAGCCGGGGACACCTCCTTGATGCTCCTCTCCTAATCTCTAGGATGAAATCTTCCTGCCCTGAGGCCCCTGCTCCCTGGGCTTGTGGTCTTCACTCACTTCTGGGGAACGGGGCAGAGCCGGGATGTGCACTGAGGGGTCGCAGCCATGTGCTTTTCTTCTGATCGGCTGAGAGGCACCAGGAGATAATTCAGACTGGATACTGGGACATGCGGATGTTCCAGGAAAAGCCGTTTTGAGAAGAGCATGTAATCAGAAACGGGGCTCACCCACCTGGTAACAACTGTGTTCTGGTCGATCCTTGCTTTGAGGTCTTCGTTCTGCTGCTGCAGCACCTGGATCTTTTCTTCTAGGATGATGTTCTTCTCCACCTAGGAAAGAGACACCAGTGAAGAAACCCCGCCGGCCAAGCAAGCCAGTGGCCCTGGCTTCTGCAAACCGCTCTGCCCAATGCTTTTGTGGGCTGGAAAGTCAGGTGAGATGGATAAGCGACCAGCATCGCTCTTTTCAGAAAGACAGAACAGAAAATGCCAGATTGCACTGTGGGTGTAAAAACCATGGTGGTACATGTCTTAGACTCTGTGTGTGTGTGTGTGTGTGTGTGTGTGTGTGTGTGTGTGTGTGTGTGTGTTTAAGACAGAGAGACGGAGACGGAGACAGAGACGGAGACAGAGAGACAACATAAGTTTCTTTTACAGCGAGTGTTACAGGTCCTTGTCATCAGAATCAGGCTATGGACCCCAGTTTGACCAGTGGGTCTGTGGTCAACTGCAGTAAATCACTGTCCCTGGCCCAACAAACATACTCGGTCCTACTCAGGTGCTTCTGAATTATCAGGGCTAGAGAGCCAAATATTGTGGGCATATTTTTTTTCCTTTCCAGCCAGAACAACAAAGCAAAGAAGCCTAGAAGTCTAAAAGTCTTGGGGATCGTCTTTGTTTTCGAAGATACAGAAGCAAAGGCCGATTTTTTAAAACAGAGAGAGGAAGCCTCGGCCCCCTACTGGGAAAGCCTACTAGGTGGCGACTGTTTCCCCAGTGTAAGCTGCCTCTCCATCACTGTGGGATCTAGCTGATGGGTGCTTTTGTTCTAACTTTAGAATTTTTTTTGAAAGAGGCTATACCCCGTAGCCCATGCTGGCTGGAACTCGCCATGTGACTCAGGGTGCCCTGGAATCTGTGGCAATCTTCCACTTTAGCTTCCCAGCTGCCGCAGTGCCTCAGATGAGCTGCCACACCCGGGTTGTCCCGTGAAAGAGGGCGGCGGCACATTGACTGCTCCTGTAACTAACCATTAAAGAAAACTGCAACTTGCCCATGAATAGGGCTTGAGGCTCCTTGCTGAGGACTGGAGCAAGGCACCCTACCTGGCCTTCATTTTTATTCCCAGGAAATAGGAAATAATAGATTCCCAGGACAGGAAGTCCATGCAGGCCTTCTGCAAAGCCAGAACATGGCTGAGCATACCCAGATCAGCCCAGGGGCTTGTGAGTGGCTCTCTGCAGACAGTCCAGTCACCAAGAGGAAGATGGATAGCTGCTTCAAGGGTCACCCTAGCCAGGACACATGGCAAGATCAGGTCTGTGCAGCCCCTGTGGTCCGTGGAAAGTGCTGGGCTCCTGGGAGGAGCTACCTGGCTCCCATTGCCCAGGACAGTGGTAACAGACACACCTGTCTCTCCACTGCCTGGAATGCACCTGTGCGACAAGAGATGCCTGCCACAGAGAGAACATATGGACCAGTGCAGCAGGCGCTGCTGGGTCAGCTTCTGGTTTGCGTAAACCATTTGCAAAGGATGTTTCAGAGACAAACGGGGATGAGATGTCCAGTAAGCTGGAGGTGTGATACATGTCTGTAATCTCAGCACTCTGGTGGTGGAGGCAGGGGGATCACAGGTTTCATACCAGTATGGGCTACATAGCAAGATCCTAGCTGGGGGGTGGGGGGAAGACCTGTTCGTTGGGAGAGGGCTATAGAACACTGGACAAGACAAAATTCAGAGTGTGTGTGTGTGTGTTTGTGTGTGTGTAGAGATAATCTCTCTTGCATTTTTAAAAAGCATTTACTTGCCGATAAAATGCTGATTGGCCAATGAGCTGAGGCAGGATTAGAAGGTGGTATATCTGGCAGAAAAAAAAGGATTTTGGGATAGAGTCAGGATGGAGAGATTTGCCCAGACACAGAGGAAGACAGTCACATAAAACTGAGGCTCAGGTAGCCAGCCTTGTGACAGGACTTAGACTCTTTTAAATGGAATAATTGAGTTATGAGATAGCAGAAACAAGCCAAAACCAAGGCATTTACTCATATATAAGAAGTCTCGGGTCCATCAGCCAAGCAAGATGCCCAAAGGAAAGAAGGCCAAGGGGAAGAAGGTGGCCCCGGCCCCCACCGTCGTCAAGAAGCAGGAGGCCAAAAAGGTGGTCAATCCTTTGTTTGAGAAAAGGCCCAAGAACTTCGGCATTGGGCAGGACATCCAGCCCAAAAGAGATCTCACATGCTTCGTCAAATGGCCGCGCTACATCAGGCTGCAGCGGCAAAGAGCCATCCTCTATAAGCAGCTCAAAGTGCCTCCTGCCATTAACCAGTTCACCCAGGCCCTGGACAGGCAAACAGCTGCTCAGCTGCTTAAGCTTGCCCACAAGTCCAGGCCAGAGACAAAGCAAGAGAAGAAGCAAAGGCTACTGGCCCGTGCTGAGAAGAAAGCTGCTGGCAAAGCGGACGTCCCAACTAAGAGACCGCCCGTCCTCCGAGCAGGAGTCAATACCGTCACCACCTTGGTGGAGAACAAGAAGGCTCAGCTGGTGGTGATAGCCCATGATGTAGACCCCACTGAGCTGGTGGTGTTCCTGCCTGCCCTGTGTCAAAAGATGGGGGTGCCCTACTACATCATCCAGGGAAAGGCCAGACTGGGGTACCTGGTCCACAGGAAGACGTGCACCACTGTCGCCTTCACACAGGTGAACTCAGAAGACAAGGGTGCTCTGGCTAAGCTGGTGGAGGCCATTAGGACCAATTATAATGACAGATCTGACAAGATCCGCCGCCACTGGGGAGGCAACGTCCTGGGTCCTAAGTCTGTGGCTCGCATTGCCAAGCTGGAAAAGGCAAAGGCTAAAGAACTCGCCACTACACTGGATTAAATGTACACTAAGTTTTCTGTACATAAATATAATTACAAAATTAAAAAAAAAACAAACTGAAGTCTCGGAGTCATTATTTGGAGGAACTTATATGCGGGTGAGAAAGCCCACAGTTGTGTGTGTGTGTGTGTGTGTGTGTGTGTGTGTGTGTGTGTGTGTGTGTAGGAGACAGAGATACTAAGACATATCTCTGAGAGATGTTAATAGTAGAAGAAATATGATATTTTAATTTTCTTATTTTTGTTTATCATATTTTACAATTTCCTATCATGTACACATTCTCTTTTCCTCTTTCATAGTAGCAAACATTTAAAAAAATAATAACAACAAAGGGAGCTGGAGAGATGGCTCGGCTATCAAAAACATTTACGGCTCTTGTGGACCTGAATTTGGTTCCCAGCACGCATGCCAGGCAACTCGTGACTACCGGTACCGCCAGCTCCAGGGGATCTGGCGCCCTCTTCTGGCCCCAGTGGGTACTGCACTTACATTTACAAATCCACACACAGACATACACACAGATACATAATTAAAAAAACAAAACAAAACAAATCAACAATGTTTAGCCCTTATCTGGGCCTTGGACCTCTAGGAGGGGGCAGATACTGCTCTGTTTCCCTAGGCTAGTTCCCAGGAACCCAGCTGAGGAGCGAGGTGCAAAGTCCAGCTATGTTGAGCCCCCTCCTCCAGGTGCAGTACCAGGATGTGGGGTCTTTGGAGGTGATTGGCTTATGAAGGTGGACCCCCATGACTGAGATCTCTGATGCTTCTGTCAGGTGACAATTTGGGGGCACTCCACCAGGGTTGTCTTGTGGCCTCAGCCACTCACAGACTGGGTGCGACTGTCTCCCTTCCCAGGCTTCTCTCTGGTTCTGTGGCAGCACCCACGGCCCAGGTTGGCTGTTGGAATGGAAGGACAGAGCTTTGCCCAGGCCTGGTGCACAGCAGCGATGGATAGCTCCCGCTGTCGCCTTAGTGGTGGAAGGACATGGCAAAAGTAACAAAAGGAGACCACCGGGACTCCTTGTCCGAGGTCCTGGCTTTGTGAGAAGGGCTTCTGGGCTCAGCTATGGTCCTGTTCACCTGTGAGCCACAGGCAACATCCAGAGCCACATCACCCACTCTCTGAAGCAAGCAGGCCAACTCACCAGTTTTTCTAGCTCGTTGATCTTCTTCTCCTGCAGGTGGATTTGCTGGTTCTTCATCTCCAACACCTGCTTCAGGCTCTGCATGTCTTCTTCCAGATGCTGGTATGGAGCCAGTGCAATCTACAGGGGCAGAGAGTGGTGCGCTTTGTGCCAGGTTCCCGGATCAACACACTGTGACCCGAGGTTATGCACCGGCCCAGTGTGATGTTGCGGTGCTCCCGCAATGTACAGCCACGGCATCTGTGCGGGAACAGGTGCCAGCGCCTTCGAGGGGGAGATCCTGGGGTAACACAGGCTCTGACCACCCTTCCACAGGACTGTATTCACAGGGTGCTGGGTTCTCATATGTCTCACCTGTGTCTGTAAGCTCACACAAAGGAAACAAGCCGAGTGCTTTACAAAGCAATGAGGATAGAGGAAATCTCTCAAGGCTCCGCCCCTAGATGAAGAACTATGGGTAATCAATGGCTACCAAGAGAGGCAGGATCAGTCTTCTCCCAAAATGAGCCCCTCTGATTGATTAAGCAGTCCCCGGTGGTCAGCCCTAATAAACACGTGCACATATCAACAGCATTAGACAGACTCAGCAGGTCCTATCTGTCTGTCTGTCTGTCCGTTTGTCAAAATAATGAAAATAGAGGTCATGAGGCTGAGAGAGGGGTCATGGAGGAAACGTCAGAGAAGAGTGTGGGGTGGAAATATGGTACTCATGTACAGAATTCTAACAATCAATGTTAAAGAAAATTTAACATGTTCAATGTATTAAAGATACCATTCCCTATTTTTTAAAATTAAACTATCTTATTTATTTTTATTTTTTATAGACATTGGTGCTTTGCCTGCAAGCATGTCTGTATGAAGGTGCCAGATCCCCTGGCAAAGGGGTTACACATGGTTGTGAGCTGCCCTATGGGTGCTGGGAATTGAACCTAGGTCCTCTGCAAGAGCAGCCAGTGCTCTAACCACTGAGCCATCTCTCCAGTCCCATCTGTTCCCTTTTTGTTTGTTTCTTTTGTTTTTAGAGACAGAGTTTCTCTGTGTAGCTCTGGCTGTCCTGATACTCATTTTGTAGACCAGGCTGGCCTCGAGCTCACAGAGATCTGCCTGCCTCAGCCTCCCAAATGCTGGGATTAAAGGTGTTAGCCACCACACGCACAGCTTGGTCCCTGTTTTTTTTTAGAAAGCCATTTATGAGAATGACTTGTCAGAACAGGGCTGGTGAACATGAACGGTAAAACAGTGGCCCATCAATTTGAATTTGAATTTCAGAGAGGTAACAAGCTTACTACGTGGCAGCCCTGGCTTGTAACACTGGCCACGCGAGAGAAAGAGGCCGTAGGGTAGGAAGTTCAAAACCAGCCTAGGCAATTTCACAATTTCACAAGATGCCGTCTCAAAATGAGAAGGGGGGGGAAGGGTTGGGCTTTGCCTCAGTGCTACAGAACTAGCCTAGCACACATGTATCCCTAGGTCCAATTCATTTCCCCACCGGGTAAAAACAGTGTAATACTTCAATGGCAGGTGCTCATCCTTAACGTTCTCTCCAACGCTGCGTTAGACGGTAGAAAGTTTTCCAGCTATTTTTTGGGGAAAAAAATTACCTTCTTATAACTCACATCTTAGCTGGCCCTGTCCAGTGCCGGCCTAAAGCACATCTGTGAAAGCAGGGTGTGGCCTGTCTCCAGCCAGAGAGGAAGTTACATCATTGGTACCCAGGGACCCTGCCTGAGGGGTGCCATGGGATTTGGCAAGAAATGGCAGATTGCTGGAGAGACCCATGGTTATGGTCTACCTCCGGGAGAGGTGCTATCAGGCACTGAACACACATCCCAGAGATGCTGGGAGCCCTCCCTGCAGCAGCAGCGGCTCAGTGTGGAAGCCTCATCCTTGGGCAAGACTGCAGAGGAAGCCAGCTCATGTCCCCATGCATTGGGTGGCCCCGGGCAGCCATGACTACCTCTAGCTGCTCCTCCGTGGTTTTCCTTAGAGCTTCCTCAAAGCGCTGGGCTCTGTCCCGCAGAGATTGGCTCTGAAAAGTTAGCGTGTCCACCTGGTCCTGCAAGTGACAACAAGAGATGTCCCTCCAGGGGCCACATGGATGGACGCAGTGGCAGCTGGGGGTGGGCAGGTTGGTTTTCATCAACCTGCCACAGGCTGGGGAGAGGGCCTCTTATTTGAGGAATTGCCTCTATCAGATTGTCTGTGCGGTGTTTTCTCCATTAATGACTAACGTGGGCATGCTCAACCCACTGTGGGCAGAACCATCCCCTAGGCAGGTGGTCCAGGGCTGTATAAGAAAGGTCGCGCTGAGTAAGCCTGTATCGTACTACTCTGTGGTCTCTGCATCAGTTCCTACCTCCAGGTTCCTGCCTTGGCTTCCCTCAATGATGGGCTGTAACCTGTCAGTCAATAAACCCTTCTCTCTCCAAGTTGCTTTGGGTCAGTGCTTTATCACAGCAACAGAGAAGCAAACTAGGATCTGGAGAGAGAAGGCCATCTACCCTTCAGTGGATCCTCTCATCCCAGGCTCACTGCTGACCCTTCTGACTTCAGGGCTGGGCTGTCCTATGATGGGAGTCACCCATTCTTATCCAGCTTAATACTCTCCCCACTGGACCAGCAGCCCTATCTTGGGGCAGTGGTCTGTGTGTGCTAAAGGAATGACAGCATGCTTGTGGTACACGGGGCTCCTTCCTTATCAGCTTCATAGCAACTGTAGCTAAGGAGACCCTCTCACCCAGCCTCAACCACAGTGAAGATGCCACCACAGCAGTGAAGTGTGTTTGCCAGTGAATTTGAGCTCTCCGTGACTAAAGAGCACCTCTTTCTCTACAGATCACTTGCTGAAGAGTCCACAGTTACCCCAATGACCTCGTTTCTGCTGTATTAAAACACAGGGGCCAGGGGCTCTCATGAACTCTTCTGGCAAAGAGACATGGCTTTAGCCAGTGATTGGAAGCAGCTGGGACTCGCAAAAGAGGTGACTTTGCACAACAGGCCCACAGGTGAGCCAGCTCCCCAGGCTACTTCCTTCATTCACCATAGCAGAGAGCTTCCGTTTCACACTTCCTTTGTAGCCCTGGCTGTCCTGGAACTCACTCTGTAGACCAGGGTGGCCTTGAACTCAGAGATCTACCTACCTCTGCCTCCCGAGTGCTGAGATTAAAGGCGTGTGCCACCACTGCTTGCCTGTCTTTTGCTTTTGAGAAACAGAAGTCCCCATATTGCTATTCAATGCTAACACTGGCACACAGGGACAGCATAGCTGTCAGTCGGAGTTTGTGCTCACAAGAGCTAAGGAGTGAAAATGTCAGTTTGGAGTGGCTCTTCTGGGCCAGCACTGGGCTACATACATCAGCACTGCTTTCCCCTTCCACAATGGGCTAGAAAATACCTGGTGCTACCCGACTCCCACACCAACCACCACGATCCGGGAAGGATTTAAACAATCCAACTAGCCGGGCAGTGGTGGCGCATGCCTTTAATCCCAGAACTTGGGAGGCAGAGGCAGGTGGATTTCTGAGTTCGAGGCCAGCCTGGTATACAGAATGAGTTCTGGGACAGCCATGGCTACACAGAGAAACCCTGTCTCGAAAAACCAAACAAACAAACAAAAACAAAAAACAAAAAAACCCAACCAACCAAACAAACAAGAAAAACAACAATCCAACTGACATCTTTCTGCCCTGTTCACTATTCAGAACAGATCTGCAGAGATGCAAGGACTCTTACAGCAGTCAAGTCAGGACGGAATGGTTTTCAGCCCTCGATGGCTACTTTATGTCACTGGGGTGATATGACCCCTCTTGGGGCTCTCGGGTCAGCAAACAGCATACTACTAATAAATGTCCTGCTGCCTGGAGCTGCTCATTGCAGCTGTTTCTCCTTCTTGCCTCTCACTATAAGCCAGACGTTAATTCAGCCCCACACCTTACTTTCCTTCATCTGCTCATGTCTTGAGAAAGCTATTATCCCCATTTTACAGGCAAATAACTGAGGTTGTCAGAGGCTGCATCGTTCACCGTAGATCTCAAAGCTAGCAAGAAGTGGTAGGGTGGGGATTTGAACCTCTAACTTCCCAACCTAGCAATCTCTCCAGCTGCCTGGTGGCACTAGGAGGTTGGATCTGGCGACTCTACCCTCCACACACCAATACCCAGCTCAAAAAGTTTCTGCTGCATGGAGAGTTACAGTATACAGAATTGTATGGCCTTTGGCTTATGGAGCAGAGAGGACTCCGTGACGTGATAGACAAGCACCCCGCTACTGTGTTGCACCCCAGGTTCTACATTTTCTGCAGTGTTCTCGCTGTGACTCTGGCTTCCTTATGGGAAGGGCTCATTGTGACAGAGATGTTATCAAAGGAGCAAGATTTCTGTTACAGTCATGGGAATAACTTCCTGACCAGACATGGGTGATTATGACATTTGAAAAAACCAGTCTTCTCTAGTCAAAATCACTCCAGCTGGGATCATGGCTGGGCTGTCTCACGTCTCCATGGGTTCCCAGGCAGCTCCCTCTAGCACTAGGGCTGCTTCCGGCTCTTGAAAGGCAACTGGCAGGTCTCAGAAGGCAGGAAGGAGATGGGTGTGCCTGGGAGCCCCCACAGTATCCCCCTGAAGACCAGGAGGAAGCCAGGCAGCTTAGCTGGCATCCAAGACCAACATCTTCCCCAGGTGACAGTGAGAGGCAGAAAGGGTGATTTTTTTCATCCCCCACACCTCCAGGTAGCCTAAGTTCCTCTTAAAACCACCACCAGGGTGAGCCAGGAGGTGGTGGCGCACGCCTTTAATCCCAGCACTTGGGAGGCAGAGGCAGGTGGATCTCTGAGTTCAAGGCCAGCCTGGTCTACGGAGTGAGTTCTAGGACAACCGGGGCTACACAGAGAAACTCTGTTTTAAGAAAACAAGACGAGCAAACAAAAACCTCCCAGGATGTGGTCTACCAATTCCAGCCTTCATAAACTCATTGTTCTCTAGAACATTCTCTTCCCACCCCAGCCCCGCTATCCAGGTGCCTCTGACACAGCAAATGCCTACTAAGTGTTCTCTGACTGCATTATTCGTGAGGCACAGTGCTCTTCTCAGAGCTGTTATATTTTCCCCACAGCTCTATGAAGAGAGCACCAACTTGGGCGGGGAGTGTGTCTTCTTTGTCTCCATGTTCCAGGACACAGCAGGGGTCAGATAAATGTCTGCCAGTGGCTGTCCTGACACCAGCTAAGGACGTAGGGGAAACACTGACCTGTAATGACAGCCGTAGTTTTTCAAAGTTTTCTTCCAACTCCTTCTTCTCAAATTCATGGGTAGACATCAGTTCTGGGAAGAAGGAAGACAATATCAGATCGTTAAGCAGGTCTTTTCTTTTGAAAAGCATAAAGCAATAGTTTGGTCCAGAGGAAGACACATGACTTGCACTAGCAATGGATGGCTACAGCAGACTCCAGGGTTCCTCTGCCCACGTGAACTTGACGGTGATGATCAGACTGGGATTTTTTTTGAGAGAAAGAAAGAAGTGGTCAGGAGACAGAGTGATGGGGGTGGGGAAGAGAGAATGTGCTCGAGCTCTTCCGTATCCTGCACAATCTTGGCCCTGTGAGGACCTCTGTAAACAGCACCGGGTGAATGTCCCACCTTTCCTAACAGTGAAGCAGTCGATTTTCTTCCCTCTCTTCTTTAAAGCATTCATTCACCTGGGGCAGAGGAAGGAGCTTTTCAAGATGGAATTGGAGAAGACATCTACCCAACCAGACTTGATGTTGGGTTCACGCTGTGGATAAGCAATCAGCGCTGTGTCATCAAAGACATCCTGGCTACCTCTGGGCCACACCCTGAGGACTAGGGATCCCTAGGATTTGCTTGAATAAAGACCAGCTATAAGAAACTTGGCCAGGGGGCTGGAGAGATGGCTCAGCGGTTAAGAGCACCGACTGCTCTTCCAAAGGTCCTGAGTTCAATTCCCAGCAACCACATGGTAGCTCACAACCATCTGTAATGGGAACCGTTGCCCTCTACTGGTGTGTCTGAGGATAGCAACAGTGTACTCATGTACATAAAATAAATTAAAAAATTTAAAAGCCGGGCAGTGGTGGCACACGCCTTTAATCCCAGCACTTGGGAGGCAGAGGCAGGTGGATTTCTGAGTTCGAGGCCAGCCTGGTCTACAGAGTGAGTTCCAGGACAGCCAGGGCTACACAGAGAAACCCTGTCTCAAAAAACCAAAAAAAAAAAAAAAGATGGAGAGAGAAAGAAACTTGGCCAGAAGGAAAGGCTGACTGCTCTGCTGTTTCTGGGGTGTGGAGGGTCGGATCACTGCTCTGTGAAGGGCCTCGTCGCAGCAATAACTGATAAGTGACACAGATGAAAGTGATGTGTTAGGCACGTGTAGTCTGTTCCCCTCCAGGCGGAAGAATCTTATTAGCTAGACAAAGCTCCAATCATCCTGCCTAGAGCAGCAATTTGCTTTTGTGCATGATTAGAAGGGTGAACTGTCTCCTTCATCAGCTTAGATCCTGTTCTTGGAGTGAGAGAGTCCTGGAAAGCCATGATGACCATCTGGGTTGCCATGAGCTGTCATTAGGAAAATCTGTGTGCTTTCCATCAGCTCAACACTTTAACGAATGGTAACTGGGCTTGCCTAGAATCTAGTTTGCATAGCCAAAGTTTACACCTGTGGGAAAAAAAAATAAAGTTTGTGTTGATTTCATTGACTTTATTTTTTTTATATATTTATTTGGTGCATGAGAGTTTGCAGAGATGGATGTATGTATATGTGCCATGTGCATGCCTAGTGTCCAAGGAGTCAAAAGACCTGAAATTATAGATAGTTGAGAGCTATCATGTGGGTGCTGGCTACTGAGCATGAGTCCCCCGCAAAATCAACAAGTGCTCTTAACCACCGAACCATCTCCTCAGCCCTCGATTTTATTGACTTTATATGAACTGACCTTCTGGTCCTTCTTGCCTCTACGTACGGTTCGTTTTAGTGGTTACTGAGATCATCGCCATATTACAATGAACGTTAAGGCCCTGTTCTATAGACCACATTCTCTCAGCATCACATATAATTCAAAGGCCTGGGATGTGGGAGCTAAGCAAGACTTCATGTGTCAGAACAAAATATCTACCAGGCTTGATGTGTGGAAATACAGGGGGAACGGGGTAAGGGAAAACCATAATTTGTGGAACCCATTCTTCAAAGTTCCGAAGGCACTGTGTCTGTAGCTTGGGAATGGATGGGCACTGCCAATGGGTCCCAACAGCCCAAAGGACCAGGGCATCGAATACCATTGCTTACTACACAATATTGGCTTCCCATAATGCATTTCTTCATGTCAAGGTCACGGAACTCTGTCCTGCCTGCTCTTAAAAGGGCTTCTTCTCAATTCCTGCTGCATATTAGAGTTTTGGAAAGCGCTGAGGAGCAGACGAAACTAAGTTAGATTTTTGGAGTTTAGGATCTCCACGCCAAGTGTCTAAAGGCAATGACGGGTTTTGAGGTTACTTTAAATTTGTAGCTGAGGGTAGGGACTCAGGTGCTAGCCTGAGCTAGCTCTCAAGACACTTTTCTCTCTTGTCTCCACTTTGGGCTCAGAGGAAAGATTCTTGAAAGAGGTGACAGCATGGGTATCAGATACTGTACAGTGAGTTTGTTGTTAAAAAGATTGCTTTTAAAACAATAAAAAATATCTGAACCTTTATTCCTAGCACTGAAGAAGGGGAATCCCTGTGAATTCGAGGCCAGCCTGGTCTAGATCCAGTTCAAGTATAGCCCGGGCTACACAGACAAACCCTGTCTCAAAACAACAACAACAACAACAACAACAACAACAACAAGAGTTTGTAGACTTAAATTTGCTTCATGATTACTATGGGCAAGGAGTCAAACTCCAGAGATACTGCTACTGCCTGTGACCATCACGAAGACACTTAATCTCATCAAGCCTTATGCAAGAAAAGGCCTAACTTGTCTTTGCCTACAGAAGAATGGTCCCTGAGTCTGACTCCACCTTGAGTCATCCAAGGAGCTCTAAAACAACTCATGTCCTCATTGCATGCAGACTCAGGGCTGGTAAGAACTTTAAGGGGGGCTGGAGAGATGGCTCAGTGGCTAAGAACACTGACTGCTCTTCCAGAGGTCCTGAGTTCAAATCCCAGCAACCACATGGTGGCTCACAGCCATCTGTAATGGAATCTGATGCCCTCTTCTGGTGTGTCTGAAGATTGCAACAGTGTACTCACATATATACAATAAATACTTTTTTTTAAAAAGAGAACTTTAAGGAGATTTTAAAAATTGACTCAAGGTTCTGATAACTCCTTTGGAGGAGAGAAATAGAGGCCAGGATGCATGAAGTTTTAGACACGGGGCTGGGGCTAGAACCCAGGGCCTGCTGCATGCTAGGCATACCTCTCCCCAGCCCTGCCTGAAGCCTTGTTTTCTATTTCTTCTTCTCACAGGTATGAACACAAAGACCATAATAGAGAGGCAAAAGAAGAAAGTGGGGATCCTTGGCTCTGCTGCCAGAGGGGTTCAGCTTGTCCACTCTTCCCCGCTGCACAGAGGCTGTTACGTACCTTGGACTTTGTGGTCGTGGTCATCCTGCAGGATGGTGATGGCGACCGTGTGGTTATTCTCCATCTCCAGCAGTGCGGCCTCGTGGCTGGCAGTGATGTCTTCCACCTGAAGGAAAGGCAAGGTCACTGGTTATCCGGAGAGCTGGGGTGGCTGTCAGGAATATCCACGTTGCTTGGGAAATACAGGAGCTTAATGGGAAGAGAAGGTCAGTGGCCCCACTAGAGACAAGTCACTCTGCTGGGGTGACAGACACTCCCAGTCTAGTACCAAGGTAGTCAGGATTTGCAGGTGACATGGTATTTCCTGGAGTTGCTGCCACAACCTGGCTCACTGCAGAAAGATACAAGTTCCACTTGACTGGGCAGTGGTGGCACATGCCTTTAATCCCAGAACTCTAGAGGCAGAGGCAGGCAGATCTCCACAAGTTCAAGGCCAGCCTGATCTATAGAGTGAGTTCTAGAACAGCCTTGGCTGTACAGAGAAACCCTGTCTCAAACTGCACTCCTCCAAAAAGAAGACGTTCCCCTCAGTAAGGCCTGTCCCAGACACCTCTGTAGAGCCCTGGACCACGACATTGTACGTTCTTCCTTCACCCTGAGAGGTAGTGATGGGGTGGGAAGAAGAGTCCCCCATGCCTCTTCTCAAGGTTTCCCACTGTCAGGTGAGTGGGAGCTACCCCACTCTACCCTCATGAGGTAGGCGTTTCTATGCCCATTTTGCAGATAAGAAAACTGAGGCTTAGGTTTAACACGTTTCACCCAACAGCTAGAAAACGGCAGCAGGGTCCCCAGCTCTATTTGACCCCAACGGTGCTGCTCTCTCAGATACACACAGTGACAGCTTCCTCCCAAGGTACCATCAGCAAGTATACCTTTTGGACCCTCTCTCCAGTTCTCAGGTGAGGCCAGCAGGCTCACACATGTCCCTGCACCAATGTCCTAAGCCTGGACTTGCCTTCCAGATTGCTACCTGCTGGGCCTCTCTCCTGGCCAGGCAATGTGGCGCTGCTCCTGTGAAGGGTTCCCACTCTCACCGGTATGCAGCCTGCCCCAGATGTTTCTGCTGTCACTTTTTTTTTTCTGTGCTGGCGGCTGAACCCAGGGCCTTGCACATGCTGAGCTACACACCCAGCCTAATTTTCATAGGTTCTGAATCCTTTATCCAAAGACCACTCCCTGTGGTGTTCACTGCATTTTTAATTAATTAATTAATTAATTAATTGATGAATTAATTTTGGGTTTTAGAGACAAGGTGTAGCCCTGGCTGTCCTGGAACTCTCTCTGTAGTCTAAGCTGGCCTCAAATTCTGATCCTCCTGCCTCTGTCTCCCAAGTGTTGGGATTAAAGGTGTTCACTACACCCCTGGGCCTGCAAATGGCTCTTCTTGATCCATCATTACCTTCAATCTGTTTACTGTTTGCAAAAAAAATGATTTCCGTGGGCTGGAGAGATGGCCCAGCGGTTAAGAGCACCGACTGCTCTTTCAGAGGTCCTGAGTTCAATTCCCAGCACCCACATGGTGGCTTACAACCATCTGTCATGGGATCCGATGCCCTCTTCTGTGTGTCTGAAGACACCTGCAGTGTAGTCATATACATAAAAGAATAAATAAAATTTAAAAAATTATTTCCATCATTGTTTTAATTTCAAATGTATGCTGTATTGGAATAATTGCTCAGGATACTTTTTTTCCCATGATGGTCTCTCCTAGACATAATACTTGATACAATGTTTACCAAAATTCTTTGTCAAGATTATCTTATACTGCCACCACACAGTTTAGTAGCAAATTATGCATGTACATCTATGACATATGCCTTCACATCTGAAGCCAGTTTTAACAAAAATACCGGAAGAAACCTCGAACACAAAGCCCTTTTCCACATCGCCTTACAAGTAATTCAATAATTCAGCGTATTTTATGACCAACAATTGTGTCAAAACCTGACATTTTAAAACCACAAATCCCTCCGGAAAAAAATGTGTCTAGATTCCAAGATCTTTGGTGGCCCAGTTAAGGACACATAGCTTCTAGCTAATGATATTTGGCCACCTTTGCAGAAACCTCATCTAGAGGAGATATGTTCTCTATGATATAGAAGGAAGATATGTTCTCTACAATGAAGGAAGCCTGCTTTAATGAGCAGGCAGGAGGGCAAGCATGTGCATGCACAGGTATATGTGCAGTACCCAATATGGCCATGAGAGGGCAGTAGATTCCCCCCAGAGCAGGCGGTTGTGAGCTGCTCAATGTGTAGGCACTGAGAATGGAATACAGGTCCTGTGGCAGAGCAGTTAGCATTGTTAACCACTGAGTATCCTCTCTCCAGCCCCCAATGTACTTTTGTTTAAAACTTGCACCACTCAGATTCTCCATCGCCGTGACCAAATACCTGACGGAAACAACTTAGAGGAAGAAAGAGACGTACTTCAGAATTTCAGAGGGTTCAGTCCCATGTGCTTGGGCAGCAAGGGTTTGTGGAGAAGAAAGTTCCTTCCCTCACAGTGGGCAGGAAGCAGAAAGAAAGAGGTCTTCGAAGACATGCACTACGACCTACTTCCTCTAGCCAGACTCCAGCCATTAAAGTGTCTACCACTGCCTTTTCTTATTTATTTATATTATGTATATAGTGTTTGCGGGCATGCTTGTCTGTGTGCTGTGTACATGCAGTGCCTACGGAGGCCAGAAGAGGGCGTCTGATCCCTGTAACTGGAGTCACAGATGGATGTGAGCCACCACATGGCTACTGGGAACGGAACAAGGTTCTCTGGAAGAGCAGTCCTCGCTCTTAACCACCAAGCAGTCTCCCCAGCCCCTAATTACTTTATTTTTATTTGTATGTATGTGCACGTGTCCGTGTGGGTATAAGCAGAAGGAGGCATGGGTCGCCTGGAGCTGGAATTACATGGGGTATAAGCTGCCTGATCTGGGGCAGGTCTTCTGCAAGAGCGGCCAGAGCTCTTAAGCCCCTCCCACCCCTTCTCAAAACCGCCTCATCAGCTCCATCAAGTGTTTGACACAGGAGGCACTGGGTGACATTTCACACCCCAACAGTAATGACGAGGGGTTGACTCCCAGTAGGAATAATCTCATTTTGTGGGAATCTCATCTCCCCCCCACACACACACCCCTATCCCTCCCCCTACCTTCTGGTGCTGGAAACAAGTTAGCTTTGTTTATGCTTGGCAAATACTCTACTAAAGTGGTTCTCAACCTTCCTAATACAGTTCCTCGTGCTGTGGGGACCCCCAACCATAACATTATAGCGTTGTTACTTCATAAGTATAATTTTGCTACTATTATGAATCATAATAGAAATATCTGAAATGCAGGATATCTGGTATGCGACCCCTGTGAAACTCCCAAAGGCTCATGACCCATGGGTTGAAAACCGTTTCTCTACCACCAAGCAACCTTCCTACTAGATTCTCTCTCTCTCTCTCTCTCTCTCTCTCTCTCTCTCTCTCTCTCTCTCTCTCTCATTGTCATCTTTTAAGACAGGAAAATCATGGGACAGAGTGAACAAGGAGCCCGCAGCAATGTCTGTGACAGCATGGATTTGGAACCCACATGTCTCCCTGTTGATGGCATTCTCGCTTAAAGTGACCTGAGCCTCGAATCACTCAGGGCTCAGTGCTAAGAATCCACTCTGAGGAGAAGCTGATCAGAACGGTATTCGACCACCCAGTTCCTACTCATATGAGGTTCTAGTGGAATTTTTGTCTAAAACCCTTCAGTCTGGAGGGGGAAAAAAAATGGTTAAAATGGAAGGGGTAGGAGAGATGGCTCAGCTCTACAAGCATTTCCTGCTCTTGCAGAAGTCTTTTGTTCACTGCCCAGCACCCATACCAGGCAGTTCACAACTGCCTGTAACTTCATTTCTAGGGGATCAAACACCCTCTTCTGGTCTCTGCAGGTTTCAGTATGCACAATAGCGCACAAATACACTTAGGCGCACACATATACACATCAAAAAATAAATCTTTAAAAAAGAAAAAGAACCTTTCCTTTCTATTCTACTAAAAATGCCCGTTAAACCCACAGCCCTATTATTATCTAGGGGCATGGTATTTATACAGCCCAGTGTAAATGAAATATCTTTCACTGGTCCTTGGTAGGATTTAGTCTCTCACACAAATTTCTATGGGGAGTTTCAGAAAAGAGGGATAGACTAAATGCCAGAAGAATCCATGTGTCCCTGGTGGTAAATACGGCCCAATTGGCAATAGAACATTACGTCTGCAGCTGGGGTATGTGCCTTGGTGTGCTGGACAGCAGGTCTTTGATTTAGTGCTGAGGGTCTACTGTGTTCAGTTCATTTCATGTCCATCTCAGCCTCTGGGAGGTGCTTTTATGAATGAAATATTGACCTCCAAACTCCGACGAGCCATATGAAGTTAAAGGAATGACCACGACGTTCAGAAAGAAATCCATGGGAGCCTGTGAGCTACAGTTTGAACAAACCCTTTCTCCCCAGTGATTTAGGTTTCAAAGAACGCCCCCTCAGGTAGGAAAAGGTGCTGTCTACTGAAGAGCATCCTCTCCCTAACCAGTAAGGAATCTCTTTGGCTTCTCTTCGTGTGGTACCAGGCTCCTCAGGGCAGGGGCTCACAGAAACGAAGCAACCAATAGGAATGCTCAATCTGAGGAGACGTCAAAATCCCCTGAAGCTATTTGCATGGGTTTAGACCAGCTTTCCCACAGGATACAGATGATTTAATGTGTTGTAGATAACAAAATCAGAGGGAAAAGGTCTTCCTCCTTTGCCAGCCTGTGACAAGCATGGTGGTTTGAAGGAGAAATGTCTCCTATAGGCTCACATATTCGAACGCTTGGCCCCGGGTTGGCAGAAGTGTTTGAGGAGGATTAGGAGGTGGAGCCCTGCTGGAGGAAGTACGTCACTGGGGGTGGGCTTTGAGCCTCTGTAGCTTTGCCTCTCTTCCAGCTCACTCTGTTTCTTGTATACAGCTAAAGATGTGAGCTCTCAGCTTCCAACTCCTGCCATTTTGCCTGCTACTTGCTGTGTGCCTCTCCTGCCATGATAAGACTGTTCTCTCTGGTACCATAAGCCAAAATAAATTTTGTCTTCCATAAGCTGCTTCCAGAGCAACAGAAAAAGAACCAGTTTAACAAGCTTCTGCTGCCGGACAATCTTTCTCGTTTGGCTGAACCTTGGGTACAGCCTGCTTAGACCACAGCATCCTATCTTCTGCCCCCTCCACAGAGATAGGATTCTGGGCTCTTCCATGGAAGAGACTGTCAGTCTGCCCATCAAACAGCTCCAGTTGTTTAGCGAAACAGCTGTCCCCTGGAGCAGGACTCCATGTTGGAGTAGGCTGGCTCTCCAGCGGGGCTGGGTGCAGAGGCACCAAGGGTGGAAAGCTGTCTCTCAGATGAGCAAAGATGCAATTAACTGGGGCTTTGGCAATTCACTTAGAGAAGATGTATTTTGAATCGAGCACCACGTGCTCTGTTTTCTCATTAAATTCAAACCAGATTAAACTCCCATTTGGG
>CM052721.1:2662521-2769211 GCA_028551405.1 Uromys caudimaculatus | reverse complement strand
CAACTCCATCTCGTTCCCAGTGTGGCCTTCTCTTTAGCTTGGAGGGTGAGTGTCCACGAGGACCCCATTTCCCCTGCATCATCTCTACTCAGCACAGGGTCTCCTGTGCCAGACAGTGAGGTCCCGGGCCTTATTCTGTTTGTGCGGACTATCTTCTTCTGCAGGGAGGATGGAGCTGGCTTAGGTGGCTGGGTAGTTCAGGAGATGTACTACAAGGTGATCGACTGAGTGGTCTCTGCCTGTTCAAACTCCTTGTGGGGAGCTGTGCCTACCGTTCACCTGGGAAGGATGAATTTTTACAGAAAAGGGAGAAAGGGGGTTTGGTGAGTCACAGCAATGCACTCCTCAAGGAAGACAAGGGACTTCTGCGCATGCTTCATGCAACAGAATTCTGGTGGCTTACTTAACCATGAGAACTCTGTCTTCTTATCTGTAAAATGGGGATAGGAATGGCTGTCTGGAAGGGTAATGGAGTCAGGATACATCAAGCATTGAAAGTAGTGGCCAGTGTAGAGCCAGTGATACCTACATGTTTGCGTAGCTCCTCTGCCCATAAAGAATACGCGAAGAACAGATGACCAATAAGGAGCAAGTGTAAAACTGCAATTTTAGGCAAGTTCTCATTGAGAAGATGATCGTAACCCAACCCAGAAGGCTAGAGGGAGCCATATCATACCGTATGCAGGGACCGCATTCCAGGCACAGGGTGCAGAGAAAGGCAGAATGAGGCTAGAGAGTGAGCTTAACCCCAAGCCCAGTTCCTCCAGTGACCCAGGCTCTTCTCACCTGCTCCTGGTGCTGGCAGCGCATGCGCAACAGCTGGTCCTGGTGCTCTGCCTGCAGCCGCGCGCTCTCGGCCTGGAACTGCTGCTGCAGCCGTTCCTGCAGCTCCTGCACCTCGGCCTGCTGCTGCCATCCCAACCTCCTCAGCTCCTCCTCGAACCGCCGCTCCAGCGCCTCCTTCTCCTTCTGCAGCTTCTCACACTTGGCGGTGTTGAAGGCTGCAGCGAACACAGAGAAACACAGAGAAGCTTTCTTTAGCACTGCAGAGCAGACGCTGTCATCACCTGCCGCAAGCCCTCTCGAAGCTTTCAAAAATAAAACTGAAATAGGAATCACTGGTTTGGGAGCGTAACTCGGCGATAGAGTGCTTGGCTTGGCATGATGAGGCTCTCCCAATGCCAAAATCCGCTTAAAGAAGCAAACAAATAAAATAAGCCATAGGCAGGGGATCTCTGTGAGTTTGAGGCCAGCCTCGTCTACATAGCAAGTTCCACGCCATCTAGGGCTACACAGTGAGGTCCTGTCTCAAAAACAAGTAAACAGAGAAATATATAAACCACAAACACCTCAAAACCTAATTTAGTACAACATATTGTCATAAAAGACTTTCTTCCCCTGAACCATTTGAGAATAGGGTGTTCACTGGCTGTCCCACTAGGTCTCAATTCCCTAGTGTGTATGGCCTGCCTACCCACTCAAGAGATCCGTGACACAATGGTGCCACCCAGTGCTCAGAGCTGTGGAAACTGCCCCAGTCAAGGCTCAATGTTTTCTTACTGATAACAGCTTATGTCTCCTTATTGCTAACACTTTCCTGATTGCTAACATTTGTGTCCAAGACTTGCTGGTACAAACAATATTACGTATAATGCAACAAGCATGTTCACTCACGTGCGGGGTCACTTTTCATTAGAATGAGCTCCTGGGAGTGGAAGTTCCATGACTTTTGAGACTATGGGTGTGGTCACCCAGTGGTTGATGCTTTCTTTAAATGTCAAAGTTAGCGATTAGTAAACTTGTGACCACCGGGGGGCGGTATGGCGCTTGAAAATGTCCTGGGGGTGGGGGAACACACTGCCTGGTATGGACTTAACCATTCTTCTAGAATTCTTTTTGGTGAAAATGTTGAGGTAAAATAAAAGGAGTGGCTGAAAGCGAAGTCTGAGATGCTCACACAGAAGGAGAATAAGCCACCAAGCGGCCTGTTCTGTCGCAGTCGCAGACGCATTCGGTATCAATTCGAGAGTGCTGTGACTGCCTGGAAGCTGGCTCTGAGAAAATAGGAGTTGGCACTTGTATTTTTGCCTCACCTAGATACGGATTGCTGCTCCTAACAGCCCTACTGTGTGTCGAGTAGGTAACCCTACTATGTGTCGGCAAAGAGCAGGAAGTATAACTAACTAGTCCAAGGTGAAGGTAAGAGCTGGGAGCACAGACAACCTCCATTCCAATGTCTCTGAGGTGAGACTAGGCTTTGGAAACTCCAGTTTCTCAAACTCATCAGACTCCCCTGAGCTTAGTCTCAGCCATAGAAGGATATCAGGTGCATTGTGTGCTCAGACCTTGTTATGGTTGGAATCAGAAGTTCTCCCGAGGGCTCAAGTTTTGCATAGTATTCTCAGTCTAGGTATGCTATTTTGGCAGGCTGTAGAGTCTTTTTGTTGTTGTTGTTGTTTTGTTTTTCGAGACAGGGTTTCTCTGTATAGCTCTGGCTATCCTGGAACTCACTCTGTAGACCAGGCTGGCCTCGAAATCAGAAATCCGCCTGCCTCTGCCTCCCAAGTTCTGGGATTAAAGGTGTGCGCCACCACTGCCCGACTCAGGCTGTAGAGTCTTTAGGAGGTGGCAGAAGCCAGTCATCAAGTGTCACTGAAAGCTTATCTGACCTCCACTTCCTGTCCTGGCGTCATGTGGCTCTCATAATGAGCTGGGTCATCCCAGAGCATTTTGTTAATACCCACCATAGAAGAAGACATTTTGCTTTATTTATTCATTTCCACTTTACAAATCTCATGGGTATAGGTGGTTTTCCTGTGTGCATGTCTGTGTACCACTTGAGTGCCTTGGGCTTTCAGAAGCCAGAAGAGGCATCCAGTCCCCTAGAGCAGACCCCCTTACAACAGACGGTTGTAAGCTGCCATGTGGGCGCTGGGAAATGAACCTAGGTCTTCTGCAAGAGCAGTCGGTGCTCTTAACCAATGAGCCATCTTTCCAGCGCTGGATGTGCCATTTTGTTAGAATTTCCTTGCAAAACATACCCCTAAGGAGAGAAAGTTTCAATCACAGAGAAACATGTTATCCACTTATGGGACCTGCATCTCAGAGATGCCTGATGAAACCGAAACAACCCTGTTGTTCTCATATTTCAGAAGAAGAGGGATAAAGAGATAAATGGAAGAGCAGGCATAAAGATGAAAATGCCAATTCATTTAAAGTCTCTCGATAGTCATAAATGCTTCGTGTCGCTTAATGTAGTCTTTAAGAGGAACAAGGGAGTGAATGGATGGTGGCCGGTCCTGTGTGAAACTAACTGCAGTGTGGGACAGGGGGAGTACAGACATGATTTACAGGCAAAGGGGGGAGAAGGAAACGGATTTAAGGTGGTTTTAGGCTTCTGAAAAAAGAAACTATGCTATCCACATGAGAGCTGGGAACACGACATGCATACTCGGGAAAGGGCTTCTAGAGACGTCTCTGTCTCTGCATGGGGCCTGTTCCTTCCCCACCCTACCTCTTCAAACATACCAAAGAACAAAGCAGACCACATAGAACTATTCTCAGCCACTAACATTAGACACATCAATGGAAGAAACAAAGTATTCAGGTATCCAGGTAGTTAACAACAGCTGGAGTGTGCATGTGTACATACGCGTATGTTGGGTGGGGGTGTATATGTATGCCATTGGTTCTTATAATTGATATATATATATATATATATATATATATATGATTTAATATATATTGTCGATTTTTAGAGATTTATATTTACTTCTAATTGTGTGTGTGTGTGTGTGTGTGTGTGTGTGTGTGTGTCTGATTCTCTGCAGCTGAAGCTGGTTGAAAGGCACCATATGGGTGCTGGGAATCAAACTGTGGCCCTCTGCAAGAACAGCATGAGTTCTTCACAGCTGAGCCATCTCTCTAGCCCTGAGTGTGTACATTTTTATAACCAGCAATCTGACCAATATTAACATCATTCATCCAAACAGAAGTGTCCATTCAATACCCTGCCAGGATCCCTCACTTAGAACAATGGAGGTACTTAATCTAAACAAAGCCAGGGTGCAGGGCAAGCGACTGAAGAAGACAGACTTTCTCCTGGGTAGCAAGCCTGGGGCAAAGGTACTCCAGAGCCCTCTCAGTCAGGATGCTTGGAGCACTCTCAACTTCACACTGTGACTGTTCTGGCTGATGGAGTCACATCAGCGCTGCAAGACTAAAAGACCAGCCCCCTACTGCTTTTATTACTGGGGGAGGGGGTTTTCTCTGGGAAACCCACCTTCCTGCCAACATGCAAATGACTCTAACTTCCAGTCACCCAGACAGAGTGGACATTGAGAAGCAAGCTTCAACTGTCAAATGAAGGTTACATCTCATGGAGATGGGGCCAGGATTTACACGTGCTGATTTTTGTTTTGTTGTTCTGTTTTGTCAACTTGACACAAAGCTGGAGTCATTTGGGAAGCAGGTATCTCAGCTGAAGAACTGCCTCCATCAAATTGGCCTGTGGGAAAACTTTCAGGCATGTTCTTGATTCATGATTGATGTGGGAGGAGTCAGTCCACTGTGGGTGGCGCCATCCCTAGGCAGGTGGGCCTGGGCTTATTTTTTAAAAAAGCAAACTAAGCAAGCCATGGGGAAGCAAGCCAGTGAGGATCATTCAGAACCTCCCTCTAGGTTCTGCCTGAGTGCCTGCCTTGACTGGGATCAGGAAGTGCAGGCCAGATCAACCCTCTCCTTCCCAAATGGGTTTTGGCCAGTCTTTAATCATATCAACCGAAAAGTAACTAGGATGGATGAACTCAGGTCCCTGACATCCAGCATGGCGTCTGGCTGGATCAAAGCCACCCTTCCTGGAGTCACTGATGGTCAAGCTCAAGGTGCAGCTGGAGAGCTTTTGAATGTGAAGCTAGGAAGAAAGGTAACTAAGGAGAAAAGCAAAACCACATGGAGTCCAGGTGACGAATCCCCTTTCATCACATTAGAATGTATTAAACATAAAGATAGAACAGGATTTTATAAATATCAGAAATGATGTGGCTGCCACGTGGAATAAATCAGGGTCTAAAAAATAGTATAGCTCTGTGTGTGTGTGTGTGTGTGTGTGTGTGTGTGTGTGTGTGTGTGTGTTAGTAGCTGTAATGTGTTTTCCATGGCAACCATGTCTCTCGTGCCTATAAAGGAAATTGGTAGGTTCAATATAACTGTGCATGGGTAAGCACCTGTTTGGGAGAGAAACCAAAATGACTTTGGAAAATGACATTTCCTAGAATAAAATTTAATCAGAGTGGCTGAGGTCATTGATTTGAATTTTTCCCATCTCATTTTCCTGTAAGAGGGGCAGGATTCCCAGACCATGTCACACTGAGTGGTGCAGCCTGCAAGGAAATTAGTCTTTCTGAAGCTCTATCAACAAGCTCAAATTGCTGACAGCAGACAAGACCTCTGGGAGCAGAAAAGACCCCATACCAGCCTCTGATCACCCATGGAGCGGGTAGTATGTTTTGGGTGTCTTCCCAAATTTTATGGGGCAGATTGAATGGGAAGCTCCAATTACGCTGACCAGAGAATTCTACAACAAAAATTTTGATGTGTTCTGTTTTTATTTTCTAAATGAATTTTTGGCTCCCTTGACCAATGCGCTCTCTAGAAGTATGTTGCGAAGGGGCTGGTATGATGGCTTGCAGAGGGCCTGAGGTCAGCTTCCAGCGCCCATGTTGGGTAGCTTACAATTGCCTGTAACTCCAGCTATATGGGGAACTGGATAGCATGCCTTTGGCATTTGTGGGCATCTGCACTCATGTGCACAGATCCACACTCTGCCACACTTCTTGGGATTCTTCATGTGAGTGGTGGTCCCCCCTTAGGCTACAGTGGGGTATACCCAACTACGTCTCTCCTACTGCCCCAAACACTCCTCCATCTAGTTCAGATTCAAATAAAAAAACCACTTCTTCAGAGTGCCGATTGACTGTCAACTTCCGCTGCCCACAATACACACCCGGGAGATTAAAACCTACCCAGGACTTGCTCTCTAATATTGTTTCTGCTGCCTAGAGAGACACTGCAAGTGATTCTGACAGGCATTAGAGCAGAGGACCATGCATAAGCGCTGATTCTGACCGGGTGTTAGACATCACTGCTGTATTTATTCAACCAAAAGTGAGGATGCCAGATGGGGGCTTATTAACAGCTACTGGTAGAATTTGGGACAGGAATTTCAGGAGTGACTGAGGATGGCCAATCCTATCCTAGCATCTGTAACATTTGAGCTATTCTTACTTTTGGCAACGTCGGCATTTTTAGAAATGTCACCTCCCCGGACCCCTCTCTTTCTTTCTGGTCCCGCCTCCTGTGATTCTCATAGGACCCAACGGATAAGTAGTATAAAGAACAACAAGGCTGCTACTGAGGATCCTTCAGGAGTCCCGTCTGAAGGCTTCGAGTTCTTCTTTAAGTGGGAGCAAGTGCAGACTGCAGCTCTAGAATTTATGGGCTGACAATGGATCTCCATGTTCTGTTCCCTTCTGCCTTTCTTCTGTCACAAAGATGATCTCCACCATGGAGTGAGAATTTGCTCGGGGAGCAGAGCGTTCCCTGGGATGGATGCTGGGGTAAATGGACCAGCCGCAGTGCTGCCAGGGATGTGTGCTTCATCTTTTCCAGGGTTTGTTTTTCCCTCCTATTTGGCAGATGAATCCTGCTTCTATTCTTAGCACTAATGCAGAAATCAAGAGACTTAAACCTAAACCGAGTACAAATCTGGCTGCATTTAGATGTTTCTGGATATTGCTAAAGGCGGTGGTGGCACGCCCAATCCAAGCCCATCAGATGGCCTGTTTTCAACCCAAAGTCTGCTCATGGGAGGCCGGGCATCTCTCCGGGGAGACATTCAACCTGCAGAGGAGATCTCTGTGCTCTGTCTTTATATGCTAGCTGCTGTTCCTCGCCCCGCAGCTTCTTCTAGAATTTGGCGATGAAGAGAGGAATCTGAGGGTCAGAGAGGTCAAGCCAACTCTTCCTATTGGTCACCGGAGCCCCAAAATCTGGGACTGGCTGCAAATATACTCGTATGCAGAAGAAGCACATTCACAGGCCAGCTTCCCCATCTTGGGGTATCAGCTCGATATCATTTATATGATAACTCACAGAGGATCAAATCTCGCAGTGTTTCCCTCACACCTAAGGATAGTGTGTCTGTTCACGGTGTGTGCCTAACAGTTTACTGATTAGGGAGGTTGTTTATTTTGTAAATTTGGTATGAGCTAGAGTCATCTGGGAAAGAAGAACCTCAACTGAGAAAATGCCTTCAAGAGAATGGCCTGTGGGCATTTTCTTGATTAATGATTGACATAAGAGGGCCTAGCCCACTGTGGGCGGTGCCATCCCTAGGCAGATAGACCTACGCTGTATAAGAAATGTACTGAACATGAGCCTGGAAGCAAGTCAGTGAACAACAGTCCTCCATGGCCTCTGCTTTGATTCCTGCCGTAAGTTCCTGCCCTGACTTCTCTCAATGAAGGGATATAAGCTGGAAGATGTAACAAGCCCTCTCCTTCCCAGGTTGCTTTTGGTCGTGGTGTTTATCACAGCAACAGAACGTCAACCAGGATGGTGGCTATTTGTAAAACCTAGCACAAATGGCGGTTGGGGGAGGGAAGTTTTTTGTTAGTCTGTTTGTTTGAACTTCATTGAAGAAAACTATGAGGTACGGTTCACACTGGTCAGGCCGGTTCACTCTGAATGAAGAAGGGCTTATCAGTAACTTTAGTTCCTGGATTCCCCAAGATCTGTCTTCATACTCAAACCTCTTAGCCAGGGAGGGAAGTGGTGCTAAGCCCGACAATGAGCTACTGCAGCCAACACAAGGGGCTCCCACAGTATCTCCTAAAAGCTCCAAGGTCACCCCAGTGTTGGGAAGCACTTGTTTGTTCCCTGACATTTGCCCTGTACTAGTCACACTTCATGCTTCTCTACGACAGTGTATCTTGTGTGCCTGGGCTTCAGCTGTTGCTCTGATAAAGAGCACAGGGGGCTGGTATTATCCAACCTGATTGTAAAGTTGGAGAGCTGTGCCTGCCAACAGCCCAAACATCTCTCTCACAAGTAACCACGGCTGCTGGTGAGTTGTTAGGACACATGATGTTTAGTTTAACTCATGTCTGCTTGCCAAGTGTAGGATCTATTTGATGACGTGGCTGCCACTATGATTCAGAACTTTCTGGAACTCTATCTCTACCCCTGGTTGCCTCCACAATACGTAGTAAGGAGTCGTCTTGGGAGACTGGGTTGCAACTGAAGGTTTGCAGCTGTCCTCGGGTTCTGTCACCCGGGAACTGGCCTGCAGGACAGTGTGGGTCAGACTCTCTGAGCTCAGGGGCTGAGTGACGTGGAGGAGGGGGATCTTGGCAGTTAGAGTTGGAGAAGAAGAAATGCCTTTTTTGATATGGTCGACTCGATCTGTCATGGAAGAATGTTCTTTTAGAGACCACGGCGGGTCACCTGTGGGGAGGTCTCTCGGAAGTGTCAGCACGTGGGTAAGTCATCTGGGGAGCCCAGGGCTCCTTCAGGGAATGCCTAATGAGATCTCTTTAGTGGGGAATAAAACCAGCTCTTGACCCCAGCAATGGCGCCCTCTGCAGCTCACGCAGGGGCTGCAGCCGATAGTATAGGCACATTGGAAGAAAAGTTGATGACTTCAAGGAAAGAGATTCAGTCTCCATGGAAACGGTGACAACAAAATCAGAGGGTGCCGCCTTTTCAGCAAGGACTGAAGGGAACAGGAAGACTATCAGTTTTCATTCTCTGGTGGCTGCTAGTCTAACAGCTTCAGCACCAATCCCTTGAGCCTCAGGTTCTTGGGAGCATTCCTTACAAGCTTAGCCAGGGCTTGCCTTGCTGGCCTTGCTCAGTTAAACCTATGTCTGGGTTAGTCCTCCAGCCCCTCAGGTGGGGACCCTGCTGCTGGGGGTCCCATGGAGGTAGCGCAGGCATAGAACAATGCTATTTGTCGTGTTCTCAAAGGGCCCAGCTGTCCTTGCAGAGGAGAGAGAACCACTTCTGAGCCATTTCAATGGGAAGGGAAGCCACAAAGCTCTCAGAAGAGAGATAACACAATAAAAAGGAGAATGGCTGAAGCCCACTGCCCTGTCTGTCCCCTGCTCACCTGAGAAACCCATGACTCCTAGAGAGGGCTGGACTGCTGACAATCGGTGTGGCCAGCCACCTGCCAAGGGTGGCCTGATGGGTCAAGTTCTTTTCCTTAGTGGAGGAAATCACACCTGCATAGATAGATGGGCTTCCAAGGTCACATGAGGTAGAGGGGAAATGCTGGTTTCTGAATAGAACAAGGCCACTGGGAAAAGGCCATGCTTAGACTTCGCTAACTGATTTATGGAGACACGGCAAGAGAGAAAATGGCATCAAGTAAGGAAGAGCATAGCAGGGCCTCATGACACCGACCTGTAGGTCTAGCTGCTCAGAAAACTGAGGTAAAAGAGTCGCCCATTTCAGGCCAGTCTGGGCTGCAGAGCGAGTTCAAGATAAGCCTGGGTAACTTAATGAGAACTTAATGGGAACGTGTAAATAAAACATTTTTACGAAAACCGGGCAGTGGTGGCGCACGCCTTTAATCCCAGCACTTGGGAGACAGAGGCAGGTGGATTTCTGAGTTCAAGGCCAGCCTGGTCTGCAGAGTGAGTTCCAGGACAGCCAGGGCTACATAGAGAAACCCTGTCTCAAAAAACCAAAAAAAGAAAAAAAAATTTTCTTTTCTTTTTCTTTTTCTTTTTTTTTTTTTTTTTTTAACAATGTCTGTAGCTGAGGGTTCTAGTGGCTACTTAGCATTAACAAAGCACTCGGTTTAATCCCTAGTCCTGCGGGGAGGGGTGGGACATGGTACCTCCCCTAGATTCTAGGGGTCTGGGGATCATTCTTATTTTGGCATAGTCTCTGAATGTACTAGGCCATCCCGTGAGCTAAAGATTACAAATTTCAATATGATCCCTCATGATTTTGATCCAACCCTTTCTGAGATGGCAGTGTTCTCACAGCAAGGTGCACACAGCTATAGGAAGACATGCAACACGCATTTCACAGAACCCAGAATAGCTCAGCTCTGGAGGTGCCTAGAGGGAGGGACGCTTGTCCAGCCCGTGATAGAGACTGATGTGTGTGCGGCCATCTGTGAAGAACAGTCAAGCCCTGATTAGTCTCAATGCTAACTTCGAGAAACTGTCTCTGTAATAGCAGACCTGTAAGAATTATGGTTCCCTGTGAGGCTTTAGCCTCCCACTGTGCTGGAGGGGTGCTTGCTTCGCTGGTCTAGACAGGTTTGATTTGGCTTATTACAGGAAACATGGTGGCTTTTGTTACACATTCAAGACATGGGGGAAAAGACATTCTTCATGGTCGTTGTCAGAACACAGTCCAAGAATAGAGAGTCCTTCGAGGGGAATCCTGAGTGCTTCTGGGGAAACTCCAGGAAAACAAGACAAGAGTCTCGTGACTTCTGTTTCTTCAAGAAACATCACTTGTTCTTGGCATGCTTTCCTGCTCCTTCCAGATGTAGCAGATAGTTTACTTTAGATTATTCATTAAAACCAGATATTATTAGTTTATATGCCTCTATTTAAAAAAACCATGTTTTTGACACTTGCAGTTTGTCCTTTTGATTATATATAGCTTGAACTCATGAGAACTTTACTCATGTGACTTTTTTTTTAACCCCCAGAGTATAAATTGTCCGATGCTCTGAATAAAGTCGGCTATTGCATGGACTTCCTCAATTTTGGGTTTCTTTCTTCCAGGTCCTGCCACCTCTAGAGCAGTAAATGGTCTTCATGTTTGGTGCCCTACTTACCGACTTCATCCCTGATGTTGGCAAGTTCGATTGACAGCTCCTTTTCTTTCGCGAGGGCCCTTTCACTCTGAAAAAAAAAAAAATGGATAATGAGAGTCACCTAGTTTTGTGCTACATAAACATCGTCACGTGTTTAATAAACAAATCATGTTAACCAAGTAAGTCTAGCCGTGGAGGTGAGAACCATATATAAAACATTACAGAACCAAATCAGACTCATCCACTTGTGTTATTAATATACAATAACACCCCATAGCCATCTTTTCTCTGAATCACACATCTGTATTACACATGAATGTACTAGCATATATTATTATACACTACAGATTCTCATTCGATTTTTTTTATGATAGTGAGTGATTCTTGCCCGTGAAACAGCTCATGGTAATATCTATACACATGCTCATTTTTCTAAAACCAGTCATTCCCTTAAGCTTACTCTTATGTTTATTACTTATTAGTTATCAAATGAATATTGAAAATCAGGGCAGAAGCCTTGGTATGAAACATTTCTGTCTGTCATAACACCCAACAGTGAAGTTTCTATGAGTTTTGGTCCACTCTGGGCATTACTACCAGGCATTGGAGGTACTGCACGCTAGAAGTATTATTTAGGGCAAAAAAGCCACTTGTGATGCAATGACTGCTTGTTTTTATATCGATTACATTCCATGACATAAAATAGTTAAGCACCTGAAGACATACTACCTATGCAATCTGCATTTATGAGTTACCACAGATAGATTCTTAAGATTTTACTGCTAATAATAAGGGAATACTACTCATAAATCAGAGAAGTGAGCCCTTCAAAGAAAGTCCCAGTCAATCAACAGAATGTACTCAAAATGCAAACTGAGTTCTAGAGAGACTTCCTCTGGCTAAAATGTGGACCAAACACCTAACACAGGTATCTTCGAGGCCTTGTGATTGTTGATTGTTGTCTATATAGAGCCTGCATGCTCAGTGTCCCACAAAGGTCCATGTGTTAGGCTTGATCCCCCAACCAAGAGGTACCATAAATCTTTAGAAGGGGGTGTCTTAACGGGAAGTCTGTAAGTCACTGGAAAGGTGCCCTTTAAGAAGTCTATGGGATCCTCGCTTCTCCCTCTTCCCTGTTGGGTAACACTGGCGTGGGTGGTGGAGTGAAGTGATGGTCCCGTAGGTCTGCCCTGGGCTCTCTGCGCCCCTTGGAGAGGCGTGACGCGCAGGAAGTTTGGCCACATTGGACCCCACGGACTGCTGGGCGTGTGTTGGGCTGTGTGAAGGCCCCGTGGAAACACAGCCCAGGGGTGGGGGACGTGTCCATGGGTCCTGGGAGACGCCGACTCCATGGGGTTCCCAGGCTCTTGGGCAACCCAGACGCTGCTGGATGCTGCGGAAGAGTTGAGAATGAAGTGGGACCACAGGCTAGATCTAGCCTGGGCCGAGGTGGAGAAGGAGCGGGGCAGGGTCTCAGGGCGGACTGAGTCCTTGGCTTGGTCACCGGCTAGCTGGGTTGGTTGGTTGGGTGGCTGTCGTGGCTGGGAGCACTGGGAGGCCTTTTGTGGGAGACTAGGCTGCTACTCTTTAGACGATGGTCTGTTACATTGTTTCCCACCGCGGATGAAGAGAGACTCCAGGGTTTCAGGGTGTTTACTGTCAGGGCGAAGAGTGGTATGGGTGAATCCGTACCCCACTACCTGGGGGGGGGGGTGATAGGTGCTTCATTAGCATGGGGATGGCTTGAGGCTATGTGACCATGCCTCTACCTGAGGAGGGGCTTGAGGGGCATTCCCTTTAGCAACTAAATGTCACAGACCTATGGAGAGATGTAGCCACGTGTCAGGAGCTGTTTCTAGGAGCATGGTAAACGCCTGCTGCCCCTTATACGGTTGCCCCCTGCTGGGGACAACCTACTGGGTCCACCAGGGTTTAAAACCTTAGCTCTACCAGAAACCAGGCTGCCTTTCATGGTCCCACATCCCCAGTCATGAGGCAGCAGTTTGTTCTGCCTTAAGGTCCCCACTGGTGCCATCTAGTACGCCCTCCTGAGGCCCAAAGCAATGGTCTATCTGATTGAAGCTTAGGACTTCTAAAAGTGAGCACTAAGTACCCTTTTCTGTTTTTAAGTTAATCATGTCAGGTGTTTTGTTATGGTGTTGGAACGCTAGTATAGTGCCCCTTCATTACTGACTGCCCTTGCTTTTTGTGGTTAGTTGTTTTTTGTTTTGTTTTTGTTTTTTGTTTTGGTTTTGGTCAACTTGACTAGGGTCACCTGGGAAGAGGGAACCTCAGCTGGGGAATTATTTCCTTCAGACTGGCCCATGGGTGTGTCTGTGGGGACATTTTCTGGATTGATTGATTGATTGACATGGAAGGGCCTAGCCTACTGTACGAGGTGCATCCTCAGGCATATGGTCTTGCATTGTCTAAGACTGCAAACTGAGCAGGCCATGGGGAGCAAGCCAATATATAGTGTTTCTCTACAGTTCCTGCCTTAACTTTGCTCAGTGAGGGAGTGATCGGGACACGGGAGCCAAATAAACTCTGTCTTTCGAAAGTGGCTTTTGATCATTGTTTACCACGGCAACCACAAGCCAAGTAGGATAGTGGCTACTTGAAAAAAAAAATTAGGCCGGGCAGTGGTGGTGCACGCTTTTAATCCCAGCACTTGGGAGGCAAAGGCAGGCAGATTTCTGAGTTTGAGGCCAGCCTGGTCTACAGAGTGAGTTCCAGGACAGCCAGGGTTACACAGAGAAACCCTGTCTCAAAAAACCAAAAAAAAAAAAAAAAAAAAAACCAAACCAAACAAAATAAAACAAAAAAAAACCAACAAAACAAAACAAAAACAAAAAAACCCCAACCTAATAAAAATCGAAAGAAAAGATGGCATTTTCATTTCATTTAAGGTACCATGAGGTTTAATAATGCACACAGGTCAGGTTGGTTCTATCTCCAAAAAAACGCTCATGAGGTGTTTCAGTTCCATGACTCCCAAAGATGGACTCAGTAATGGACCACAGAAAAATGAGACAGAACAGCGTCTCTCGGGGCCCTGAGCCCTGTGAGACTAGAGGCAGTTCACACAACTGTGCTTGTGGGTGAACTGCACTTAGACCAGCAGTTTTCAACCTGTGGGTCAAGATCCTTTGGGGGAGCCCAATGACCCGTTCACAGGGACCTGAGACCACTGGAGAACACAGATATTTACATTACAGTATCAAAATGACAGTTGTCAAGTAGCAACAAAAATAGTTTTATGGTTGGGGTCCCCACAACATGAGAAATTGCATTAAAGGGTCACAGCATGAGGAAGGTGGAGAACCACTGGTCTCCACTAAGGTTGGAAGGGTTGACTGTGGGCTCCTGAGAGAGCCCTGGGTCATGCGAAGGTAATGCTATGATATGCTTGCATGAAACTCTGTTGTCATAATAGAAAGTTGGAGAAGAAGCTTGGCAGCCCAGTTACTGTTTAGCTTGAGCAAGCTCACGGCACGGGTATCAATACCTCCTCCATAATCGAGAGAAGAAGGGGCTGTCTCTGAGAGTGTGGGCCCTTGTCAGGCGGACCCTGCCTTGGTGTTGCTGTTCAGCCTCACGGCTCTGAGACATAAACTGTGGCTGGAGACATTTTGCTCCATCAGTACAAATCCACGAAGGCTCTGCAGGTCGTTCATGAAGCTTGGTCATTCCTCCAGCCCACAGCAGTTTTGCTTTCGCTGGATTCAGGAGCAATCACAACACAGAGTGTACGACTTCCTAACCATCCTCAGAAGACTCCCCTTCAAATGTCATGGCTGCTGCATGGGGTCAGAACAGGAGTTAATGGGAGTTAGCAGACGCAATACAACAATAGCGTTTGCGTAAGTGGTAGGTGGTGGTATCGACCCATGGTTTCCCATGGTTTTATTTGTAACTATCAAACTGATCCCAGGAAATTTTTTTTGGTATGAGTACTCTGTCTGCAAGTACACCTGCATGCCAGAAGAGGGCATCCGACTCCTTTATAGATGGCTTGTAAGCCATCCTGTGGTTGCTGGGAATTGAACACGGGACCTCTAAAAAGGAGCCAGTGCTCCTAACTGATGAGCTATCTCTCCAGTCTCCAGGACTTTTTTTTACACTTGTTCTAACTGTAACCTATAGTGGCCCCAACCGTCTTATAACAATCTGGTACTTTGGAGAGGAGTCATTTCAGTAGTTGCTTTGTAAACAAACAAACAAACAAACAAACAAACAAACAAAAACACTAGTGAGAAAACTACTATGTCATGGACGATTTGGAAAAGTCACAACCATTACTTCGCAAACACAGCCAGAGAACTCAAATCTTGGGTGCATCTCATCAGTCAAGGGATAGCACGAGAAATGGCACTTGTCAGTGAAGGCTCAGATAGCATCAGGCAGCGAGCAAGTGGACGAACTGTCAAAACCTACTGTCCTGGCTGGTTTTGTGTCAACTTGACACAAGCTGGGGTTATCACAGAGAAAGGAGCTTCAGGTGAGGAAATGCCTCCATGAGATCCAGCTCTAAGGCATTTTCTCAGTTAGTGATCAAGGGGGGAGGGCCCCTTGTGGGTGGTGCCATCCCTGGGCTGGTAGTCCTGGGTTCTATAAGAAAGCCAGCTGAGCAAGCCAGGGGAAGCAAGCCAGTGAGGAACATCCCTCCATGGCCTCTGCATCAGCTCCTGCTTCCTGACCTGCTTGAGTTCCAGTCCTGACTTCCTCTGGTGATGAACAGCAGCATGGAAGTGTAAGCTCAATAAACCCTTTCCTCACCAACTTGCTTCTTGGTCATGATGTTTGTGCAGGAACAGAAACCCTGACTAAGACACCTCCTCACTCCAACTTCAGACCCAAAACCAGCGCTTTCCGAGGCTTCCCACAGTGGCCAGTGCCTGATGAATACACCCCCATCTCACGGTGATGCCCCGCACCACAGCAAACAGCCCTGGACTTTCCAGGAGACTGGCAGAAAGGAAACGGACCCCAGAAGAAAGTGGCCAAGCTCTGGGACATTCTAGATAGATCTTATTTGCTATTTAATAAAGGTTCCTGGTGCTAAGTTCTACCAAACACTTTCCATTAGCCATGCATAGAATGACTGCTTCCTTTCCCCACGCCTTCCAACACAGCCATCCCTCTGTAGTTGTAGGAGCCGATCACACAAACCCTCCCAACCAGGACACCCGAATCCGTGTACTCTCAAGTCCTTTATATAAAACTGTCACGTGCACAGAGATCCCATTCTGATTTTTCTAGACCAATGGTTCTCAACGTTCCTGATGCTGTGACCCTTTAATGTGGTGACCCCCAACCATAAACTTATTCTTGTTGCTACTTCATAACCATAATTTGCAACTGTTATGAAACTTAATGTAAATATCTAACATGCAGTATGTCTGACACGCAACCCCCAAAGGGGTCTCGACCCACGGGCTGACCTAGACTTTGAAACCACCTCTTCATTGTTTATAATCTTGAATATGGTGTGAATTCATTGTGAATAGTTGCTACTCTGTACTATTCAAGGAACAATCGTAACAAAGCCAAAACGGCCAAAATGTTGTGTGTTTTCAGTATTGATTTTGGATGCACTGATTGAGTTGATTGACCACTACGCGGTTGTAGAAATTACAGATTCCGAGGCTTACCAGTACTGATAATGAGTCCTGGACTTTTTTTTTTTTTTCTATTTATGGGGAGGTAATAGGGGCTCTGTGATGAAGGGACCAGCTGCCTTAGATATGAAAAACCCAGGAGTTTAAACCCAGGGCACATTTATCAAACACCACAAACACCAAGGTTCTCCCCCGCCTCCCCACATAGATGTGACCTCAAGAGCCAAGTTGGACATGGGTTGCATCCAGCACTGTTTTTTGTTTGTTTTGTTTTTTTGGTTTTTCGAGACAGGGTTTCTCTGTGTAGCACTGGCTGTCCTGGAACTCACTCTGTAGACCAGGCTGGCCTCGAACTCAGATCTGCCTGCCTCTGCCTCCCGAGTGCTGGGCTTAAAGGCCTGCGCCACCACGGCCTGGCTTGCGTCCAGCGCTCTTGATCATGTAACTTCTCACATCTGACTGGAGGAGAGGCAGCCAGCTGCCACCAACCGGATCTAGCTCTGCAAAAAATTCTCTAGCGGTAGCCCCTGACCCTGCCTCCATCCTGACAGCTTACACTACCCGTGTTCATTCCTGAAACTGACTCACGGGTAACATGTTGGGGTGTTTCCAGTGTCTGGTGCCTCTTCAGCTCATCCTTCTGGGCTTGTTATCTCCAGATGGGGTAGCTGTTTGCTTTTCCCCTGTCAGTTCTAGACAAACCTTTCTGATGTCCCTGGACACATTCCTGCTGAAGACATTGGCTCTGCTCAGCTTCAGCCTGCCAAAGCTAACCTGGGTGTTCTGCCTGTTCTGGTAAGATCCTTTCTTCCTTAAGTGCTTGATTTTGAAATGACATCAACCCTTCTGACCTATGCACCAAGTGAGCTATTGTGCATTCCCTGAAAGCCAAACCAGAATGACGTCATGACAGCTGCAGTGGGCGGTGTCCGTCGCGCTGACCTTAGGACCCCAGCATGGTCTAGGTGAACGCCAAGGCCCACTTCCACTGGTTTTCACTTTGCTGCTCATGTTCCCCCACCCATCGTGGAACCAGAGAGGCCAGCAGAAGTCCTGATCTTGAAAGTCCCTTAGGCTCTGGAGACTCTTAAGAGTCCTTCTGCAATGATTTCAAATCACTCTTCACACCGTTTGCTGGAGGATGGCGAGCTGGGGGGATAGGGACAGGAGGGGGTCGGAGCAGCACATTTCTAAATGGGGAATGTGTGGAAAATTCCTCACTGGTGCCAAGCCTGTGAACGCCTGTGTTCACTCAAGAGGGCTAAATATAGATGCATCCACCATCCACACTGTCCTGGTGACAGAGTCCAGGCACTTCAGAGCCCACGAAGGCCATTCCTCTCTGGTGACTGTTTAGTCTAAGACAGGTTTCCCTTCAAATAGAAACGTGTGGAGCACTCGTGTTCTCCCCGAGTCAGTGTTCACAGCTTCTTAGCGCATTCTTCCTCTCCTTTACAGTCCTGGCTTTCCTGTTATTTCAGGGTGGTATATAATCTTAAATGTGGAACCCAAGATAATCAGGGACCAGGAAGCACCCAATTCACCCTTCTTCTCCAGTCCTGAATGTAGGTGCCATAGAAGGTCTACTCTCCTGGAGCCCGGCAGTCTTTGAAGACTTGGCTCCACATGCCACAGACTCCTGAGAATTCGGCCGTCCCTCTTCCTTAGCTAGCTACACCTGGCAGAGCATGGAAGCCACTCATTCCTGCAACACCAAGCACCTGGACGAGTGGCCGAGCCTCGAGCCAGTCTGCCACACTCTGTCACCTTAACCTGCTTAGTCTGGTGTTATCAGATGGCTGACACTCCCTCACGGACCTGGGGGTAATAGGAAGTGAAAACGTCTCTCCTAGTTAACTTCACACGTGTGACTCCATACTTGGACATCGGCCATCCACACCCCTTCTTGACGAGCAACTAGTCCATCAAACTAAGGTTGTATCTCAGTGTCTCTGGATGGCTTCCCCTCCAGTGAATCTAGAAATAAAACGCTTATATGCTACCAGACACTATGTGCCAGGAAAATGGCACTTTGGCCTCCAAGAAACCAGTATCTCAGAGTATGTCAATACACCAGCAATTACAGAAGAGTGTGAGATAGCCTAGGAAGTCAGGATGTCTTGGAGATTTAAACTGAGGCCAGAGGAGAAACCAAAAGGGTCTGTGAAGGGAACGTCTTAGGCAGAAGCCAAGAGAACCTGTGATACAAAATGGCACCGGGGGCTTCTGGGAACCTTTGTCACCCCACCAGATGAACTCATAGTTTCTTTTCTTTGTAACTTCTGATCCTGTTCTGTGATACTCACTGGGAGAATTCTTGTTCATCTGTAAGAGGTACCGAGGACAGATGACGCAATTCACTATAGTCTGAGCATGCTTCTAAGCCTGGTGCATGTGTGTGTGTGTGTGTGTGTGTGTGTGTGTGTGTGTGTGTGTGTGTGGTCTGTGTATACCCAAGGACTCTTAATAATCTTTGCTATATTTTTTTTAAAATGAAGTATTTATATCATATGTACCTATGTGTACACCTGTGGGTACATGCATGTGAATGCGGGGGCCTGTGGAGGCCAGGAGCCTCGGATCCCATGGAGCTAGAATCACAGGCAGTTGTGAGCCACCTGAAATTAGTGCTGGGAAGTAAACCTAGGTCTTCTGCAAGAAGAGCCAAGTGCTTTTAACTGCTGAGCCACTTCCACAGTCTTTCTCCAATAGTTCCAGCCTGTTCTGTGTAAGTGCTAATCACAGGCAAAAACCACAGAATGTGGGCCATGATGCTCCCAAGCCAAACAAAAGACCGCACAAGGAATTAAGAAATAGGTCGACTCAGGAGCAGTGGCACACACCTATAATCCCGGGATTTGGGAGGCAGAGGCAGATGTTGAAGGTTCCAGCCCAGCTTGGGCTATAAAGTAAGACCCTGCCTCAGAGAACAAAGAGGAGAGGGATCTTTCTTAGTATACTGGTATTTGAGGAAATAACTGGGTCCTTTCTACTGTGAGTTAAATTTCACACCTGGCACACTTATATACTAAGCTGCAAAGAAGTCGGGAGCTCTCCCCTGAAAGGTACTGCCTCTTACCCATAAGTCTGGTTTAACTTGATAAAATGTGTCATACTGGGGAGATATTTTCCTCCGTATCTTCAGGAGAGTCAGTCACAGAACACATGTATCTCTTCAGCCATTTCCATGGCTTTCTGTGCACAGGCCATTCATTTTCAGTGTGAATATTAAAAAATGTGCCCAGATGTATAACAGAGCTCTGAGAGGGGATCCCTAGAGATCCGGGGAGACCTTTAGTTTTCTTTCTGCTACAGTTTCGAGATAGTGCTGACACAACTTTGAGATAATCAATAAGTCTTATTTCTTTCTCACATAATTAACATGAAGCTACAGTGTATTTGTATAACGACCCACTTTTCTCCTCAGAGGTGCAATTTGACAACAACAAAACCCCATTCAACACAAAATACCACTCATGTTTAATATTCTTCCATACACTTCAATGTCTAATTGTGTGAACAATGTAGTCAAACCCTGTATTAAAAGAAACTGGAGTGACTGAACTTGAAAAGGTCGGTCCAGTCTTTGTCCCTGTGCATGCTGGGAGAATCACTAGTTAAAAGAAACATCTTGTTTACCCGGGAGACGGTGGCTAATGAGGGAGCATCGCATCATCCTAACAGGAAGATAACAAGGGTATCCACATCTGGATGGCTAACAAGCAACTGGAAACAGAGATGGATGAGGCTAAGGAGCAGGAAATGCTAATCGAACATGCAAGGCAGGGACATTCTACTGGGCAAGCGGCAGAAAGAGAGGAAGCCAGCACAGGGAGTTTTAATACATTTGTGTTGCATTTGAGACACTTTGTGGCTCTTTGTGGATTCTCCCTTCCTTTAGTCTACCTTCCCACAAGTATGAGCAGTACAGTCAGATTGCATCTCTGCTAAAACAAACAAACAACAAAACCAACCTTCCCCCAAATAAAATGAAACCCAAAGCCAAAACCAAACAACAACAAAGCCCTGGCAGAGCTACACTTTTCTATTAACACGAGTTGAGAAAATGCAAGCCTGGGGCCCAGGCTGGAGAGTTCTCTGCACTCTCTGTATTGTATTTTCCATGGAGTTGACTGTAAGTGAGAAGTATCCCCACGTGATTCATCACTTTGGAGCGAAAGCACTTTCCTGGTGAACTCTTTGCTTGGAGCTCCATCCCCACTCCATGTCAGTTTAACAAAACCCCGCCCCATCCTTATGCATAATTCAACACCCCCCACAAGCCCCGCCCATGATTCGCTCCCGACTTGTTGCCCAGTCAAGCAGCGGCCAGAACCTTCATCTGATTATCCTCTAGTCTGTAACTAGTGTTTGCTTAATGGCTCTGTGTGTGTCAGGGATGTTTATACGACCTGTAATTTCTCAGGAAAATGTGGAAGTGCAAGGGAATTAGGAACTGGTAAAAGGCTGGTCTGGGTTCTAAATCATTCATCGATAGCCTGCAACCAGGCATGGAGCACAGTAGTGATACATACAGCCAATTGGATAGCTTGAGGTGAGCGGGGAGATAACAGACATTTTAAAGACTTGTTTATTTTTATTTTACATGCACAGGTGTAGTATGTATGTATGTATGTATGTATGTATGTATGCATGTTCAGTATCTACATACAGTGCCCGAGGAGGTCAGAAAAGGGCATTAGATCTGCTGGAACCACAGTTACAGATGGTTGTGTGTCACCATGTGGGTACTTGGAATTGAACCCAGGTCCTTTGCAGAGCAGCCAGTGCTCTAACCACTGAGCCACCTCTCCAGCCCCAACACCAATAGTTTAAAAAAAAACAAAACCAAACCATTTTCTTGCTTAGCAGTTTTGTTTTCCTTTTGTTCTCTAGGAAGATTATACAGTTTCTCCTGGTGCATCATGGTAGAGAGCCATTTCCAGGTGCTGCTTTTCTACCCTCCTTTCGGAAATGACTTACAAAGTTACTTTCAGATCTCACCATTTTTAAAAATAACATCTTGGCTACCGTATAATCAAACTGTGAAAAATAATACAATACAAAACAAAAAAACCCCGTTATGTCTTAAGATCAAATGTTCTCTCTCATAGTTCAGTGATGTAGTGGGAAAGGTCTGGTTTCAGAGAGATAACAAGCTGGGCTAGAAAACTATCAGGAAAACTTTCTGATGACTTTTACTTCACCCTAACACTTTTCAAACTGTGTTGACACTGGATGGTGAGGACTAACAGAGGGCGGGGCTTACTGTGGGAGGACCAAAAGAGGGTGGGGCTTACAGTGGAAGGATCAGCAGAGGGCGGGGCTTACAGTGGGAGGATCAGCAGAGGGCGGGGCTTACTGTGGGAGAACCTACAGAGGGCAGGGCTTACTAGGACTCACAGCCAGCTATGCCCAAAGCTTGAGGCAGAATGAAATCCTACACCAAGTCTCCTAGTCACAGTGCCTGCATGACAGCTATGGAGTGAAGGAAGGACTTGGGCACACTTCTTGTGAAGTGATGCTGAAAAGCAAACAGCAAAACAATGTCTGCTCTCTTATTTTAAAAGAAGTCCCCATTCCTTTAAAAGGCACCTAAATATGCAGCCATTAAACCCTATGCTGGAAAGCTATTCTGAAACATGGCAAAGGAAAAAAAAAATCAAGAAGTACAGGTGTGAGAGGAATGAGAAGGTCTATTAATGCAGTTTAACGTCTTATATTTTTATCCCAGAAAACTGAAGTACTGAATTTGGGGTTTCAAAGCTAAAACAAACGACAGTTCCTCGAACAACACGCTTCTAAAGAGATGAATAACAAATTATTTTCCAAAATCCTTAAATGCAATAGTAATATAAGGAAGGTTATTACTTTAGCAATTTGATCTAACAGAAAACAAGGGCAGACTCACTTTAAGATCTCTTATTCTCAAACAAAAAAGCTGATATCTCTCTCTCTCTCTCTCTCTCTCTCTCTCTCTCTCTCTCTCTCTCTCTCTCGGGTCTCACTATGTAGTCCAGGCCAAACGAACTGCTTGGTAGACCAGGCTGACCACAAAACCACAGAGATCTGCTGGCCCCTGCCTCCTGAGTGCTGGGATTAAAGGTGTCCACCATGACATCTGGACATTCTCTAAAAGATTAAGAATCTCTCTCTCTCTCTGTCTCTGTCTCTGTCTCTCTCTCTACACACACACACACACACACACACACACACACACACACACACACACACACACACACTGGAGATAGGGTCTTATTATGCTGCCCTTGTGGCCTTGAATTCTCAGCCTACCCACCTCACCTGGGGAGCTGAGATTACAGGCTCATCTCTATGCCTGGCTTTATTTCTGGAACTTGTGGACCTGGGTTTAGGATTACCAACTTTACAATATTTCCGCACATGTGGCTTCTCTTTCCCTTTAGCAAACTATTGTTATAAAGCTCTTTGAGCTCCCGTTGCAGCCACATCTCTTGGAAAAGAATGGCTCTGGTGGTGACTATATAGATGCTTCCTATATGTTGATTTCTTGAAAACATACACACACACACACACACACACACACACACACACACACACACAAAACTTAAGTTCTGACTGACTCTGGCCAACAAAAGCCAAATTTCCTGAAATGCCTGCACCAGAACAAAAGTCTGAAGTGAGCTTCAAGGGACAGTTTAGTTTTCTGAGATGGTATGTGAGCCCACAGGAGGTCAGGGTTCATGAGCAGAACCAGCAGAGATGATCCCCAGAGACTGCCCTGTAATGAGTTTTAAATTAAACCATATATTTTCCCTTCGCCTGGTCACATACTAGACCCCAAGCTATCTCCTAGTTAATGCCACGTGGGTAAAAAGGAGACAATTTCAGGCTTCCCGTGTCCCATGAGATTCCATTTCATGCCTCTTTGATGAAATATATATCACAGAGAATAGTGCTTGATAGTAGTTATCTAGAGATGGAATTATAAACATCATACCCCTCAGGAAGTGGCCAGACGGAGCAAGCATCGACAGCAAAACCAGGCTTTGTGTTGAATCACTATGCTGTGCTTTCTCTGAGTTGATTTCAGTTCTCTGGCTGTGAATCTTCTTTCTAGTGGACCCTCAGACTCCTTGGCTCATCAGGTGTTGGCCCCCATGCCACCCTTTTGTGATAGGAAAGTCACAGAACAAACTAGACCCCTGTGCCTTCTCTCACATGGGCAACCTCGAGAGATGCTCTTTAAATCCAGAGTGATAAACTTTCAAAGTTCCAGTTTGGCTTAGCGAAAACATTTGTCTAGCTGACCTGTATCCCTCCCACACCAGAACATCTTAGGTTTCCCAGGTGCAGAAAATGCACTGAGAACCTTCCCAGGATTCCCCAGGCAGTTTGAATTTCAAGACCTTCCTACTATGTCTGCAAAATGCAACAGTTTTATCTGAGCCTGCAGGAACGTAACATTATGTAAGGCTCTGCAGAGCCCGGGAGAATAAATGCTTTCTGTAAGCACCACTCACGATCCAGCACCCTGGAAGGAGAACCCGGAGCTTCCTGCTCACCAACAAAGCACACAGGCATGCGAGAGAGGCGGGGGCCAGAGGTGGATGCTCACACCTTCTCTGCCCAGACCAAGGTGGGGGTTGGGAGGGCGGAGAGAAGAGAGGAAAGGCCAAGTACCGTTTTATCCAGGCACTGAAGGCAGATATAAGGCTTGCAGCAGTGGTGGCCCATCCTGGCAGGCTGGCTCCGCAGCACCTGCATTCAACGAGTCGGCTGCGGTCCTTAAGTCGAGGTGCTGGCTCCCACAGGGACGCCCCGGGGAGCTGTCACAACTTCCATGTGGTCTCCTGACTACCTTATTTCTCCTGATAACTTCAGCGATTGCAGAGAGGAGGACTTGGGAGGAGAGGGCGGGGCCGCTGGCAATTCCTCCTGCGAGGGAGGGGCGGGAGTGGGGCGGGAGCCGGGCAGGCGGCGCAGCAGCAGCAGCAGCAGCAGAAACAGAAGCAGAAGCAGAAGCAGTAAAACCCAGGGCCACCTAGTTTCCGGGAATCCTCAGACCCTACGGATGAACTGTCGCCTGACTACCTAGCCTTTGACTGTGGCATCTCCCTGAGCAGACAGCCTGGCTGCTCTGGATACAGCACTGTCTCCATACCGTGCAGATACGCCTAGAGAGGACTCAGGGCACACACAAAAGGAGACCCTCAGGGATCCAGGGGTGGAGGGTGGGCTGAGGCGTGCCAGCCCTGGCCGCCTGTCTCGCCAAGGAGTAAACACATTTATAAACGCGACCAATGACAAGGTCTCTCTGGCCAGTCCACTGCTATCAGGAGATTTCTTGGCTCATATGCAAATCTTTATGCCTTGAACAATTGCTTGAGTCCCATTTGAAATTATCTTTACATGTAAAATATAATAGCTATGCCTGTAAGATCACTGCCCTACACAAATCATTCAAGTATCTTTACTACTTACGATTTAAACTGGGGTAGGGAGCATCTATTTCCCCGAACCCCCTAGTCAACCTGTCATTTGTAATTCAAAACTAAAGAAAAGAGGCAAGAGGCAAAAGTTTTCTTCCAAAGAAAAACAAAAGAGGAGACTTTGCCTTTTAAAGTGTATTTATGCAACTCTGAAAATAAAATAGGGAAATATTTACAAGATCAGCTTTTCAGTAGAGAAGCTACCGAAAACTCACTAGACCCTAGAATTTAGCATCAACAAAACCACAAAATTACAGAGTTGAAAAGGTGACTTAAAAATACTTGATGCTCTTCCAGAAGACCTGAGTTCTGTTCCTCACCCCTACATGGGGCAGCTCACGGCTACCTGTAACTCCAGGTCTGAAGGGACCTGTGTACTGTGGGGTGCTCTCCTCTGGACCCCAGGTTAGCCACAGACCACACCCAAACACCTCCGTCCAAGCACAAGCCAGAAGCAAAGAGATCCTTTACTAAGCAAGGCAGAGAGACAAGGTGGCTAATCTGAACAGGTCAGAAACAGCAGCAGATAGCTTTGCAGGTGTTATTTTAAGAGAAAGGGGGAGTTCTGTCTTAGAAGGGGCTCGGGCATGTTGCTAAGTTCTGGTTGGGTATTTTAGTTATTAGGTTAGTCAAAACTAATGGACTCTGATTGCTGGACCTTGGTGTTTTGATAGCTGGAACTTGGTGTTCAACCTCAGGAATAAGTCAGTGGCCAAATAAGGGAACAGACCTTGGTGGTAAGCTAAGGAACAGGATCGAACAGGTCAGCAGGGGGAGAGGGTAAACGGCCAAACCTGCGAGCTCCTTGTTTGCCATGCTCGGCCCTGTGTATGCCATGGTCCGGCCTTCTAGAACCCTTTAAGATCCAGGGGTTAAAATGTCCTTTTTGCAGGCATGGTATCCACATGGCATGTAAAACACACACACACACACACACACACACACACACACACACACACACACACACACACATCATGTGCACACACACACTCGTATAGCTTTACAATGCTGTTTTAGAGATACACTCTGTCTCAGCAGCCAATGCTCATAGAGTGGGAAGTGGGAGGACGAGATCAGTTCCACTCTGTCTCTCTTCGTCTGTGTTGTCTTATTAGGAACACTTTCTGGTTTGCTTTCAAATGAAACGTCCGTGGGAAAGGCAGGGACCATGCACAGTCCAGGCTGTGTGGAGTGGGGAGCTAGGTGTGGTGGTTTGAATGGTCCCAAGAGGCTCATATATCTGATAGCCTGTGCCACAGATGGTGGAACTGTTTGGGAAGAATTAGCAGGCGTGGCCTTGTTGGAGGCGGTGTGTCATTTGAGAGCAGGCACTGAGGTTTCAAAAGCCCATTCTAGGCCTAGTCTCACACAGTCTCTATCTCTTGCTTGGGGATCAGACGTAAGCTCTCAGCTACTGCTCCAGTACCGTGCCTGCCTGCCTATTGCTATGCCTCTCCGCCATGATGGTCATGGACTCTAATCCTCTGAAACTGTAAGGACATCCTCAGTTAAATGTTTTCTTTTATCAGTTGCCTTAGTCACAGTGATTACTCATTGCAATAGAAAAGTAACTAAGACACAAGGTTTCTGTGGAGGCGAGACGGACCGGACTCTCAGAGGGATGCATACATGCCTTGACCTTGAACCTGAGTTGAGGCTTCCTAGGACTTTTAAAACCATGGGAGAAAAACCACTGTGGACAAAGCAATGGTCTTGCACACTGTATTCAGAGACGTATGGGCCGGATTAAAAGGCAAAAGCATCCTGAGTGTCCATCCTGAGTGGAAGAAGGTTAAAAGAACATGTGTAATATATATGCAATGGAAAATACTTGGCTTAATACAAAGAAGAAAGAAATTGTCAGTAGATCCAGATGCGTGCCAGACATTCTACCACTGAGCCATACCACCAACCTCAAAAAGGAGACTTGACTCCTACTGCAGTATGGTTGAACTTGGAGGACATTATCATGAGTAAAGCATACTTTAAAAAAAAAAAAAAAAAGCCAAAACCATGTTACAGATTCTATAAGGTTAGGGGACTGATTAGAAATTATATTGAGTCAGAATGTTGCAGATTTGGAGTCAAATTGTTGAGCTATCCTTAGCTATCCATTGTCCGCCTCTGTGACTGACCCAACAACCTGAGACTATCATGTGGGACTTTCTGGAATGTCCTAACCAACTCGAGGTTCCTCCAAGTCGGAAGCTGGGGATCGTGACCAGGTCACATCTGAGACCTATAGCCAGAGATTTCCCGACTTTGATGTGAACCCCTGATGCTTTCAATGTGAAAAACACCCTGAGTCATGACTTTCTTTTGTTCCCTAACTCTTTAGACCTTCGTGGAACCTTTCCCACATTGGCACACATTATGTGGGCCAAGCTAAATCTGTGTTCCCAGGCTGGGGTGGAATAGGGGAATGAGGTACAGAGCAGAGCCCAGGAGAGCCCATAATTAGCATGTGAAATGAGCTGACTAAGGGGGAGGCTGGAAATGTCCCTGCCAGGCCTAGGCACAGGTACAGCAGAAGCCACAAGATTGAAGAAGGCTCACTACAAAACCAAAGCTCACACCCTGGGTTAAGCTTTAGGACATTAACGGGATGTGAAGTTATCTGTAGAGCTACATATAAGAACATGTGATAGAAAGCCCAGGTCATGCAACAGAGTCCCCAAAGACTCAGGGAGTAACAGAAATGTCTCCAATGACGTCTCCCAAATTGTCTCAATGGGAGTGGGACTGTTTGAAGTCCCCGGAGTCAGCAAATTCAGAGACAAAATAAGAGTTGGTGGCAGCCTTGGCAGGAGGGGAGGGTGGAGGTCTGCTCAGCAGCCACAGAGTTTCAGTTTGTTTGTTTTTACAAAATCACAAGACAGGGGCCCATACCCTCTTGAACGCGCGCGCGCGCGCACACACACACACACACACACACACACACACACACACACAGAGATATTGCAAAATAACACAAATGTATTCAACACTACTAAACTATGAATTTAAAAATTAGTTAATGTAGTTAAAGCCAAGAATGGGGGCACGTGCTTGTCATTCTAGCTGTCAGGGACCTGAGGCAGGAGGATTGTACATTTCCTGCCAACTTAAGCTACATGGTGAGTTCCAGATCTGCCTGAGCTACCCTGTGAGACTTTGTCTCTAGACAACCAGCACTCTGAAAAAGACCGTTTGGATAGCAAAAGTTTATGTATAGTTTTAAGAGTTCTTGGAGGCAAACAGTCCCTGAGCCACGAGCTTAGAAGGAACTGGAGGGCAACAGGAGGCTACTACACGGTCTAATCCTACTAGCTGGGATGTTTTCTTCAGGCAAAACTATCATGCTGAAGGAAAAGGATCCTTTCTAAGCCAGGATACTCTGCCTTATTAGAAGATACACAGCACGTCTCGCTAATGCCCGCCCACCGGAAGTGGGAGTGAGACAGAGAATCTGCATAAGGGGAGGGGGTGGGGCTTAGGTTTCCTATGTGGCTGGAGACGGGGATTGCACATCAACTAACTGCCCAGGCAGAAATGCACTGCTCTATAATAGTTTCCTTCTCATCAATTAAAAGTAGAAGCACACTCAAAAAATAACAATAAAAACTACCATCAAAGGTCCACTTCCAGTCTCAACAGTTCTGAAAAACTTGGGCACATTTATTTGCTTGGTCCATTCTTTTTTTTTTTTTTTTTACCATTTATACTTATTTTATGTGCATTGGTGTTTTGTCTGTATAAGGGCATCAGATCTCCTGGAATTGGAATATACAGACAATTATAAGCTGCCATGTGGGTGCTGGGAATTAAACCTAGATTCTCTGGAAGAACAACAGTCAGTGTTCTTAACTGCTGAGCCATCTCTTCAGCCTCTCACACCCCCCCCCCCCTTTTTGGTTTTTCAAGACAGGGCTTCTCTGTGTAGCCTTGGCTGTCCTGGAACTCACTCTGTAGACCAGGCTGGCCTTGAACTCAGAGATCTGCCTGCTTCTGCTACCCGAGTGCTGGGACTAAAGGTGTGGGCCACCACCACCAAGTCTCCTCAAAGATTTCATCACCCAGATTTAGTAATTATCAGGACTTTGGTTGGTTGGTAGCAAGGGACTGTGACCCAGGTGTTTGGGAGGCTGAGGCAGGAGGATTGCAAGTTTAAGACTGGCCTGGCTCACAGAGCAGATTGAAGTCTGACCTGACCAATTTAGCAAGAACCCTTTTCAAAGTGAACAATAAAAAAACGTTCAGTGGTTTAGGGGTAGGGTTAGCCTGGCTCCTGCACAGCTCTAGTTAAATCTTAAGAAATCAAAACGTCATCTTTTCTCTTTCTCTCTCTTTAATACTTCCCCCCTTTCCTAAGTGTTCTAAAGCAGTCTTACTTAGTTTAGTACATATTGGTAAAAACTATAGACTTTTCTTATCTAACTACAATGCCACCAAACACTTAACAAAATGGCACTGTGTCTTTGGCCTCTACTACCTAACTCACGAGACCATTTTGCTGTTCTCTATTTTGGTTTTCCTTCTTTGCTCTTGGATTCAATCAGGTTCAATTTCCCTGCCCCATCTGGATAGAAATCCCCACTCCTCTCTCCCTCAAGTTCCTGACTTGTACAGACCTGGCCAGCTGCCCCACTGAAAGCCTACAAGCTGGATCTGCCTCGTGGTTTCTCTCTAATCCCAGTCATTTGTTTTCAGGTCTGGGTTGGGCTCAAGTTCAATCCTGGGGGTGTAACGGTCCCGCAGATGTGAGGCTGTAAGCATTCAGGGAAGCACATGATGCCTAGGTCTCTGCAATTATTCGCTGAGATTTATATATAAACTAGTTTTCCCAGCTGGGCATTCAGCGTAGTAGCGCACTTGCCTGGGTTTGAGCCTGGGCTAGATAGCAATACCTTTCTTCATTATCTCAATTCTTTGCCATATCCTTGGCCTGGGAAAGACAGCCTAAAAGCTAACTCCTTTGCTTTGGGGTTCTGATTTAGAATAAAATCACGGGACCACAGTAGAACCTAACTAGGCTGTTGTTGAAGGTGGCATTTGCTGTCTCTGGCTGTTTGTCTCATGACGAGCACACATGTTTCAGTTAATGGTATTTAGCCTCTTCAGATACTCAGCGTACTGAAGTTTGATCCCATGGATCATGCTGGCCCCTGTGCCCCTTGACACACAGCTCGTCTGTCTGTCTTTCCTGCTATCTGGCTCAAGATACCAGCAGCTCTCATGTATGTTTCCTGTCATAGACCCAAATCACTCCTCCTTGCTGGGTAGGAGCAAGGCCTCCTCCTGGGTGGGGATGGCAATTAGACTCTTGTGCATGAATGCCATCGTCATCTCCTGAGGACCACGGGGAGGGTGCCCCTTAAAGGATGCGATCCTTCCCACTGGAAAATATCCTTTGTGGAAGAAATCAGGCTGTGGCCTTGGGCTGGCAAGGGGCAGGCAGCTTCTTCTTCAGGGACCTTTGGAAGCTGGGGCTTGACTCTGGATAGAGCAACAGTGTTACTGGAACTTAGAGGAGAAATTGGTCCTTTACAATGGTGGCAAAATGGGGGGTCCTGAAAGGCGTAACGTTCTGAATAAGAGTTCTCCAGGCCTTCGAGTCTAGCTCAGTGCTAGAGCATGCACTTAGCTTATGTGAGGCCCAAAGTCAGTCCCCAGTCCAGCAAACAAAATAAAACAAACCACCAGGGACTCTCATGTGTTTCCATATCTGCAGAGGCTTAGCTTCTCTAAGGCGAACAGAAAAGGGCTTGGACAGCTGCGACTGGATAGAACTGGAGCTGTGGCTTCACAGGCTCCTGAAAGCAGGGACTTCCTGGCTTTTAGCTCTTTAAAGGGTGTGTGGTGCTGGGACTAGGGAGATGGTTCAGCAGTTAGGATCACCAGCTATGCTTGCAAAGGACGTGCTTGGTTCCTGTCACCCACACGGTGACTCACAACCAGTTCCAGGGGATCTGATTCTCTCTCTGGCCTCCACAGGCACTGCACACATGTGTGCGTGTACGTACAGGTAGTCATACATATTAAAAACATCTTTTTAAAAGTTTGATTTTTTTTTTTTTTAAAAGACAGGGCATGATCAGTATGTAGCCCTGGCTGGCCTGAAACTCTATATAGATCTAGATCAAGCCAGCTCTATCACTCTAGAGCTAAGAGAGTTATGAATGATGCCCCATGGGTTCTGGAAACCCAACCGGGTTCTCTGGAAGAAGAGCAAGTGCTTTCAACCAATGAATCATCTCTCAGCTCCATGATGGAATCTATCCCTCTGGACACGGAAGCCAAAATAAAGTCTTTCAAATGTTCTTGGTCTTAGTATTTTTAACACACAAGAGAAAAGTAATTAGCACAATGTCTGAACGACACCCTCACCACAGCTGGGCACACCCACACCGCTACACATGGTTGCTGGTCTGCAACCAACTCCAATTCGTTTCCTGAAGCTTCTGTATGTCCGTACAGAAGGACAAACTGTGTTTTTTTATTTCATTTTACCTCTGACAGCAAGAGATGTCAACGAAGGTATCTTCTCTCCCTTTCCTGATGTACTATGATAAATTTTGCAAGGTACCAATTTTTTTTTCAAAGACCAGAAAGCCATCATACTTTGCAAACATGACATGACAACATTCTCCCTGCATGATGAATCTATCGATACACTCTGTCAAAAAGAGTTATGCTTCCGTCTTCTGAAAACAGCCTGTTAAGCAAAATGAGGTGTATGTGTGTGTGTGGGGGGGGGAATCCCCAAAGAGGCTGTTGTGTTGCCACACGGGATAGCTGGTAGCCTCATTAAAAACACAGGTTTCAGGCAACCTGATTAATAAGCCCAGCCTTGCTATAAAGAACAGGAGGCTTGTTTAATATGGCAAATCTTTAATATATTTAATATGTCCGTGGCTTGGACTGTACCTAAGTGGAGGGTGGGCCCAGTTTTCTTCACTCCAGGACACAGCACGTCGATTCACTCACCATGATCTAACAGTCAAGAGGGCTTTCCCCACTTTCATTTCTCCTTTCACTAGCTTTCCCAAGCATGGCCTAACAAGTGTGTGTTCCCTGACTGACAATGCCTCTGCTTACAGTCTTTGACTTTGCAATGATACGAAACCAATACCTACTCGGCGGAAACTCTGTTTACTACGTCGCTTGAATTTGTATCTTTTCCTTGGGTTGGGCCATATGCAGCTCAGTCTTCTAGTATGATGCTAACTAGTGGTAATGACTCCAGCTTCCAGTTAGCCCTGTGGCCATGACAGGAGCCCACATCTACAGTACGAGGTAACAATGCTAGGATGGCCACCATGTTAGGTACGATAAATGCGCTGCTGGTTTATAATATCCTTTGACAGCGTGTTTATAGTGTCAGTGCTTCAACACAGAGCCTTGTGTGTAACAAACATTTTACCCCCAGACCAATAGTTTCAACTTACGCTCTGTTTTATCAGACACAGCCCTCACTGTAAGTATCTGTCATTGTTAGCTTCAGTTGTCAGTTTGAAACAAATCTAGAGTCGCCTGGGAAGAGAGAACCTCAGCTAGAGAACTGGCCTAAAGCATTGCCCAGAGCAAATATGTTTATGTCTGTGGAACTTTTTTTTTTTTTTTTTAAATTGCTAATTGATGAAGGAGGGCTCGGCCCACTGTGGGTGGTACCATCCCTAGGCAGGTGGGCAGAAATGGAGTTCTGAACTAACACCATTAAATGGCATTGATGGTAGTTAAGACATCATTCCATAAACAGGGAGTGTGCATGGTGCATGAATTTCCCTCTCTTCTGCCCTCCTTATTCATGGAGGTCCAGTGACAGGCCTTCATTTCCCATCCCCCTTTCCACCCCCTTCCCTTCTCCCCACGAGTCTTCTTCCTTCCCCTAGTCTCCTCTCATACACATAACTGGATTATATGGACAAATACTTTTATGTATCTATAGAAAAACCAGGGTCTGCAAATCAACGAAAACGTGCTCGATTTGTCCGGAGTTTGACTTATTTTTGCTCAATACAATGATCTCCCGTTTTATCCACTCTTCTATGAAATGATAATATTCCTGTTTGAGGGGGTGGGAGGGTTTGAGACAGCGTCTCACGGTGTAGCCTTGGCTGTCCTGGATCTCCTTGTACTGACTGTAGACCAGGTTGGCCTCAAACCCACAGAAATCTGTCTCCCTTTGCCTCCCGAGTGCTGGGATTAAAGTTGTGCATGAGCACATCTGGCTAATTTTATTCTTCTTTGACGCTAAATAAAACTTCACTGGGGGACCAACAAGATAGCTGAGTGGGCACGCTGAAGGATCACACGTGCTGAAATGCGGCCCATGTGAGGGTAGTGGTGGGTGATTTTCAGGTGGGGTTGAATTCAGTTTGCAAGTGTTGCATTGACAATGTTTGATTCTTTGTGCATCAGGAAGATTGGCCTATAATTTTCTTTTCCTTCTTCCTTTATTGGGTCTTTATCTTGTCCTAATATCAGGGAAATACTGGCCTCATAAAATTAACTTAGAAGCATTCCTTTGTATTGTATTTGCTTTTATTTTATGAACCAGTTCTAGGAATGCTGGTAGCAGCTATTTAAACATCTGGTAGAATTCAGCTGTGAACACATCTGGGCTACAGCTTTGGTTTTTTGTTTGTTTGTTTGTTGGTAGAAGACATTTTGTTACTACTCCAGTCCCACTGTGTGTATCAATCCGTTTATAACTCTTTAGTTCAATCTGGGTAGGTCTAGACACTCTTCCATCTTTTTCTTCTTCCCGGTTTACTGCAATAGCTTTTCAAAGCATGCTTTAATGCTGTTCTGACTGCCTTTGGTGTCTGTTGTGATGCCTCCTTCTTCACCAGAGCCTTAGTGATTCGAATGCTCTCTTTCTTCTGGTTAGTGCAGGGTTTATCAGTCTCATTTATCTTACCAAAGAAACAATGCTGTGCTTTGCTGATTTTATTTTTATTGCTCTTTTTACTTCCATTTGGTTAATCCCTGCCCTCTTCTTTATGATTGATTCCTCACTTACTGATTGTGGGTTTGGCTTGTTCTTATTTGAAAACCTTGAGAAGCATTGAGTTTTTATTTGAGATTTCTCTGATTTTAAAAGAATATTCATTTCTTTATTTTTATGCATTCGAGTGCTTTGCCTGTATGGCTGCAAAACACATATGTAGTGCTTGAGGAACCCAGGGAGAGCATCAGAGCCCCCAGAACTGTGAGCTGCCAGTGTAGGTGTTGGGAATTGAACCTAGGTCCTCTGCAAGAGCAGCCAGTGCTCTTAATTAATAAGGCCCTTAATTTCCAGCCTTAATGGCTTATGTTTTCAAATGTGAGCTACTTCAGGGAAGGTGCCCTGGGTGGCTGGGAAGAATGCATGATTTTTGGTTGCTGTGTCAAATATTCTGGTAGATGTCTTCTAAGTCCACTTAGATTACAATGTCACTCAATTCTGATTTTTTCATTGATTTTTTTGGGGTGTGTGTGTGTTCTGGTTGATTTGCCTACTGGCATTGAGGTCACTTCATTATTAACATGTAGAGATCTATCTATAATACAATGCCTCAAAGTCTTTGTCTAGTCTTGTTTGGCATTAAAAATATCTCCTGTATCTGCATGGCCAACTTCTTTCCTAGGTTTAGAGACCTTTTTGCTGTGATCCATACCAAATGTATGGATCCATACATTTGGTTTTTAAACAAAGTCCCGCTGATCTTGTAAGCCTGTTCATTCTCTATTTCACTTTTGCCACTGTCTGAATGTTCTAACGTATTCCTTCTGTCTTCCATCTCTAATGTTCTGTCTTCCACTTCATGCATTCTGTGGGTGAGGCTGTCCACTTAGTCTATTGATTACTGAGCCTCTTATTTCTAACATTTGTTTAATATTTCCAATATTTCTCTCTCTTTCTTGCTGCATCCTGCACAGCCTCTGGGGACTTGGACCTGATGGGAGTGGGGGGGGCATCAAAGACGGACACACACAAGAGGGGGGAGGAGAAGACAGAAAAGAGAGAGGGGAAGGGGGAGAGAAAGGCAAGAGGAGAAAAGTAGAGACAGACAGGATCACGTGGGGTTAGTCTGAGGTCTCCGCTTGGGAAACTCCAGCACTCTTGAGGTTCACTGTGTTTGTATAGCGTTGACAGGGAGGTGGAGTTATTACACACATCTGGACAAGGCGGAAGGATTATTGCACACAGATCAAACAGGGAGTCGGGGTCATTATATACAGGGAAACCTGGGGGCAAGTTTAACTAATTGGGTAGGAGCCACCTCTGTATGGGAGCAGTCACTGGGCCATAAGGGTTGAGAATGTGTAGGGGGAGCCCCAGTGGACAGTTTCAGCACACACTGTCAACATCCAATGGCGGACATTTTCCCGCGTACCACCTCGTCAATATTCTCACATGGACCAGAGGAAGGCTTTGCCATTTCCTTGCAGGTCTGAGGCTTTGGGGTTCCTTGACACGGCCATACCAATGTCACAACACACGTTCTCTCAGCCCTTCCCTCTGCTTCCTGTACGCTATGAGATCCCTCTCTGATAGCCTGCATCGACACCTTCATTTCAGTCAGAAAGACATAGATCCATCAGTCTGTCACAAACGTAACTCGGTACTAGACCAAACACTAATGGACCTCCCATGAGCTCTCTTCTTGTCTGGGTCTTATCCTTGGGTGAGAGCTATAGCAAGACCGACCCTCTCATATCTGATCACGCTGGCCTGCCTTCTGTAGGAATCCCGAGGAGTCCGTTTAGGAAGAGCCCCCACTAGTGTGGTTCTCTCTTCCTAGTGACTTTCTCCCCTCTGCCCCGTCACCCATTGACTCGTTGGCTATTAATCCTCATCTGCCATGGAGGGAGCTAATCTTTCTCCCTATTGCAGAAGCCCTGATGCTTATCCTGACAGTCCTACCTTATCATCTAAGTGTCAGGCTGGTTTTTCTTCAATAGAAGGACAGATTGTACCTGGCAGAAACCCGAACCTTGACACGGTCTTTTCTGCTTCTTCATTTTTCTCTCATGATTCACATTGAATTTTAAATTTGCTCAATCAATTCATTTATTTAAAGCCATTCTCTGTATGTAATCCCTTTACCCCCCTCATGTTACTCAAGGGCCTCTGTGCCAGGCCAGGCCTTAGGGCATTTCTTCTTCACTGAGATGGGCTCCATGCCTGAGGTAGAAGGTTGGCGTTCACCATGCCTGACGTGTCAGGGTACTAGGAAAGGTTTGACGAGAAAGCTCAGATGACCCTGGCACTTTCCAGAGAGCTAAGCATCTCTCTAATCTACAGGGTAGTTTTCTGGGACCTGACGCTTCTACATGGATTTGCCTGGCACACAGCAGCCCTGCACTAAGGCATACTTCCATTCCTAAACCTTAGGAGGATAAACAGCCATCAGTGGTTGGAGGGCTCTAGTGACAGCCATGGGCAGCCTATGCTACAACGTCAGTGATGGAGAATACTGGGACCACTGCTGGACCACTGTGGGGATGGCTGAAAGAACTCTTTAGCCCCACCATGTTTCTGAAGGATATAAAAAGACAATAAGAAAATGCCAACAAAGAAAGCACTAAGTACCCTGAACAAAACATCGTTACCAAGAAGCAAGTTGGGAAGGAAGGGGTTTATTCAGCTTACACTTCCACGTTGCTGTTCATCACCAAAGGAAGTCAGGACTGGAACTCAAACAGGTCAGGAAGCAGGAGCTGATGCAGAGGCCATGTGTCAGGCCGTGATTGGAAGTCTGTGTTTCTGGTCAAGCTAAGGTTTGAACGTTACAGGCCCAATGGGCTGTCCTCAGCCTACAAGAGATGGCAACTGCTTGCCTAAGCTCCTAGAATACAGCTTCTAACACTTGGCAACATCTCTCCATAGGTCTGTGACATTTGGTCACGTAAAAAAGGGTCACGCCCCCAGCCTCTCCTCAGGTAGAGGCGTGGTCACTCGCCCAAGCCCCACCAAAGGTAGAGGTGTGGCCACGCAGCCCCAAGCCATCCCCAGGTTAAAGAGACACCTAGAGACTTAGCCATGCCCCTTCCCAGTTACTATATCTGCCTCGCCCATCCCAGAGATTGGGGGGTACAATTCCATCCACGCCACTCTCCACAATGAAAATAAATGTCTTAGAATTTTGGACTGTCTCTTCATCTGGACCTGCCACAAGAAGCGAGGGATCCGACCCTCGATTAAGGAGCCTCATCTAATCTCTTGACGAGGGCTTCCCAGTGCTCCCAGACAGTACCCATTCACCCAAGCCTAAGCAGCTAGCCCGGCACCCCAAGCCTGCAAAGGCTTCCCACAGCCCCCCACCTGCCCGTCGGACTAGTGGGAAGACGAGCGGCCACTTCCCACGTGTCTCCTGTCCCACCCAGAGCCACAGCACCTGGGACGTACATGTGGGGCTTCTTTCCACCGAGCCAGGCTTGTTCCAACAGTTATGGAGGGATGTTTCTTACTGGCTTGCTTGCTTCCCCTAGTTTGCTCAGCTTGCTCTCTTATAGAACCCAAGACTACCAGCCCAGGGATGGCACCACCCACAAGGGGCCCTCCCCCCCTTGATCACTAATTGGAAAAAATGTCTTACAGCTGGATCTCATGGAGGCATTTCCTCACGGGAGGCTCCTTTCTCTGTCATAACTCCAACTTGTGTCAAGTTGACACACAAAACCAGTCAGTACAACCCTCTTAGTTATTCCTGGCACTTTTGCTTTTGGACCATCTCCTCTGCCAGAGCAAGTTAAACCACAAGGACATCTCAGACACCTGTGCCGGCTATGAGCATTACCACCCAGGAAGCAGAAACTGCCTCTAGAGGATACTCCATAGTCACAGAAGCAGTGAGACAAGATGAGGCCTTCTGGGTGGCCCCCAGGAGAACATGGTGGCATAACCTGGTGTGTCTCACACTGGTGATCACATCTGCAACCTGTCCTAGGAGGCATCTGAGATTGTCTCTCACATCGACAATCAGTGACCTCAAAGTGTGTGATTGATCTTGTTCCCTGCTGGACCCTGGAGCCCGGAGTAGTGTCCCTGCCACCAGGAATCCCTGAAGAAAACTAAGACTTAGACGTCTCTAACCAGGAAAGGGGTTTAAATGAATCTTAGCACTAGTGGTATGGCCCAGTAGGGCAGCCCCCAATTGTATTGATTCAGCTAGATATTTTTAGGTTACCAACATTACTGGAGCAAGAGATTCGGGTCTTTTGTCAGCCAGAAGTACCTGTCATAGGCAAGTGGCTTAAATGAAGACAGCACAAATGGCTAGGGCTGGGGCTGGGAGCTGCCACATTTGATCTCCCAGCCGCTGACAAGGCTGTGTCTATTGGAAGACCTGGCTGTCTGCAAGATGCCCCCAGCAAGATGTCAGCACCTTTGCAGGGTCCTCAAGTCCTCAAATGTCAGGGCTTAAGAGGAACATACCATGCAGAACACAGTTATTGCTAGGAATAAGAGGTGTGTGTGTGTGTGTGTGTGTGTGTGTGAGAGAGAGAGAGAGAAAGAGAGAGAGAGAAAGAGAGAGAGAGAGAGAGAGAGAGAGAGAGAGAGAGAGAGAGAGAGGGACTTTATTTTAATCCCCCAGCTTCTGGGGGATCCAGGCGGTTTTTAAGAGACTTGTGATACCATATATGACCCTTTCTTACCACGTTTGATTTGCTATGCATTCTAAAACAGCACGCAGAGCGTAAAAAGCGCACATTGTGTTCTCTAGCCAAAGCTCTCGCCTTCCAGCTAGAATGGAAGGAACAGGTCAGACCCTGGGTCACAGAGGTGGTGTGTTTTACCGAGTGGGAGGCATAAGTGATGGTGATTTATGAAGTTCAGACAATACAGGCAGCGCCGTGGGCAGAGCTTCCTCCTCAGGCCTGAACATGGAAGTGTAACTCTGGGTTGCTTCGTTTTGTTACAAAAACCTCTTCTCCACTGAAAGAAAATATCTCTCTTTGCCACGCACGTTTCTTCTCATAGAATCTATTCACACAAAGAGATGCTTTATAAACACACCCAGTAATGGTCCCCTTTACTTTGGGGATTTTCCCATGATGTAATCATATCTTCATCACCATCATCTCACCAAAAACGTTCATTAGCTTAAAAGCATTTTTCAAACTCTATCTCCTTTCCAGGTTTAATTATATACAATGTAGGTCATGTTATCTGAAGATGAACCTCGAATCTGCCCCTGAACTACTTGTATGTTTCTCATGAGTAAGCTGCCCCAAACGCAAGGATGTTAAGGACCAGTGTTTTCTCCGTAAGTGGGCAGTGCGTGGCTCTGCAGGACAGTGACAAGCTGAGAGAGCTGGAAACTTCCGAGCCTTCTGGGGGCTGTGGCTCCTCTCCTTCTTGCAGACTGAGAAGGTAGAACCCCTTCATCAGCTCAGCCCTTGTTGGGTGTCCCAGGGGAGTGTGAACCCCGTCTATCCTGGTGTAAGCACCTTTGGATGGATCTAAAACACAGACCACGAGCTGTTTCTGTCATCTTAAGGAGGTGGAAATTAGACAGTGGGGCTGACATGGCAGGGATACAAAGCAGAAAGCCTAGAATGGAGGCCATCCTGAGAGCTACAGAGCCAGACTCAGAAGCCCTTTGTCTGAATGTTGCACATTTCACCTCTAGCCCATGGTGCTTGTCCTAATTTGGTTTCTGTGACTGTGAGAAAACACTGACCAAAAGCAGCTTGGAGCTGGAGGTACTTGTTTCAGGTTCCAGCTTCTAGTCCTTCATGGAAGGAAGAGAAGGTAGGAACTCAAGGCAGGAACCTGGAGGCAGGAGCTGATGCAGAGGCCATGGAGGGATGCTGCTTGCTGGCTTGCTCCTCACCACTTGCTCTGCCTGCTTTCTTATACAGGCCAAAATCACCTGCCTGGTGGCGGTGGTACCCACAGTGAGCTGGGCCCTCTCACATCAATCATCAATTAAGAAAATGCCGCACGGTCGTGCCTAGAGGTCCATTTGATGGAGGCATCTCCTCGGTTGGGGCTCCCTGATCTTAGACTCTGTATAAGGGTGACAAAAACTAACCAGCAGAGTGCTACTGGGGAGGTGGTAGAACTTTTAAGGGGTGGAGCCTTGGTGAGAGGCTGACCAGATACTGGGGTCCCATCCCTTCCTCTCTGTTTTTGCTTTCCGGAAGTCATGAGCTAAGCTGCTGACTTCAACAAGCTCTCTCTGCCAAGATGTGTTCCCTCACCACAGGCCTCACAGCAACACACAATGGCCTGAGACTTCCAAAGCTGTCAATCAAAATAATCACAGAGAGTGGTGGTGATTACTGAAACCTGCAGTCATCTTCTCAGGAGTCATTCATTCATTCATTCTCTCTTACCGCTCTCCTCCCTGCTCCTCGCCTCAGGGAAGCTGCCCATTCTCTCCTGCAGCAGGGCACCCAGATGGCTCTTCTGACACCTCAGATTATGAAAAATTCTACTCTGGTTTGAACTTCATTCCCCCAAATTCAAATATTGCAAACTTAATTTACAATGTATTGGGAGGTGGGGTCTTGGTGGGTGGTATTTAAGTCACAGTGGATTAATGTGATAAGAGCTTCTCCAAGGTAGGTTTTCTTTTGGCTTCCCTGTGTTCTGCAATAAAATGCCCATGTGAGACGCTAACACCTTCACCCTGATATCCTGGCCTTCAAAACTGATAGCAACATTTATTTTCATTATAAGTTATCCAGGCTCAAGTATTCTCTTACAGTATCCCCAACCAGAGTTGAATTAGACGCAATTTCTCCTGTTCCTTCAGATACTCACATCTACTTAACAACGTTGCTTTGACTACCAAGCCCTCTCCATGGGGTGGGCACATGATTTTCGTGTCACTTGGACATATGATTGCCATCTGCCATGTTCTGTCTGTCTGGGACAAGAGCAAGCTAAGCCAATGAAATAGGAAGTCAAATCATCTTTTCTATTTTTAGATTTACACTATTTGACTTGCATGAGTGTTTTACCTGTACATGTGTATGTATGTGTATGCATCATGCCTAGTGCCCGTGGAGGTCAGAAGGGACATTGGATTCCATGGAACTGGAGTTATAGAGCCTTCATGTGGCCACTGGGGATGGAACCCAGGCCCTCTGTAAGAACAAGTGCTCTTAACTGCTGAGCCATCTCTCCAACCTAAGAACAAGTGTTTGCATTCCTGGCTAGGCTCGGAGAGCCAACATTACCCATTGATACACCACAGCAAACAGTCTGTCTACACCTCACTGCCTCCCAGCCCAGCACAGCATTCTAACTGTTCTCTTCCTCAGGGTATTGGACTGCTGTCTTCCCTTCCATCTGTCTCTCCCCAGCCAGGCTTCTCTTCTTTGAGGCTGCCCTTTTCCAGGAGGTTTTGCCATTCATTTAGAGTTGAAAGACCTGACCCCCTTATGAGGAAAGTTAGACCCCTAGCACACTTGGAGCCAGAAACAGAAATAGGACTGAAATTGCATGCATGGCCAAACCCCACCTGGCTGCATTCTTTCCTCTAAGAAACAAACGGCTGACCTTGACCTGGCCCCAGGGCCAGAGGCACAATGTTCCAGGAACTAGCTAACCACAAAAATGTTTGTGCAACTGCCTTGTGACTAACTTAGAACATTCTGTACTTCCCCATAATGCAAATTCTTTCCATTCCCCACCCCTTACTTTGTGTTTTTTTCCTTTAAATACCCCTGACTATAGCTGCTCAGGGTCGAACTCCTCTGCCCCTGCATGGGTTATGAGCTCTACCCCAGTGCACTGGTCCCCCGAATAAACCTCATGCGTTTGCAGCAAGAATGGTCTTTCGTGAGTTCTTGGGGGATCGTGCCGTCCCGAGACTTGAGTGAGGGTCTCCCCACTTCAGGGGTCTTTCAGAGTGTGCCCTCGTGGGGGTGGGGGGAATCTGCTTTCTGCTCACATGCTTTGGCTTGACTTAATCTCACGATTGAGGTCAACTCCATTAGGGAAAGAGCCGTGTCTTCATGACACGTGGCCTGTGAGGGGTCACGGCAGGGACTCCGTCCTTCCCAGACTCCGTGTCAGGTGAAATGTGCTAGCTGATGGTTTTAAGGGCACTGGCACTATCTGCTTGTCTTCATGCCCTGCATCTCAGAGCATTCCAGGAGCCTAAATAACAATGTTCCCAGAGTCTAATTTTTCACTGTTTCCACTTCAGTGTGTGGTCTCTCTCTGATGGAGGTCCCCAAGCAGAGATCAATTCTGTTCCTTCCCAAACATCTCTCCATCCACCCACCAACTCCCCCCATCTCCACCCCACTACTTGGGTTCTAGCCCGGCTCCTGCAGCTGTGCCGTCTCCTGTCATGGGCCCCTTCTGGGTTCTGTCAGATGCTGTCCAGAGGCATGGATGCTCAGGATACCCTCCACTCAGAGACTTCTCTTCTACTCTTAGCAACCAGACCCTGGACAAATGGCTTTTCTCTCCTGCTCTTTCCCCTCCCCCTACCTCCCACCCCATGGTGACTTCCCTGGCCTCCTTCCTTGGGACCAGTGAACCCACCTGAGAGCTGCTTTCCAATAAACCTGCCTTTATAGGTTCCAATCTGGCTTGAATTGGCTTATTTCATTGGTGGAAAGGACCTATCACTCCCCCATCCTGGGGCATGTCTACAAGGCCCTGTTTCCCCAGCCCCCACTCCCCAGCTGTAGTGGCTCTTCTTGATTGTCAACTTGACTATGTCTGGACTGAACTACCATCCAGAATTAGCAGGCTCACCTTTGACCCAGATCCTGAGGCTGAAGACACAAGTTCCTGACCTGGATCTTGGCATGGAGATCTTGAGGCACAGTAGCCATGAAAAGCTTAGGCCCAGGCAAAGCAGTGCACGCCCTTAATCCCAGGGGACTGAGGCAAGGAGATCTCTGAGTTCAAGGTCAGCCTGGGACAAAGCAGGTCCCAGACCAAGGCGTGATGGTATGCACCTTTAATCTGGGCCACGCCTTCTGCTGGAGACCTACATAAGGATATTGGAAGAAGGAAGATTCACTCTTCTTTGCCTGCGTGCCTCGTGGGACCGAGCAACTGCTAGATCTCGGACTTTCATTCACAGCTGCTGCTCACCATGGTTGGGGAGTTGGACTACAGACTGTAAGCCATCAACAAATTCCCTTACTATATAAAGACTACCCTTAAGTTCTGTGACTCTTAGAGAACACTGACTAATACACCAGCCCAGGGCTCCACCTACTTTCCTTAGATGCTTTCCCATTCCACAGAGCTGCCATGACCCTTCCCACGGTGGTGTTTTCTCACCTCGACCTTTTGACAATGCTTCTCCAGGACCCTTCCTTCCTACTCTGCACAGTACCACTTCCCAGAGAGAGCCATGCTCCCCAATGTTGCACCTGATCAACTCCCTCATGAGAGGCCACAGAGGGTGGCCTGCTGGCTCTGTGTTGTATCCCCAGCCCTGAATAGTTTCAGCTCAGAGCAGGAACTGGATGGAGTTGGGAAAGACAATCATCTCTATGAGGCGACAGTATTTCAAGCCTTTTCCCTGTGTTATCTCGAGTTTCCCTCATAATGGACTAATTTTACAGACAAGGACATCGAAACAGAAGACGCTGTGTGCTGGTGAGCAGGCCTGACTGAGCTGGGCTTCTGCTCTTCAATCCTGTGCTTTCTCTACTGGGTCTCTTCTTACGCTCCCGGACTAAGTTTCAGTGCCGGTTCGGTTCACTAGAGGGTTGCAGAATGTCACCGAGAACACAGACCACAGTGTTAGCATCCCTGCCTCAGCTCCCAGCCCTGCTCCGGTTTACTTTAGCCAAAGGAACTAATTTGTCTAAGGCGGCGACAGTGGCCAGGGCAAGGTTAACCGGAAACAGTGTATGATTAGCACCTGCCCAGATGCTGGGACGGACAGAGCAAGCTCGCGCCCCTGAGCATTGGTACGCGCTATGCGCGTCGCAGCATATGCCTACGGGGTGTCAAATCCTTCCCCTTCGCAGAGCTAGGGGATTTAGCTCCCTGTACCTTTTTCTTGTCACAATTACAAATGTCACCTCCATTGTGCCCAGGCTCCTTTGTCTGCCCTGTAATTACTTCCTGCTCCTGTTCTTTGCTCTCTGCCCCTTGGGCACCAGCTCCCCCTCAATCTGGACAAAATCCCAGATGCCTGTCCTTTTAGGACTCCGGCTACATTTCACTGGCTGCCGAAAGGACTCTTTAGCCACAGAGGCTAATTTTGGATGGCTCCCCACCCCCTCTTTTCTTCACTAAATCTCTCAAAATCAATGTTGGTTTATTTGGAAGAGCCTACAGACATAGAGTCAGTTCTTCCCTGGTGTGGGAAGCTATTTGCTAACATGTAAACTTCATTTGTTTCTCCTTCCATGGTGAAGGTTGAGCGTCCACGAACTCATCTCCTCGAACGCATTCTTTCTAGGAGAATAAGTAAGCCATCAGACACGGAAGCTAATGAGGAGATCAACACATGACAACTCGCTGGATCAGAGCAACCTCCAGAGGGATGGATGCGGGTGCAGGGATCCCCTTCCTCCTGGGAAATCTGCACCTTGAAACTGACATGTCACTTCAGATAACAAGACAAACTCACGACAGCAGGAGTGTGTTCACACCTCTGAAACCATCGTCTACCAACTGAGAGTAACAATGTCCAACAACAGGGTCATGTTGGTCATTCTGATGCCAACCTGCCAGAAGCTGGAGGCTGCTCCTCCGAAGGGGTACCACGAGAGAGGCTGGGGTATTGCTGTTCTTCCTTATAAGGTGGGTGCTGGAAAGATGGCTCAGAGGTTAAGAGCACTGGTTACAGCACCCTTGTAGAGAATGCAGGCTCAACTCCCAGCACCTGACAATGATCTATGGCTTCCATTCCGGGGAATCTGACGCCCTCTTCTGGCTGCCTCAAGTACTGTGTGCACATGGCTCATAGGAATTCACGCAGGCAAACACTTTTATAAATCGAAGGGCAGAGGGAACAGAGGATAGCTGGATGCTACTTCCCAAACTGCATCCACAGCTACACCAGCACCTCTGGGCTCCAGCTTTCTCTTCTGGAAGACCCTCTCACCCTCTAGGTGTCTGTCACAGCTCTGAGGCCCAGTCAACATTCTGCATCCAGTTCTGCAAGTCCAAAGCAATAGATACCATGTCAAATGCAGAGAGAAGGTCTATTAAAAGTATTTGTAACACGTAGTGACACAAAGGTCTTATAAGCATCTGGGGTCAACCACTGTTTTTTGGCAAAGCAACAGGCAGGCAATTTTTGTCGTGTAGACCAGTGGTTCTCAACCTTCCTAATGCTGTGACCCCTTAATACTGTTCCTCATGTTGTGGTGACCCCCAATCATAAAATTATTTTCATTGTTACTTCATAACTGTAAACTTGATACTGCTATGAATTGTACATGTCTGACATGCAGGTTATCTGACAAGTGACCCCTGAGAAAGGGCCATTCAGCCCCAAAGGTCATCTTTTCCCGAACGTTCCTCATTATGGACTTCGGACTCCTCACCGTTCTAGTGTTCGTAAGACTGGGAACATCTCATGGACTTCATGTGGAGGAACTATGTCTGGCTGCAGGGGGAGGGGGAGAATTCTAAGCCTCTCCGTACTCCTAGCAACAGTGGCCTATGGGCGAGCACTGCCATGGCCATCTATGTTGGCACCAAGTGTGGTGGTTTGAATATACTTGACCCTTGGGAAGTGGCACTATTAGGAGGTGTGGCCTTATTGGAGGAGGTGTGGCCTTATTGGAAGAGGTGTGGCCTTATTGGAAGAGGTGTGGCCTTATTGGAGGGGGTGTGGCCTTATTGGAGGAGGTGTGGCCTTATTGGAGGAGGTGTGGTCTTGTTAGAGGAAGTGTGTTACTGCCCAGGGTGGGTTTTGAGGTCTTCTCCTAAGCTCCACCCAGTGTGGAAGAGAGCCTCCTCCTGGCAGCTTTCAGATCAAGAACTCTCGGCTTCTTGAGCACCATGTCTGCCTGGATGCTGCCATGCTTCCCGCCATGATGATAATGGACTGAACCTCTGAACTGTAAGCCAGCCCCAACTAAACGTCCTTTATAAGAGTTGCCTTGATCATGGTGTCTCTTCACAGCAATGGAAACCTAACTGAGACACCAAGATTACACATCTCATTTTCCAAAGCCACCTGCTGAACCTTCCCTTCAGCTTCCTGCATCCCAAGTCCCGACTTTTTATTTTTTTAGACTTTGGTTCTTCAACAATATCCATTTTCACTTTTAATTCCACACTCATGTTCTCCAACAGCTGTTTGTGTGTGTGTGTGTGTGTGTGTGTGTGTGTGTGTGTGTGTGTGTGGTGCTGGAGATGGAACTCATGGGTTTCCACATGCTCAGCAAACCTCTGCCTCTGAGCTCCTATCCAGTCTCTCTTGCTATCATTTTTTTCTAAACTCTTAGTTTCTTCAATATAACAAACTGCATTATGACCATCCTAGATCCTTGGTATCTCAAGATTGTTTTTTTTCAGAAGAATTCATTAAATCTCATTAATTCATTAAATAGTTTTGAAGACCCCCAGATTACAAGTTTCCTACTCCTTGTTCAGATCTTGCTCCCCTTTCTTCTCAGATACCCCGATTTCCTTTTCTCTTCATGGATAGAAGGGAGTTCTCCTTAGCACCTTTTTCTTTCTTTTCTTTAAAGATAAAAAAAAAAAAAAATTAAATCCTGAGCCTGCACATGTGTCTGTGTATAGATTTGTGCATCTGAGTGCAGTGCCCACGGGGGCCAGAAGAGGGCGTCCAATTCCCTGGACCTGACGGCATTGTGAGCCACCTGACATGGGTGCTGGGAACTGAGCTCAGGGTCTGTGCGCAAGTGGGATGTGATCTCAAGCACCGGACCATCTCCCCATACCTCTCTCGCTGAGCACAGAAAATGCAATCTCTTTAGCGTTCTGCAAGCCAGAACTCTATCCCAAGTCAGACTGCTGGTGTCTACGCAGGAGTCCTTCACCCTGCAAGTTCACAAGTACGTTAGTTCTATCTTCGGAATGTTCATTATTCTCGCCACATCACGGTCACTTGCCTCAGTCACAGGGTTTGATAGTCTGCAAACATGCTAGCAGCTTCCTCCTACCGCTCACACAGATCTTTCCTGTCTAGAACCATGCCAGGATCGCTGGAGCACCTTCAACCTTCCAGGGAAGATACGTGTAATCCATGTGCCCAACAAAGAGAGTCACGAATGCATAAGGCTTGGCTCTAAATCTGCTCTCAGCATATGGCCAATGAGAAGGAGTTCCTAACAGTTAGTTCCCCAAGTGAAAGTACATTCCTTTATGCTTGATCAACATTTGGCAAATGTGATAAAGACTGATGAATTTTTTCTAAGTACTTAAAAAATCTCATCTCTACTTTCCTTGATTCTTTGAGTCTCACAATGTAGCTTAGGCTGGCCTACAACTCACTACGTAGCCTAGACTGGCCTGAATGTAGGACGAACCTCTTGCTTCAGGCTCTTGAGAGCTGTGATAATAGGCATGAGCCGCCATGTCTGGCCTCCATCCCTTGCAGGGATGGCAAGCATCGTCTGCTTGCGCTAGTACAGAGAATTTGCATATTCATAAGCTTTGCCGATGCTGCAGACACACTGATCGCCTGATGTGGGGCAATATTTGTGTCTATCATGGTAGGTCTGTTGAGTACTACTAATGTCGAGAACAAATTTGACTGGTCAGGAAAAAGACGTCTAAGGCAATGATTTCGGTGTTTACATATATTCATTTCAATCTCTTGGTGAGTGATAATACCAGGGCCAAAAGAGTCCTCAGAAAAACCTCACAATGCAATGCCTTTAAGGACATTAGCAGTTCCTCCTCTGAGCGTGTGTGGAGATATGGTGGCTCAGGGGTTAGAGCACTGGCGGGTTCTCAGCACTCACTCACCACCACCTGTATTTCCGGTTACCTGGGATCTAGTGCCCCCTCTTGGCCTTTGTAGGCACTGCGTGTATGTCCCTCTGACATACACGCAGGTAAAAATCCATGCACATAAAATAGGTAACCTTCTTAGAAAGTACCCTCTACGGGGCTCAAGGGTGTTTCTTAGTGGCTAACACCACCACCATTTTCTTGAAGTTGTTAGACTGGGCTACTACAGCTGACTGAGATGCAACATGGTGGGGGAGATTGCTACTTACATGTGTTTAAATTAAATATATATAATTATATGTGGTATGTATGTTATATATTATATATATAACATATATTCCATTTTTATTTATTCTTTACATTTTTCTATTATGTGTCAAGTTTTCAGGTTGTGGTCTAAGAATCACCCTTTGAAAACTTAATCTTTCCCCACGTCATTAGAATCAGTACCTGACCACTATGGGTGGAGAGTGGAAAACTTACTACCGCTCTCCCTATGTGGTTATTCTCTTTGACAGATTTCCGTAATTATTTTATCTTTTGTGCTTTATCAGTTTGATGAACTGGCATAGCTTTCTTTGAGCTATCTGAGGCTCACAGAACTTGAATCTGTAGGCTTTCTTTTAAAAAAAAAAAAAGATTTATTTTCATTTACGAGAAAGCGTCTGTGCATACGACACTTAGAGGCCAGAGAGGGTGGATATGCTGGGTTCTGGAGTTAGGGGCGGTTGTGAGCCTTCTAACATGGGTGCTGGGGACCAAACTCTGGTACTCTGGGAGAACAGCAAAGCACTCTTGACCACGAGACATTTCTCCAACCTCATCTGAGAAGTCTCAATCATTGTTTGTTTGTTTGTTTGTAACAGGGTGACACTCCGTGGCCATGGCTGTCCTGGAACTCAGCATGTAGGCCAGGCTGGCTTTGAACCCACAGAGATCCACCTACCTCCGCCTCCCACCTGCTGGGATTAAAGACCCATCACCATCATGCCCATCCCAGTCACCATTTTAAAGATATTTTTAGAGACTTACTATTTTACATGAAGCCTGGGCCAGAAGTGGAGACTTATAGTCAGTGACTCACACATTATTTTGACAACAAACCTCCCGTTTGCCATTCCGACTGCTGCAAGTTACACGTGACTCGTCAATGTCAATAAAATACTACAGAACAGCAGAAGGTGTGGACCACTTGCAGACAGGAACTTTGCATCTTTATTATTAGTGACAAATAAACACTGTAAATTAACATGTGCAATCTAACACCTGTGCTCGAATAGTGCAACCACTGCCACCCAGCTAATTAAAACAGCCACCACTTCACATGGCTTCTTTTTTTAGTGTATATTTAGTGAGTCACTTATGACCTACCTTAGCAAGTGTAAACTATGCGATTCAAGCTATTACCTAACTACTCCCACCATTCTTTCTAGGAGGGCCTCCAGAATTTATCTGCACAGTCTCAAGTTTCCTGTGGTGGTTTGGATATGCTTGGCCCAGGGAATGGCACTATTAGCAGGCGTGGCCTTGTTGGAGTGGGTGTGGCCTTGTTGGAGGAAGTGTGTCACCGTGGGGGTGGGCTTTGGGGTCTTACGCTCAAGCTCCACCCAGTGTGGAAGAGAGCCTCCTCCTGGCTGCCTGCAGAAGAGAGTCTCCTGAAGGATCAAGATGTAGAACTCTCGGGTCCTTCAGCTCCAAGTCTGCCTGGACATTGCCATGGTGATAATGGACTGAACCTCTGAACCTGTAAGCCAGCTCCAATTAAATGGCATCCTTTATAAGCATTGCCTTGGTCATGGTGTCTCCTCACAGCAGTATAACCCTAAGACTGGCCTCAGTGGAGTAAAAGCCTCTTTCCCTGTGTTTGACTGTCACATGGCCACATCTCTGGCTCCCTGCTTACCTTCCAGCATCGCTGGGGGGAGGGGGGTTGGATGAGGAACTCCGCGAGTCCTTTCTTAAAAGAGATGCTTCGTCATTTCCATTTTATTATCCTGAGACCTAGCAGGCATTTGATAAATGTACGGTGACTAAAATAATACACAGGACATGATTTGATTAAAAGGTAGCCAAGTTCTCTATGAAACAGGGATGGAAATACCTTCGTCATGAAGATGACATGAGATGAGGTTCACACACATGCAGAGGGCAGAGCCATGTGCCCAGTTCTCACTGGGGCTTATTATTCCCTCCTCCCCTAAATAGTAGACACATTTAAAGCAGAGCTTCTGCTTTGAGGCAGCATGGCTCTTGGGTCTACACTACCTGAATATTATCCATGTCCCTGGAGCTCAGTAGGGCCAGCCTGTGATACCAGCAGCCAGCGTCATGCCTCTCCAAGTTCTTGGTGAACTGATACTTTTCTCATTGAAGTGCTGAACTGAGTACTGACAATCTTACTGGTTTTAAGGCAGCTGTTCTAGTTAGGTTTCTGCTGGGCTGTGATAAACACCCACCCAGCCCAGCACGGAATTTATTTGGCTTACACGTCCACAACACAGTCCATCATCAAGAGAAGCCAAGGCAGAAACGAAGCGGAAGCCACGAAGGAATGCTGCCCAGGGGTTTGTTTTCTCTAACTTATTCAACTACCTTCTTTATACAGCCCAGGCTCATCTGCCTAGGGATGGTACCACCCACAGGGGACCGGGCCTCTTGCATCAATTGGCAATGAAGAAAATGTCCCCCAGACATGCCTGCAGGTCAATCTGATGGTGGAAATTCCACAGTTGGAATTCTCTCCTATGTTTGTCTAGACTTGTATCAAGTGGACAAAAGCTATGACATCAGCTTAGTGCCAATCAGTGTACCCATGTAAAGAATCAAATGACACTGTACGAAATTCTCAAAGAATTAAAAATATAGTAAATTATAGATCCATTCCGCCTCTTCTTTAATAGTGTTAGCACAGTATATCTTTCTCACCCCTTTACCTCAAGTTTCATTTTTGTATTTAATTTGAAATTTTTGCAGTTACCATATAGTTGGAGTCATTAAATAACTTCTAACTACCCGTGTCTTCTGGTGTTCAAGCTACTCTCATTTAAAGTGATTATTGACATAGCTGAATTAACCCCTTTGAGTTGTTTTCCACCCCTTGCCTTTATTCTCTCTGGGTACTGAGTTACAAGTGTGGGTCATCTGATTGTAGGTTTGTGCAAGGCATAATTGCTTTCACAGAGTGACCCCGAGACCAATGGCATGTGGTGTCTACCCATCTTGCTGCCTTAGTGATTTGATTGTCAGGAACCAGACGGAAGAGGAAAGAACCTGTGTGTTTCCGATTTCAAACTTAGTTACAATTAAGTTTGTGGAATAAGCAGGTCGGTGTCAGTGACTACAGAGAAGAGACACTCTCTTGCTCTCCTTTGACTAGAAGGGAACACTGATGTGACTTTTAGGCGCACAGACGTTCATTTCCAGACAGTGCCCACTAGGTGACGCCATTGCTGCTTCTCTTGGGCTTAGCTCAGAATGGATGGAGGTTCCGCTGCCAGCTTATAAGGGGCCAGGGAGACTTAGTAACTCCTCTTTGTTTACACGCCTCTCAAATACAAAATTCTAGCCGCTTCCTTATTCTGTATCCTTTTACCCAATAAATGGAACCTGGTCTGGAATCCTTCTCTCTGATTTGGCTTCTTAGGGGTAAGGTCACCTTTCCTCAACCTTTCCCTGTCTTCCTTCTTCTTAGGACCTTACTCACACCCTGGGTCCTGCATGGGGAGTAGACTTGCCTTCTAAGACCCTGTCCTGGCTTCTCCTGGGTCTTCTGTGTCAGTCTGCTGTCAACACTTTTCTTATATCATTTCTAGATGGAGTTTGCTTCTTTCATGACTTGTTTAGCTGCCTGCTGGTGACACCTATTGTACCTCACGAGACAAGCTCTCCCTCTCTAGTTCACTATGTAGCCCCACTGGCCTTGAACTCTGGCAATCTTCCTGTCTTAGCCTATGAGAGAGTAGGACTTTGGATAGGACTACATCTCAGATCCTAGCCCGACAATTCCCTTGCTCAAGCTGTCCCTGAAGTAGCTAGTCCTTCTCCTTTATTAAAATTCAAAACTAAAACCAGACTGTTAATAAGTCAGTTTCCAGAAAAACCAAATTCTAGGAAAGTCAGTGAGTCCATTCCTCACAGAAAAACATGTTTTAGAACTGAGGCAAAAGTGTGAATCTCCTTAGGCAGAAATTTGTTTTTAAAACACGGATTATTGCCTTACCTTGTCTTCCTTTTGTGGAGTTTTCAATATTTTGCTTATCAAAAAAGCAATTCCCAGGCCTGGAGAGGTGGCTCGGTGGTTAGGAGCACTGGTTGCTCTTACAGAGGACCCAGGTTTGATTCCCGGCACCCACACAGAGATTTATAAACAACTGTCACTCCAGCTCCAGGGGAGCTGAGACCCTCTTCTGACATCTGAGGGCACCAGGTCTGACTTCTGAGGGCATTTACAAAATCCAGGCAAACACACATATGCATATAATATAATAAATTAATTGAAAAAAATAAAAGAATTTCCAGGGACATTTAAGTAAATTCCCTGGAGTCGTAGAACACATGAATGCCCAAAGGTTGGGGGGAACGGCCCGTGACTGTGTGCCCTGCCAACCTCTGGGCGCTCTACAGCACCCAGTTCTTCATCCCAGGTGATCTGAAAGGCACACAGGTCACTCTGACCAGCTTCTTGCTGCTCAGGCAAGCCAGGTTTCTAAAGGGTCCATTGAAACCCATTTCTCTCCCCACACAGTGTTCGTCTGTGCTAAAAAATGACAACAACATATAAGAGAAGAACTGATCAAGGCAACTGGTTTTTAACCATGGTCTGGAATTGATTTTTATCTTGCTATCAACATTAACAGTGGGTTTGATCAGGCATGGGGCTAAGGGTCTTCGTAGGCAGGGTGAAGAGGCTCTGTTCCCGACTTATTTTCTAGTTGTATTGATGGACATCCCAGGAAAGGAGCCTTTTAGGGGGGTTTCTACCTCTGGATTTAGGGCATGTTTTAGTATCTAAAGATCATGCTGTGACATTCCTCTAAGCTAGAATCCAAAGAGGAAAAGCAGGCACCTCACTGCAGGGGTCTTCCATGACCCAGGTACAGCACAAGCTTCCTATATTGCCGCCCCAGGCAGTCATCAATTTGCCAGCGTGGACCGCTTAGGTAAAAGCTCCCACAATGCTCTCTGCCAACGGATGTCAGACAGGCTGACCAAACTAGAACTATTCACATTCCCTTTAAGGGTTTGGTTACTTCAGACAACTGGAAGAACAAAAAGATAACGGCTGGGAACTGTTAACAAGGTGGAAGATGCAAGGTGACAGATCAAGGACTGAAGAAGCCACAAGGATCAGACTGCTTCTGCTTCTGTTCAAGAACACGCTTGGGGGGGGGGGGAGGCAGTTGGGGGAGGGGGGCCTGGAACGGGATCTCCTTCGGCTGGTGGAATACAGCTTTTCTCGTGCCTTCAGGGTCGGCTCATCTGATGAGGCTCCAACTTAAAATCCCACTGCATTGACCATCGAGAGCTAGCAAACATTTGCTTGGGGAAGGATTCCTCCATCTTCTCCCCTCTACTCTGGCATCCACCTGCTTGACTGAAGACTAGAGGGGGAGAGCAGGTGCTGTGGGACCTTAATGAAGACTTGGGGAGGATCCTCCATGAGGAGCCAGCCATTGTCACCTCGCCCAAGGCTAAAATTGTATTCCTAAGTTAGCAATGATTCACCAAGAGCTTGGAAAGAGGGAGAGGATTTCTCTACCTGGGAGGCAGACATGTATGCTCAGCTTTCCTCTGTACTCACCCCAGATCTTGAGGCTCTCCCCACCCCTGCACACATAGACCCATTCCTAATGACTCCTTGGAACACGATTTCTTACTTGGTCTGTTTTAAGGGCAAGGGGTGAAATGGCTTTAGGGCATGTCCCGTGAGCACCAGGTTTAACTCTTCAGCTTTTAATTACTACCCCACTGTTTGTGATTACGTTTCCTCCGCTTCCTTCTCACACACAGGGAAGCACGGGGTGGGCTGGGAGGGGGTGGGGCATTAATATACGGTGCCAAGACTGTTGGCTCCATTTTGTTCTAATTATGTTGTCCTTAGAGACCTGCATCTCCCTCGGTTTCCCCAAATGTCACACAAGGATGATACCTATACCAGCTGGAAGAATTCAGGAGGGTTGGAATCATTTCTCCAGAATCTCAGGCACTGACCGTCAGTCAACAGGGGGCTCAACTGTTATCTGTGAACCCTGCCTACTTTCAAATTTTTCAAGCCGTCCATGGGCCCTTTCACATGGCAGAGGCAGTAGCCCAAGAGCCTCCATGGTTACAGGTGAAATATATTAAAAAAAAAAAACATATGCTGGAGAGATGGCTCAGTGGTTAAGAGCACTGACTGCTCTTCTAGAGGTCCTGAGTTCAATTCCAAGCACCCACATGGTGGCTCACAACCATCTGTAATGAAATCTGATGCCCTCTCTGGCATTGGGATGCACATGTAGATAGAGCACTCATACATAAAATAAATAAATAAATCTTTTAAAAACATACACAAAACTAGAAGAGTACTAACACATTTTAAATATAACTATGGGGATTTGAGGTTTTGTTCTTCCCACTCTTTTGTATTAAGGGTTTGTCTTCAATGCAGTTGCTACATAGTATGTGAGAGAATAAATTTTAAAAAAAGAGAAAAAACCAAGAATTTGTTGCCATAGTAAAAGACAGTAAATGCAATGAGATTATATGTCATGTTAAACATGTTATGGTTGGGTCAAGTGTTCAAGGCTTTAAGGTTTAAGGCAGAGTGGGGAAGGAGGGGGTGTTGTGGGAAGGGGGCAGATCCTTTGTGATGGCAAAGGCCGAGAGGTACTGAGGTTCCCCACGCTGGACACTGGGACCTCAAAACCTTTCTTCTTTCTCCTTTCACTTCCTGGCTTGGGACATGAGCGGTTATTCTTCAGTGTATATCTCAGGATTGACTCAGGTATTCAGTAATAGTAACGAAAACCTAAGACATCCAGAGACATTTCACTGACATCTGTAATAACTAGCAAGCAAAAGTCATCATCTACCATCACATCCAGAGTTAATTATAAAACAAAACCAAATATTAAGACATTGAATCAATATAATAAATTGTATTAAAGATAAAATGGAAGTAAACACGCCCCCGTACATAAGAAGGTGAAACATTTTGTGTTGTACAGGACCACTATCTGTGCTATTCCATGAACTCACCACCAGGGGGTACTATGGGGTAGCATTTGGATGAACAAGAAACAAGAAAAAGATTCCAGCTTGTCAGTGGGACCCTGGGAAGTGAGCCCAGTAGGGTCACGCCCATTACCACATCCCCTGAGGTTTGCAACCATGTTTCTTTTTTCTTTTTTGGCACGTCTGCTTGGCCTGCTGCAGACAGGACTGGCTTGCCTGTTAGAGCAGGCAGGTATGAGAGGCTACGTTGGCACCTAAGTGTGGCGTCTCAGAATCCCTGGGCTCTGGGCTGAGCCTACCAGAGGTGACAATTTCCATCACTATTCTGCCAGGATAGGGAGTCTATCTGAGTTTTTCTGTTCCCAGTGGTGAGATGAATTTCCAGTATGCCCTTCAAGATCTGCAATCAAACTGCTGTTGTCTATAAAGAGTCAGTATCCCTTTTCTGAAATGCTTAGGGATGGAGATATTTCCTTTTTACTCTTTAGAATTAGGAATATTTTTATAGTGCACATAAGTTATCTTGTGTCTGAACATGAAATGCATTTAAGATTCTTATTCACAGTGGGCTGGAGAGATGGCTCAGTGGTTAGTTAAGAGCACTGGCTGCTCTTCCAGAGGTCCTGAGTTCAATTCCCAGCAACCACATGGTGGCTCACAACCATCTGTAATGGGATCCGATGCCCTCTACTGGTGTGTCTGAAGACAGCTACAGTATACTCACATACGTAAAGATTCTTAGTCACTCTCTAAGCATAAGATAGGGGTAACTTTAGACAATATTTAAAAACTTCAGCCAGGCTTAGAAACTTCAGTGTGGAATTTCACACTTGTGCCCTGCCAGTCCTCAAAAGGTTTCAGGTGTTGGACCATTTCACGTTTCAAACGTCAAACCAGGGACATACGACCTGTGTAATAACATCTAAGTGGCCAGGTTTAGTGTCCACTCCCCACATGGCATACATGTCTAATTCCTCCAGAGAGCAGAACCCATACGGTGGTTTTCCACTCACAAAAGACCATTCCCAAGTAATTCCCGCTAAGTGACTTTACCCATCAGTTCACCACATCTTCACGACGACCTTACCGAGAAGTAGCATCCGTCCTATCAGAAGTGGAGAGAGCCAAGACTCAGGAGAGGTGCCCAGAAGCATGCAGCCTGAAGACCACACAAGGATGAGGCTGCTGTTCCCATCAGGGATAAGGCACGTGCATGGAGAACAGGGCCCTGGTTAGGTTCCCAGAAGCACTGGCAGCATTTCTGCCAGTCGACATGGCGCCTTTCCATTTCGCTACACTTTGCCGCTCAGCACGCTATGCGCTATATGGGGTTAGCCCTCCTGGGCTTCTAACTGAACAGCCTCATACTGTGCCATGGAGGAAAACAACTTGTGGTCGCCAAGGTGGTTTTCTGGGGCAGAGAACTGCAAAGCTATGTGAGTGGAACCTTAATTCGGACCCAGTGGCTTCTTACTTGCTACGGTGCCCTAAGGTTCAACTTTTCAAAGAATCTTTAGGGCCCTGGGTTGTGAGCATAGGAAACGATTGTCAGGGCTTTGGTGCCAGCTGAGGAGGCCACATGGGTCACACACAGGCCGTGTCACAGTGTAACTGTGGTACCCAGCTCAGCACACACCCTCCTTCCTTCTGTATTGAAGACTTGACAGTCCACGAAAAGTCTGTATCCAACCAAAGGGAAACTATCCACTCCTGCAGGACAAACATCCCGGACGTGCCATGGTGAGACACGACACCTCAAAGATACATTTGTAACGAATTTTATAACTCGTGTAGGGATGGACTGTAGGTACTTGTTACTCTTTGATGATACCAATACCACCAGTCTTAAAAGTGGGGAATGTAAACTGATCATCCATTGCCGGTGTGACAGTTTTTAGCTGGGGAGGAGGGGGCTGGAATCTCGGTACAAATGGATTTTTTGCGGCTGCCCACGCAGCCTGGCATCCCTCAAAACAACAGTTCAGCAAGTGACTCGGTGCTAACGGCTTTCAGCAAACAGGGAGAAAAAAAAGACTAAGAGAAAAACAGGCAGGTTGGGTTTCTGAAAAAGAGGGCGGGGGGGGGGGCAGAAGGTCACAGAACCCCGTAAGGTACAGCTCAGGTGACCAAGGAAGACATGTACACGGAGCAACTTAATGTCCTGTTTCACTGACATCAACTTAGCTAGAGTTGCAGGCACTTCCTTTTTTTTTTTTTTTTTCTTTTCTTGGAGACAGGGTTTCTCTGTGTAGCCCTGGCTGTCCTGGAACTCACTCTGTAGACCAGGCTGGCCCCGACCTCAGAAATCCACCTGCCTCTGCCTCCCAAGTGCTGGGATTAAAGGTGTGCACCACCACTACCCGGCGGCACTTCCCTTTCTTATGGGGGAGGCATTGAGACCGTACTTTCACCGCTTCCTGTTTCTAGACACCAGACGGCCCACGCGCAGAGCTCAGAACGCTCACCAGTGGCTAGGGTTTGAGTGTGGCTGATCCCCAAAACCTCCTACTGAAATGTGGCGGCCGAGGGACTGCGAAGTGGGGCCTTTAAAAAGTATGCATGTCTGTCTGGATTTCCACAGGTTAGTTCCTGAGAGAGCCAGTCAGCATCAGACATTTCCCTCGCCCGCCCACTCACCCATCCACATGACACCCACTCCCGGGCTCGGAGAAGCATGCCCCTCAGGCCTGCTCAGGTGCATTTCTCATCGGTAGCAAACGTCTGCTCTTCAATTCCTCTGTATGTTTCCCCTTTTTTCTCTTTTTTTGGCCCCCCTTTCTCTTTTCGTTATCAAGGTGATTTATTTTTCATTTTAGACTAGTTTCTTCGGCTGGTTTTGGGCTCCTGGAATATTCTAGAATGCTGCAGGAGATTCCATATGACCAACAAGACTCGACTCTAGCCCCAAACCCTAACTACCTCACACACTTTCCAACGACCATCATGAGTTCAGGCACCCAAAGAGCTAAGGAGACCTTAAACATTCACAGACACAGCCTCACCTTTCCAAAGAAATGCTTAGTAGACACAGCCAGGGCGTCGAAGCCGTGGATGGCTTTCTTCAGCTCCCTCCGAGCCAGCCCCAGCTGCCTGGCCTGCCACTCACACCTGTCCCTCAGTCGCTGGGCCAGCTGCCGCTCGGCCTCCCGGGACTGCAGGTCAGGCTTGGATGGGAATTCATTTCGAGGAGCCGAGGTCCTCTGCTTTGGGTACCCTATGAAGAAAGGAAGGGAGTCACTGGTGGTGTTCCATTCAACTACATTCTGTCACAGGAGCTCCCCAGGCCCGTGGGACAGGGCTGCCCGTGGTTAGACATTTTAAGTATTAAACAGACAAAGTAGGCAGGGACTTAAATTATTTATTTTGTTTACATGGCTTCAAGTGCAAAGATTTTGCCTAGAAAACAATAACAAACACACCGCCAAATTTCAGCTTCTTCCATTTCTTTAGGCCTGCTTGGAAAGAAATTTTTCTTTCTTTCTTTATTTCTTAAAGGGGGATTGAAACGATTTATAAACATTCTTATAAAGACCTTGTAAATAGCCGGGCAGTGGTGGCACACGCCTTTAATCCCAGCATTTGGGAGGCAGAGACAGGCGGATTTCTGAGTTCGAGGCCAGCCTGGTCTACAGGTGAGTTCCAGGACAGCCAGGGCTACACAGAGAGACCATGTCTCGAAAAACAAAAACAAAAACAAAACAAAAAAAACAAAAAACAAAACAAAAAAAGACCTTGTAAATAAAAGCATCCCTCAGTAAAGGCAGCCCGATCCACTGCCTGTTTCCTCATAATGAACTTACATACAGTTAGAATCAGCATCTGAGGTGGACGCTGGGGGGTTTCACGTTACCTTTTACACTTCCTGTATTGAATCTATTTTATGTACTTATCGCCCTTAGACAAGTGTCTACTGGGAAATCAATCCAGCATCAACTCTGCTAGAAGTCAGGATTCTGAGAACATAGCGGCTCCTCCCTTAGCATCAGCGAGTAATGCTGCAAGCCCCTTCCTGCCCTTTACTCGGCTCCTCTCTGAACTTGTTCTTCACTGTCAAGGTCAAGTAAGTGATGGCATCTATTCCTGGGGCTTAGTTCCCACTGCACCAATGTCTTGGGGGCCCTCAGTGTGACTTCATATCATGCCCACAGCTACAAATCTGGTCCAAGGAATGAGTAGAATGATTTTTCCAGAGATATGAGGCAGTTCATCACTTGAGGGAAGCCACCCTCTGTTCCCATTGCAGTGTGAGGGAAGCTGTCCTTCTTCCCATTACTCACAAGGCTCCTATGAGGCAAATGGGAGCTGACAGAGCTCACTGGATGAACCGGAAGTTAGCTCACAGGATGAACCGGAAGCTTGCCTGGGGCCGAGGGCAGGGTTAGGGAGGTCCAGAAGAGGGGTCTTTTTGGCTGAAGTTTGAGGAAGGAAAGGCCCCGGGAAAGTGCTCATGACAAACAAGGTTATCATGACTAAGGACTCATGGACCAGCATCCCTCCACGGAGGCACAGAGACATGCTGTCTACACAGGTAGCCAGAGAGCCTGCAGCTGGCCAGGATCTGATATCCCAGGCACGGTCTCCCTGGGTACCAATGGATGTCCCTGTGTCACCTAAAGTCTTCTAGGGGCTCTTTCCTTCTCTTCTGATTTTTTTCCTTTTCTAAAGCCCCAGGGAGCAAGATGCAAAGCCCAATTGCAGTGTGTGATACAGAGGTACGTAAAGTAAAGTGACATACAAATGGCCTCATCTGACCGGTGACTCAGGCACAGGCATGATAACGTTAATGGAATCATCCTTCTCTTAAGTCATCAGAGGCTGTGGTGGGACCTCACAGGCAACATACCTTAATTTCTGAGACTCAGGCGGAATTGCACCTCAAAAATTGTCTTTATGTTATCAAAATATGTTCTATTCCAGAAAAAGTACAGGCACGTTTTAGACAGCTCAATCTTGAATTGTGCGTGTATCACCATGGCATTCTCAGTATTGAAAAACAAAACCCAGTTTCCCTCAAATTCTCAGAGAAGGAGGGGAGAGAGATTACTGCTGAGACCCTCTGGAGACTTCTGGGTCTAAGGCTCCCTTTCTCCCAAGATCGCTGTTCGTCCTCTTACGGTTGTGAGGTGGCTGGCGACTTTTTCAAACATGCTAGTACTTTAGTCGACGAGCTTCGGCACGTGGCACCTGGCGCCTTTACGATAGAAGGTACTTCTCTCAGATGTAAAAGGAAACAACAGCAAACTAAGGCTGTCATCACAGTTTACAGGTCAGCTCTGAGATGTGTGCCTTAGCCCATTCACACTGCCGTGTGTGTGTGTGTGTGTGTGTGTGTGTGTGTGTGTGTGCGCGTGCGCTTGCATGCGCGCACACACGTGGGCATGTTTAATATATATTTAATATATTTTATTTATTTTATATATAAAATGTATATTACTATAATTATATATTTAATATAATTAAATTTCTGCATACTTAACATATAAAAATATGTATTTATTTTATTTCTGTGTATATGCATGTGCACATGTGAGCACGTGTGTGAGCACACAAACAGGCCAGCAGAGAGCCCAGAAGCTGGATTGATGCGCAGCTATGAGCCACCTGGCATGGGCACTGAACTCAGGTCCTCTGCAATTGAGCCTTCTCTCCAGCTTCCTGTCTTATATTTTTAACCATCAGATTTACTCTTGTCTGGAAAGGATCCCATAACCTACCACATATATTTTTAAAAATTTCATTTCATGTGTGTAGGTGTTTTGCCTGCATATATATATATGTGCACGACATGTGTGCAGTGCTCATAGCGGCCAGAAGAGGGCGTCGGATCCTCTAGAACTGAAGTTACAGATGGTTGTGAGCTATCATGTGGGGACTGGAAGTCAAACCTAGGTCCTCTGCAAGAGAAACAAGTCCTCTTAACTGCTGAGCCATCTCTCCAACCCTGGCACTTATCATATTTAAAAGTGTTGTTATTGTCGTTGTCATTGTTGTTATTGTCTTAGCTGTGATTTCTATGGTACAATGACACACCACGACCAAAAAGTAAGTTGGGGGGGGGGATTTATTTGGCTCACACTTCCAAATCTTCCATACTGTTTATCACTGAAGGAAGTCAGGGCAGGAACTCAACCAGGGCAGGAACCTGGAGGCAGGAGCTGATGGAGAGGCCATGCAGGGGTGCAGCTTACTGGTCTGCCCCCTCATGGCTTGTTCAGCCTGCTTTCTTCCAGAACCCAGGACCACCCACAATGGGTGGAGCCCTCCTTCATCCATCACTGACTAAGGAAATGCCCTACAGCTGGATCTTATGGAGGCGTTCTCTCAGTGGAGGTTCCCCCCTTTCTAGTGATTCTAGCTGTGTCAAGTTGACATAAAACTATCCAGTATAGTTATCAAATATAGTTATATGATATAACTATCATATAAAGTTAGGTTAAAAAATTATACTCAGTATAATGTACACTATAAATGTATACCATAAAAGAAGCCAGTGAAATGCTACCATTGAAAGTCATTTTTAAATTGATATTATTACGTTGCTTATACTCATGTACTCAAAGTTCCAGTGTTCAGTTGAATGAACGGAGTCAGCTCACGTTTCACCTCTAGGGGGCACCTAGCCACTCACAACCTTTTCCATGCCAGAGGCTGATGAAGGACATCAACTTTTGGGATCAACCCCATAAGCTTAGCTACTTTGTGACACTAAGTGACCCAGCAAAGAAGTCGTTGCTTAGGACTCCTTGTTGACCTCACCTTAATCCTCAGTCACTGTCATGGTTTATCCAAATCCCAGTCCCCAGAACTGAGACATTAGGAAGGAAGCACTGAGCAATGAGGCTGGCTACCGAGTTCTCTATTATTAGTTATTATTAGTTAGAAAGGGTTTGTGATGGCGAATCTCAGTGGTCACTGTGGCTGCACAAACTGACAATTTCATCAGTATCACGCAAGGATCCTGCTTTCCCATGAGAGCCCGACTTCTAAATTATCAGTGTTCAAAAGACTACATGAGTATTTTCTTGCCATGACCTACAGATAGCTGGGTTTTTTTTTTTTCTCTTTTCGTCTTTTGAGACAGGGTTTCTCTTTGTAGCCCTGGCTGTCTTGGAACTTACTCTGTAGACCAGGCCATCCTGGGACTCAGAAATCCACCTGCCTCTGCCTCCTGTGTGCTGGGACTAAAGGTGTGCACCACCACTGCCTGGCCAGATAGCTGATTTTCGAGGAATAATTCATGCTAGGATTTTTAGGGCCCCAAATACTTGATTCTTGTTACTGAACGTTTTCTCTGTGTCTGGTGCCACGCAGGGTTCAGTGGGTGAGGAAGGAATCAGGCTGATCCCAGGTTTTTAGCCAACCACTGTCTAAGAGGGAAGCATCCAGGTCCTCTGGTTCCCCTCTACCCAGGCTGCTTCCCATTCCCTCATGTGTGGGGCTAATCTGAACCTCTCAGGCCAGGGGTTTGCTCTAAATCCAGAAAACACTCCTGCTGTCTGAATCTTGCCCCAGTCACAGTTTCTTTCGAGCCATCCTACCAGCTGCATAAATCAGGTTAGGGCAGAAGGATGCGATGCTGACCACAATGACATGTGACAGCTTACCCCTAGGGAGAAGCCGGTAACTGGACATCAGCACAAAGGTGAATGGCAACAGTTGTTTGCGTGCAAAGGCTGAGCACTGGGGAGGACGTGGTGTTTGAAAATGGAAAGCGGGTATTAAAAATTCATTTGCACCATCCGGTCACCACCCAGGGGATGGCTGTGGATGAACGGGGGTGATTTAATTAGATCTGGAAAGCTTATCGGTCACGGACATGGAGCTGTGCTGGCACCTGCATGCCGATAATGTGACGGGGGCCGTGACCTTCATGCTTGTAAACAAGGTGGAAGCAAGGACTGGACACAGCTTTGATAGCTTCTCAGTTCCTTTATGGACTTGGTCATTGTCCTTACAGAGTTGTATCCCACAGGCACAGGAGTACAGTTCTTTGTGGACTTGAAGAGAGCTTTATTTTTATGAGTAAACATGGTTCAGAAGGTTTTGTGGGATGGAACGCTATTCGATTTTCCTACTTAGTATTGGCAGCTGTTTGCCAGGAGTTTCTGCCATGCTGGTTGGTTCCCCGGGAAGAGGAAACCTTGTTTGAGGAATTACCTCCATCTGATTGGCCTGTGGGATATTTCACTGTCATTCTGCCTGAATTTATTTGATCACCCTTGACCTCTGAGGAGGAAGGGGGTCTGGGAGTTATCAGTTCCACCTATATGTTGACATTTCTAGGCGCCCCTAAACCACAGGGTCTAGGGAGCTTCTTGCCTGGTTAGACAAATCTATGGAGCGTGTTCCAAAGCAAAAGGGAGATGCTGTCACTGGAGGGGGGGGCTTTCTGGCTCCCATGCTAAGGACCTTTCACCCAGATGCTCATCTGTGTCTTGTGTCTGACCCTTTATAAACAACAGGTGAGTGAGGTAGAGGCCTCCCCTTATGTAATCCAAGCAAGCACATCAGGCATTAGCTAGGAGGTGGGACCAAAACCCACATGCGCTTCCACCCAGAAGGCAAATGGCAAATTACTTTAGGAAACAAATGTGGCCCAGTTTAAAGAAGTTAAGCATATAATTACCCCTCAACCCACACACCCAGCTCCTAAGGTATTTATCAAAGAGAAATGAGTGCAGCTATCAATGCCGCATCACCCACAAACACCATAGCTGCTTGACTTTGGTTCCTATAGGCAAATGGCCCCAAAGGACCATTGTCAGGGAAATAAGCGAGCTGGGTATAGCAGTTTGAATGAGAGTCCGCCATAGGCTGATGTATTTGAACACTTGGTCCTCAGCTGCTGCCGATGTTTGGGGGAGGTTTAGGGGATGTGGCCTTACTGGAGGAAGTCTTTACTAGGAGCTGGCTTTGAGGTTTTAAAGCCTCCTATTATCCCCAGTGTCTATTCTCTAAACTTTCTGCTTACAGGAGGGGTTGTGAGCGCCTAGCTTTTGACTGAAGCCACCATCCTAGCTGCTTGCTACCACAACATGACAGACTCTTATCCCTCTGGACTTTTAAGCCCAAATAAACTCTTTCTCCTGTAGTTGCCTTTGTCACTGATGAATCCTTGCACAGCCTCCAGGAACTTAGACCTGACTGGGGTGGCGAGGAAATGAAAGACAGACAGACAGATAAGCACACAGACAAAACACTGGGACTGGGTGGTCTGGGCTCTTGGCTGTATCCCAGCCATGTACCAGAAGCTCAGGATGTTTATTATATAGCAAGGTGGGGTTATTCCATACAGCTGAACAAGGAGCCAGGTTTAGCTATCTCGGTCTCTGTAGGGGAATGGTCTTTAGCTATACCTAGTGGGAGAAAGCTATGGCGGACGTTTTACACACATTGTCTCCCTCTGAGACTGAGGCCATGGAGGATGGGTCCTTGACACACTGAGCCCATGTCCAGGGTACACACACACTCAGGAATTCACTCTCTCGGGGCTTCCTCCTCAACTACAGGGGACAGTGTTTTACCACAGCAACGGAAATGTAATGAACACATCGGTGTATGCACCAGGGTAAAGGAAGGGGCTATTAAAGAAGACAGTAAAATAGCGTCGTATCACACGATTCCATTTATATGAGAGTTTAGAAAACTACTATGATAGACCAGACCAGAGATGGGTGGGGTTGGGTTGGGGGTATGGCAGACAGAGCACATGGGTCTGACAAGATATACCATGACATTTTGGGAGCAGATGGATATGTGCATTCTCTTGATTGAAAAGTCCACAGTTGAGTGCCCACATCAAAACTGACCAGGATGCACATTTTATACATAGAGGTGATTTAACATGCATTAATTATTGATATTTAATTATTAATTGTTTAGCATTTCATTAATATAAATATTTCCATATTTCAACTTTTGAAACATTCTTATATTTTAGGCATGCCCTGGAAGCAGTCCAAAGCTAGTTGGGTTTTTTGTTTGTTTGTTTGTGTTTTTTCTTGAAGGGGGAGTTAGCTTTTTTGCTTTTGTTTTTGTTTTTACAAGACAGGGCTTCTCTGTGTAGCCCTGGCTGTCCTGGAATTCACTCTGTAGACCAGGCTGGCTTCAAACCCACAGAGATCTGCCTGTTTCTGCCTCCCAAGTGCTGGGATCAAAGGCGTGTGCAACCTCCCAGCTCAAATATAGCTTGTTTTTCTTCCTTTTATGAAATAATGCTTCTTGAGCTTAGACCCTCAAAGTGTGATTTTTTTTTCCTACTGAATTATATGTTCTCATCATAGCATATATTCCTTTGCAAAGAAATTCTTTCACATATGTGTACATGGCATAATAATGGCATAATATCTTTTTTTTTTTTTTTTTTTTTTTTTTGGTTTTCGAGACAGGGTTTCTCTGTGTAGCCCTGGCTGTCTTGGAACTCACTCTGTAGATCAGGCTGGCCTCGAACTCAGAAATCTGCTTGCCTCTGCCTCCCAGGTACTGGGATTAAAGGCATGCGCCACCACTGCCCGGCAACATCTTAGTTTTTATAGGTTCCTTTCGCATGCGATGAGGAAAACCAGCTTGCATGTGTATGTCAGGCTGGTGTATATCCATCAATCTGAATGAACTCAGCTCCAAATGCAGGCCTCACCCTCCAGCACAGACTGCATGGATAAGTACCTGGTGAATGAAGCTTGGTAGCAGCAGATGCTGTCCTCTTGGGAGACGAAACAGCAGGTTTCTTAGCTTCTGGATCTTTCTGCAAATCTTTCTTTGTGCCTACAGATGGTAAAGAGGAACAGAAGAGAGAAAAGGCCGGTTATGCACAAAGCCATAATACAAGACGCTTTGGAAAAGACTACGTAATATCTGGAAAATAGAACAACAAGAAAATAGTTGGGAGGCCTGGAGAGATGGCTCAGCGGTTAAGAGCACCGACTGCTGTTCCAGAGGTCCTGAGTTCAATTCCCGGCAACCACATGATGGCTCTCAGCCATCTGTAATGGGATCTGATGCCCTCTTCTGGCGTGTCTGAAGACAGCTACAGTGTACCCATATAAATAAAATTAATACATCTTTTAAAAGAAAAAGAAAAAAGAAGATAGCTGGGTAATTTGTTATAGTCAATGCTGCCTCCCCTGTGGCTGGGAGAGTGACACTCTTGTTTATAATACAGGGGATTTAGGTCTAAGTGTTCCCTGAAATGGGCACACATGTCTCTGGTTGAATGAAAACACCACTTAACTCTGGCGGTGTCAGTAAACTGTGACCTCACAAGACATCCAGGAATTAAAATTTCTCTGTACTTAGGCACCAATTTGGTCTACTCAAGACAGGGAGGGGAGCGACTGACAAAAGAATACCTGCAGGCTGGCTGAGCATGGGAGACCTCTGATTGATTTCCATTCAGAGGTCACCTAGAGTTCGCTGGCCCCCTGGGCTACAGGTTAGCCATCCGGGAACTATCCCAGCATGCTCTGCAGGAGGGATAACCCGGGCAAGGGTGTGATCTAAGGGCACGGGTAGATGCCCTCAGAAGATGAATGGGGGCAGACAGAGTGCCTTCTCTCTGAAAGCTGAGGTCTGCACATCCTCAGTGTTGCTCAGTAGGCCGCAACTGCCCGCTACATGCCCACTCATTCCTCCTCCCACTGGACAGTGAGTGTGAGAACGTTCTCCAGACCCACGCCCCGCCGGCGTTGACAAGCCCATGCAATTACTGACAGACACCGAAGGCACAGGAATCGAATGTGTGTCTTCGTTCAGCAATGACCTAACTGCAAGCCCATTTCTCTCCCTGATATGTCAGAGCTCTTTGCTCATTTTGCAGAGCAGACCTTCCCTATATTTAAATTTTGCCGATTTCCCCCTTTTCAAACATTGTATTACCATCTTTTGCTGCCTGCAGCTTCAGGTGGCTGTGCCTCAGAGGCCTTGAAACCCCAGCTCCTCCCTCTCCCCCCCCCTTCATTCTCCAGGTATCACAGGCAACCACCACAGCGCTAATCTCACCCTTCTCTTCCTGCCCTCTGCCTTTGTGTTAGATCAACAAATAGGGAAACAGACCAAGACTCCGGGAAACTAAGCAGGGAAACATTAGCCCCTCCAAAGTCACCAAACACGTTTCCTGCTTTACAGGCAAGCTACTCATGAATATTTATTTAGCCTGAACTGAGTTTCCCACCCCTCTCTCCTGGAGCACAGGCTATAGCTCCAACCGAACACTCAAGTACGGATAACTTTGACTTTGAAATTCAACTTCTGCAAGTATCACTCTCCCGGCATGCAAAATATGTGCTCGAAGACGGGACATCATTTACAACAATGAATATGTGAATATCAACAAAATTCACATTGAAGAAAACCTAAATTATCACACACACACACACACACACACACACACACACACACACACACACACACACACACACTCAAGCCACGGAGTACTATGCTGTCATTAAAAACATTATACTGGCGGGGAAAGACATCCATAAATAAAAATGTTAGCTGTTAAATAGAACTCAAGGTATTGTCTCATGTCATTACACAAAATAGCACCCGTATTAAGGTTTCTAGAGGCTTAGTCGTGCTAAGTTCTAAGCAGTAGGATTAAATAGCTTGAACTATTTATTTTTGATGACTTCGCTTTATTTCCATTTCAAGGCAATAGTAGAGCGAGAGAGGTCAACCCACGGTATGCAATAGTCTGTGTTGCGCAGAGCGACAAGAAGGCCTGGCGGTCTTATCCCAGAATTCTCTGGGCTGAGGCTCAACCTGTCCCAAGTTGGCCTGGCGTGCCTAATTGTCCTCACTGTCTGCTCATTTCTCCTCCCCCAAGGCTCTGTTTCCTGTTACCTCTGTAACAACCTCTCCAACTGCCCCGCCCCGCCCCCACCCTCTCTCAGCCCAACGACTTGGGTGGAAGGGCTCACATTCCCTCTGTGCTGTGGATTGATTGTAAAGTGGCCCCTGGAGGCTCCCAGGTCCAGACACTAGATCTACAGCAGGTAACGCTGTTTGCGGAAGCTGCATCACCTTTAGGAGACAAGAGCCTGGCTAGCGGAAGGTTGGTGCTAAGGGCAGACCTTACTGGTACAGCCTGGCTCTTGAACTAGCCCAAGCTTTTGCCTCTTCCTATGTGAGGCTCATGTTTTCTAGATTCCCGTGGCTCTGTTTCGTGGCCAGCTTCTTTAGTGGCTTCCTGTATTGTGGCCAGCTTTAGTGGCTTAGTGACCAGCCTCTTTACTTTCGAAGAACACGGCTAATTTTTTTCTCTTTAAATTTTCCACTGCTCAAAACTCCTTCCGATCAAATGTTCGCTTTAATTCAAAATTTTAATGTGGTGATCGCTTCATTCCGAGATGCAAAGGGATTTCTCTTTGGGTTCCTGGGTTGCTAACGACAAGTCTAATACTGTGATAAATCTCAGCCTTTACTTTCTTGAAGAACTCTTATTACCTCTGATTCTCTAGTGTACCTGGTTGCCTTTTTTTTTTTTTTTTTTTTTTTTTTTACCTACTATGCAAAGAGACCTGGTAGATCCTTTTAACCTGCATCCGATGGTTCTGAAGCATTTTCTTGATATGCTTTGATAATGTTGGTTTCTTTCCCTCTGGTTTCTCAGTTTATGGCTACCTTACTATTTGAGCTCTATTTGCATGTGATGTCTCACTTTGGACAGCCTCCATGTGTTTAGTCACAGCCAATACAGCCTCAGTTAAACTCAATGTCCAGCCGGGCAGTGGTGGTGCACGCCTTTAATCCCAGCACTTGGGAGGCAGAGGCAGGTGGATTTCTGAGTTCGAGGCCAGCCTGGTCTACAGAGTGAGTTCCAGGACAGCCAGGGCTACACAGAGAAACCCTGTCTCAAAAAACCAAACCAACCAACCAACCAACCAAACCAACAACTCAAATGTTGCTTCGGCCTTCTCCCCCCCACTCCCCCTAGCTTAAGGCCCCTTTGCTCACACTGGAGACAAGGATCTGATCCTCTTTCCCTTCTCTTTTCTCATTTCTTCACGGTCAGTGAAATACCATCTCAGGTAAAACATACATTTTCTATTCTCTACAATCAGTCCACACCCCATCCTCTCATTCACTGTAATTTCCAAACTCAGACCAGAGTAGCCTCTCTTTGCAGCAACCCCACCCCCCACCCCTGTCTGCTTTGCCTCTCACTGAACCTGCCTCAGACCCCAGCACAGGGTTGGGGGTGCTCCAGGTGCTGCCATCAATCTCCGGTCTTCTCCCACATTGTTTGACAGTTGAAGATTGTTGTTTACCCACCCAGAGGTCCCATGAGACAGTGCATTCCACAGGAGTCACCTCCTCACTAAATATCTGTAAATAAAACCAGTTGGTTATCTTTGCTAAGTAACAATGTTTCTTTTCTCTGTGGAAAATAAAACCTATCCTGAGACAGAGTGAATTCTGGGCATTTGGGGACCTCCTATCCTGGAGAGTGTTTTGTTACCTTGATGCACTCTAGAGTGGCTGGGAAGTGGGACCCCATGCTGAGAACATGCCTCCATCATATTGGCCTGTGGTGCATTTTCTTTTGATGGTCCTATGAGCAAGGCCACTCTCAAGCAGGCACCAAGGGTGCTATAAGAAAGGAAGCCAAGCAAGCCATGGGGAGCAAGCCAGTAAGAAGCATTCATCTATGGCCTCTGCTTCAGTTCCTGCCTCCAGGTTCCTGCCTGGAGTTCCTGCCCTGACTTCCGTTAGTGATGGAGTATGACCTTTCCTCCTTGTATTGCTTTGGCCATTGTTCTGGGTGGTTTTATGTCAACTCGTCCCAAGCTAGAGTCATTAGGAAGGGAGGAGCCTCAATTAAGAAAATGTCTCTATAAGATCCTGCTATAAGGCATTTTCTTAATTTGTGATCAGTGGGGGAGGGCCTAACATATTGTGGGTGGGGCCATCCCTGAGCTGGTGGTACTAGATTCTATATTAAAAAAAAAAAAAAAAAAAAAGCAGGCTAAGCAAGCCATGATGAGCAATCCGGTTAACAGCACCCCTCCATGACTTCTGCATCAGCACCTCTCCAGCCCTGCTTGAGTCCCTTCCATGATGAACACCAATATGGCGGTGTAAGCCAAATACACCCTTTCTTCCCCGCTTCCCTTTGGTCATGGTGTTTCTTTGTGGCTATAGAAACCCTAACAGTCATGGAGCCTTATTTACCACATCAACAGAAGCCTGTATTCTCTCAAACCAAATGAGCAAAGCTCTGAAGTACATAGGTTTGTGGGAAGAAAACACACCAGTTCTCCTGGGGATTTCACACACTGCCTGATCTATTACGGCTGAGAAAACTTGTGTAAGTCAGCAGTGATGGGAAAATTATTTACATTTTTGACACCAATACATATAACCATTTTTGACACCAATACAAACAGCGTTATTCGCTGGGGCAGATTTTAGTAAGGCAAGCCCAAATTACCCCTTGGTTTGCTTTTTTTTGTTTTGTTTTTGCCTTGTTTTACTTTGTAATTTAACTTTCAACAAATTCCAGAGCATAATGAAATAAATGCTTTGGGGGGGGCACATGTTTTCCCTCCCCGGGAGAAGAGTCCCTTCATGGCCCACTTAAGAGTGAGTTACAGATGCCCACGGTGATTTACTGAGGCTTTACTACAATGGCTGTCTGGTTTCTGCACTTCCAAAGGATGCCCAGTATGTCACTCCTCCGTCAGATGCTTCATCAGGTGGCTCCAGTACACTTGAGGTGACATCGGCTTCTCAAGTAAAGAGACAAAGGGAGACGTTCGTGGAACAGATATATCGGCAATGGCAACATAGCACAGAGAGTGTCAGGCCAGAGGGTGGTGAAGACTTCTGGGGGGGGGGGGGAGGTGGAGAACAGAGCCAGAGGGAGTGTCAGCAGAGGAGGTAACACTTGAGCTGGTCTGTGAGGAGGGCAGGAGACTACCGGGAAGAAAGCCTGACCCAGAGAGTGAACTTGTGAGTGTATGTATGTGTGTATGCTAGTCTTTGCATCGAGCCTACATGGCCTCTTGCTGCAGCTGATGTCCGAGGTCACTGGACCAAAGCAAGTATCCCTTCCTCTGTTTCAACATATCAGTCTCCCCCATGAAAATCCAGTCTAATGAACAGAAAGCCATGATTGATGCCACTAACGGATGTGATAGTGGCAAATGAAAATGAGAGAGAGTCAACAGGAAGCTAAATTGTTTTTTTGTCCCCTGACGCTTTTGATTTAAACTGGATTAAGCGGCTAAGATTACAGATCAAACCTCAGCCACCCGAAAAGTATACAGATATTTAAACGAACCCCTGTCTTTCTCCTAAAACATCCTAGGCCATAGAAGACTAGGGGAAAAAAATAGACATTTTCTTCCTTTTCATTATAATCTCTCCAGGCAGAGCCACAAGGAGCCCACTGGACAGCCCTATGGAAGATCGCTCATAGGGATCTCTATAGATTTTCTTAATAAAATACAATGAGGGCTGGAGAGATGGCTCAGCGGTTAAGAGCACTGACTGCTCTTCCAGAGGTCCTGAGTTCAATTCCCAGCAACCACATGTGGCTCATCTGGAAAGGGATCTGATGCCCTCTTCTGAGGTGTCTGAAGACAGCTACAGTGTACTCATATAAATAAAATAAATCTTTAAAAAAAAATAAAATAAAATACAATGATTTAAAACACTATGATACTGTGAATTAAAAGCCAAAACCCACAGAGCTCCTAGCCAGGTGGGGGAGTGGTCACCCGAATGCCAGGGCAGTTGGGCTTGGCACTGCTGTCTCGTTCTTCCCCATTAGGGAAAGATGGTTTTAGTTATCACGTCTTGCCCCCCCTCCCCAATCTTACTGCTCTTATACACAATACAGAGAGCTTATGCAGGTTGTACCAGTGAAGCCACACTGGATGGCCTGGCAATTTTCACAAAGCATCCTGTGAGTGACTTTCATCCACGTTGTATCCTGTGGCCATGGCTCACCTCCATTGCCACAGAGATGCCCACTGCAGACAATGTATCCCAGTGTTTGCATTGTTCTATTGTCGACTGAAGTTTAAGTTGTTTCTACTAATGGTTCTTAGCAATTCTGAGCAACATTGCTTTGGAAAGATGTGTACCTATCTCGGGTACACATGTATGAATTTCCCACGCTGTTCTAGTGTGATGCTGTGTATATGCTCGGTCCAGGGAGTGGCACTATTAGGAGGTGTGGCTTTGTTGGAGTAGGCGTGTCACACAGGGTGTGGGTTTTAAGACCCTCATCCTAGCTGCCTGGGAGCCAGTATTCTGCTAGCAGCCTGTATATGAAGATGTAGAACTCTTAGCTTCTCCAGCCCCATGCCTGCCTAGATGCTGCCATGCTCCCACCTTGATGATAACGGACTGAACCTCTGAACCTGTAAGCCAGCCCCAATGAAATGTTGTCCCTATAAGAGTTATCTTGGTCATGGTGTCTGTTGAAAGCAGTAAAACCCTAACTAAGACATGCAGTTTGATGTGATAAGCACCATGATCAAAACTAACTTGGAGACAAGGAGTTTATTTAGCTCACGGTTCACAGTGTATTATCAAGGGAAGCCAAGTCAGGAGCTCAAGGCAGAAACCTGGAGACAGGAAAGGAATCAGAGACCACTGAGTAATGCCGGCTGGCTTTGTCTGGCTTGCAATGGATACTTTTCTTATGCATCCCAAGCCCACCCACCTAGGGATTATGCTACCCAACGTAGGGTGAGCCTTCCTCCATCAATTAACAATCATGAAAATGCCCCCCAGACATGTTCAAGAGCCAGTCTGATGGAAGCAATTCCTCATTTGAGGGTCCTTCTATCCAGGTGTGTCAAGTTGACAAACGCTGATAATTTACACAGTGACCCTGTAGGGCTGAGATTGTGCACTATAGGTTCTGAGCATATTGTCAGCAATTACCATATGCCAAAATGGTAATTTTTATTAAGATGAATTATTGCCAATACTTTTATTTGTGCATAAGTTTACCCATCCATGTGTATGCAGGTGTACGTGTGGGAGTATACATGCATGCACGCAGAGGCCAGGGGGCATACATGCATGCACGCAGAGACCAGAGGACCATCTCAGATGGCATTATTCCATGTGAGCCATTCATTTCCTTTGTCTTTGAGACAGAGTCTCCTCACTGGGACGTAGGGATGGCCAGTTAGAGCAGGGGGTGGGTAGTGGCATGTAGAGATCTGCCCGTGTCTGCCTCCTCAGTGCTGGGATTATATGTACGCAATGCATATAATAGCTCTGTCCTTAACCCGATGACTGAATTTCTTATGTTCTGAAGCGCAAACTGAAGGCCTCACAAGGTAAGCACTTAGCTCTCCTGGCCATCTCTTCGGCCCTATCACCGGTGTTTTTAGAACCTGCCTTCTGCCTGCTTCTTGCTAATTCTCTCCAATGTGATTATTAAGAGCAGGGCTTGCGGAATCATGTTGCCTGCTGTTTTATACTACCCATTCTGGCTTTTTTTTTTTTTTTTTTTTTTTTTTAAATAGCAGACCAAATGGGACTAACACAGAACAGTGGCTTGTAAATACTGAGCTAGCCTGGTGTACTCAGTCGCAACTAAATGTGGTCGATGTTAGTCTCTTCTTTCTAAGGCAAGGGTAGTGATGCTAAGCCATCGAGTTAAGGACAGAGCTATTATTGGTGACCATGATGGGAATCTGGTTCTAATTTCAAAGTTCGTTTTCAATTCCTATGCTCAAGCTCCGCCCCCTGTGGAAGGCACTCATGCTGGACGCTTTCAGATATAGGACTCTCAGCTCCTTCCCCAGCACCATGCTTGCCTGTATACCGCCATGCTTTCTGCCAGGATGATAATGGACTGAACCTCTGAACCTGTAAATCAGACCCAATTAAATGTTGTCCTTTATAAGAGTTGCCTTGGTCACGGTGTCTCTTCATAGCAATGAAACCCTAACTAAGACAGTGGGCATCAGGGGAGAAGGTGGGTGTCGGGAAGGAGGTGGAAGGGCGGAAGGCAGTGGCAGGGGATAGGTAGCTGACTGTGGAGCGTGGGTCTGTATCCTAGGCAACAGGGGTTGCTGAAGGGAGGAACAGGACCAGGTATGGGTGGAGAAAGACAAAGGCTGCCTGCAAAGGGGCAGGGGTTTGGACTGTGGTGTTCTCTGCATTAGCCAGGCTGGCTGGAGAACTCGTTACTGATTAGCCAAGTGTGGGGCCAAGAACAGCTCGCAGCAGCTCTGCTAGCTGAGTGACTGATGAAAGATACAGTGTACAAAGGCTATGCCGGGCCTGGGAAATATATTGTTCTTTTCCATCTATCTTGTCAGATGGTTAACCGGCATTGGTCTTTTTCTTCCTTCCTTCTCTCTCTCTCTTTCTTTTTTCTTTAATTAATTATTTTATTTATTTACATCCCAAATGTTGCCCCCTCCCAGTCCTCCCTCGCAGAGTTCTTCCCCCTTCCCCTCTCCCCTCTCCCCTTCCTCTCTGAGAGGGTGCCCCTCCCCATATTCCCCCCCCCCCCAACTCTGGGGCATCAAGCCTCTATAGAATTAGGCACATCCTCTCCTACTGAGGCCAGGTAGGATTTTTCTCTGCACCCCATGAAGACTATTGTCTCTATTCCCAACCCCACTGTTAGTATTCGAGATCGCATCAATGTAATACACCAGATCATATAAGCCTGGAAAGGAACTGAAAATTTTAAAATAATGATGGTCAATGAAAAGTTCCCCACTCCCCCAAAAAAAGGAGTGGGGCAACATCACGGCATCAATTTGCACAGCAAGGTACATATAGCACCACAGACAGATTTCAGCGCCACATGACTGGTGTGACCATTGAAATTCACCACGGAAGCCCCAAGATCATTTGCATGGATTCCTGCTGGACTCCTCCCATGCTTCTTTAGGGCTGACAGGCAGAGTCATGGTTTGTAACTTTTAGATACAATCTGCCTACAAGTTTTCAAGTAAGAGTCTGGATGTTAGTGCCGCTTTCCAAGAATGCTACACACACAAGGCTGGTTCTATACCAGCCTTTTCCTGGCTTCCGGTCAAGGTGGGTCAGTGTTGCGTAAAGCCTGGCATTGTGGGAGTGTCCTATAAAGCTTCTCAATTATCAAATACTATTTTGGCAGAGGTTTCAATGAAAATGGCGGACAGGGACAGCAGAGGAAAGAGACAGTCTCTTCCCCTTTCTCCCGTTACTCCATGGCATTTGAATTATTATTGCCAGATAGCACCTTAACATAGCACACTGATAAGAGAGGGTAAATCCACCTGGGTCTCTGTTATGCCTTGGTGTTTTAACCATTTTATAGCTTCCAAGTTCCTTACGTAGAGGGTTGGAAGAATGTGTGTGTGTGGGGGGTGTGTGTGTGGTGTCTATATTCTAATTAGCAAGGTATCTGATAGCTAGTAACCCTAGACTGAGTTTTTTAAGTGGAGACGGGTTTATTGCCTATATCACCAATGTCTGGCAACTTCTCTCAAACCTCAGGTTTCTTGTACTTCTTTCTCCCAGTGTCATAGCGATTCACCAAGGCCTTCCTGTGCATCCACTTCTCCTTCACAGCACTTAGCATAAATGTAACAAAACAATTAAGTGTGTAATTAAGGGACACCTTGTGGCCCACAGGGACAGGGGTTGTCTTCTCTCGTTCATCAAGATCTCCGCGGGTCGCCAAGACAGTGGTTAACTCTGTGGAGGCTCTCGGTGTCTGACTGTGGATGGAGTGGATACCTATGCACCCATCCAACAGCCCCCGCTTCTGGGATGTCTTAGAGAATGCACACTTCTGATCTACAGGGGTCCTTAACTGTTCTTCTGGCTCTGGAACAGCCCTCACATGGCTCCCTTAAGGACCTGGGCAGCTCCCCTTACCAGACACACCATGCATCACCCGAATCCTATCTTCCTAGATCATTGACCTCACGCCACACAAAGGCCTCTCGTGTTTATTGCCTTCATTTTCCTCCTATAAACATTCTTTCTGAACGAGTCGTCCTCTCTCCCACAACCTGCTCTGCTCCCCACACGATTGCTGGCCCTCCCGTTCACCTCACAATGACAAATCAGTGGCCAGTGATAGCAATTCAAACTTGGCCTCAGGGGGGCTACTCAACACCAAGTAATAACAGCGGCATCTGCACTGAACCTTGGACGCCACCTCTATCCTGAACCTTCCTCACCTCCCAGCTCTGCTGGGATGTTCGTGAACATTCCTGAGCCAGTAAAAATGACTACATGTGAGAACACTGATTCTTTCCTCATCATCAGAGGCAAACTTGCTCTTTGAGAGTTAAGCATGGGGCATCAGGGAATCCTGCCTGGCTGTTAAGAACAGTCCCGTATCACCCTCAACGAACATTCCAGCAGCAGGTATTGGCCCATTGTTTGCCTCCTCCTTTCTATCTAAAGTTCAGACTTTCTTTCCAGCCCTTTCCCAAATTCTTCAATATTTGGCAGGAAGGGCAGGCCATCTATGAGCAACAAGGAGGAAGCAGGGACAGCCAGCGGCAGCATCTTCCTGGTACACACGAGCATCAACCTTCCTTGCAAACTCACGTTTCCCTGCTAATTAAGGCCGAAGTCTGCCACTGTCCAGATAGCCTTCTGAGCTTGGCGCAAAATGGGGGACTCCCTTTATGAGCAGGGTTTCTCCTTCTCTGACTTTGTCTGAGGAGTTCAAAACGTCCAAACACCTCTACCTGTGGAATGTCAGGTAGCTTTAGTTAGATTGTAGGTTCAGCCTCCTTTCCCCTGATAAGAACCCATTTGGCTAGCACCTGAGATTCCTGGAATGCCTTCCCATGCTAATGAGGTACCTCATACCTTAGCCTTCAGCCAGTGACCTTCGCCAACCGTGGAGATCCCTACCCTCTTAAGCCAAAAGTATATAATCCTTGGATCACTCCAGATAAAGTTGATCTGTCTCCTCAAAGCCGGTCCCCAGGTATCATCACTACTGTTAATACTCATGGCCGACTGAAACCCTCTTTGTCTACTTTGTTCCCTTTATCTTCATGGGCTGGTGGCCAGCTACCTGGGGAAAAGGAGGACCCCCCCCACACACATGGATGATTCTGGTCAGTTACTTGCATTTTGAAAATTACTGAGTGCCCAGAAATCCTTCTATGTGAAGTTTAATTCAGTATGCTTCTAAAGAAGCCAAAGTCATTTTTATGACACATAGAGTTTACAGTCTATAGACTGACAGCCTTGTGATTCCTAGGGAATATTTTTCTTAGGCAGAAAGAAACTTAAATGATAAGGCATTTTCTATATAACCATAGGGAATCTTTCTACAGCTTATTGTGGAAAGAGTTAGATTTTATACGCTCTGTCATACGCACCCAACAGAATCAGAGGTATGCTGGCCACGGAGTAATCTATATTCAGATCAATATTTCCAACTGAAATCACTTTCCTATTTACAAGACTGTTATGATCCTGTTATCAAGTCAATGGGTAATTCTGGCTATTTCTATAAAATTATATGGTTCAAGGCACCAGAGAGAGATTTTATATTTGACCTGTGAACAATGCAAAAGCTTTTCCTGAGGATTTGAAGATAAAGACTTATCAGAAAACCGAGGCCAAACTCCTGAGACACTGGGGGGACCCTCCATTACAGCCGGGGCAACAGAACATGTGTGAGGGGGCACGGGATGACTTTCAGACCTTGGTTTTCTCCTTCTACCACATAGGTTCTGGGGATCAAACCCAGGTTGCCAGGCGCGACAGTAAGACCTTTATCCACTGAGCTATCTCACTGGCCCTACGGATTATTACTAGAGGGAGCTTCAGAGTGTGGTGTTATGTGTAAAACCTCGCCAGTCTTTGCTATACTTGTTAACTCTCGAAATTTTGATCTTCAATGTTTGTGACAGGGAGTCAGACTTCTCTTTTGATGAAGTGACGGCTATTCCTCAGTTTGCTTTGCAGTCAGGAAGCACTGAGCCTGGCGTCTTCATTTTTCTCTTTTTACTCCTTGGATGTATAGCCCAGTGCCCGTGCCAGAGTGTCCTTGCCTGCCTAGGTCACACTGCCCTTGCCTGCAGACTACGCTGGATCCTCTCAGGACTTAGAAAGCAGTCAACTGATACTTAGTGATTGAACAAGCAACACATATACAAAAAAATGGTTAAATAAATCATCAATAAAGAGCAAGCCTTTTTGCCTCACCTCCAACTCCCTGGGCCTTTTTGGCTTGCTAGAATTAACTAGGATCCAGTTGTAAGATTAGGGGCCTCTTGCTTTCACCCTACTTAGTAAATCATAAATCCATGTACCTTCCTAAGAGAAGGGCTGCACTAATTCTCCTTGCATCTAAATCATGGGTCCAGCAGGTGCTTGTCAAAAGAATAAGCCAGAAATAAAGTATCACTCACTAAACCCTCCTGTTAGAAATCCAGTCAGAGTATACAACCCAGCACTCCAAAGGTCTGTTCTGTTGCTGGTACAGGTATTAAGCAGGTGGGTACTGAGGCATGAAAGGTCAGCCACCGTCAGTTTGGCTCCGTCAAGTTCAGAAAGCAGGAAGACTATGGAAAGGCTCAGTTTGATGACCTGCGTTCTGTAAAATAAAGAAAAAAGAAAGACAAGAAGGAAGAGAAGAGGAGGAAGAGGGGGAGACAGAAGATGGAAGAGGAGGAAGAGGAAGTGGAATTGGAGAAAGAGGAGAAGAGGAGGAGGAAAAGGAGGAGCAGGAGAAGTCGGGGAGTAGGAGGCAGAGGAGGAGGAAAGGAGACGTTCCCTAGAGAGGGGTTAGAACAGTTAAGGATTCACACCACCTAAGAACTTACACCAGGTTCGGAGCCCATACCACGTGATTGTCTGGGACGTGACCAACCTGCAGGACTGCCTTTTGTGGCTCAATCAGTGCGACAACAGAACAAGCGGAAAACTTGCCTTTAATTCACTTAGACATGCAGAGCCATGCCACTGAGTACCAAGTGAAAAATTCCACATTGCAGCTCTGCTCTTATCTATAGTCACTGTGAAATTTGCAAAGGTCTACCAGACTCGGAAAGGCAAGCTATGAATATATTTGAACCACACGTAAGTTTTTTTCCTTGCTAACCCATATCTTATTTTGACTGTTCATCAGCATTTCTCACCCTCTTTTTCTATAATGTACATTATATATTATCCTCCCAGTAACAGCTGAGCGTCTACGTAAGCAAGGCCACTGCTCATGCGTGGCCCCGCCCCCCCCTTAGCCTCACAAAGCAACTTGCAGCTTGCCCCAACCTGGTGAAAGCTGTTGTCTCACCCGGCCAGTGAAAATGGGCAGGCAGAGAGGCTGATGACTGGAATTACTGTGCTCTCAATTTTGTGGCTAGAAATGACAGGCAGCAGGCAATGTGATGGTCCCCAAGGGCCACAGTCGGGGGTCCACACACTGAGTGTTGTGGGTCCTCAGTCTCATACACACTAGTGAGGTCCTGGTGATGTTTAAAGCACCCAGCCCATCTCTTGAGTCAACAGTGGGAGAATGCTTACAACGTAATGTCTACAACGTGTCTTATTTTTGTTTGGTTGTTTTGTCCTTTGAGACAGGATCACCCTATGTACCCCAGACTGGACTAGAATTTAAGATCTTTCTGCCTTGACCCCTTGAATGCAGGCACGAACTGCTGTATCTGAGTCTAAAACAAAAGATCTGTCTCACGGCTGGAGAGAGGCTAAGAGGGGTCAGCAGTTATGAGTGTTTGTTACTCTCACAGAGGACATGGGTTCAGTTCCCGGCATCCACTGCTGCTCAAAATGAACTCTAACCCTAGTTCTAGAGGACCCAATGTCCTCTTCTGGCCTCTGTGGGCCTTCAACGCATGCATACATGGGGCACACGTGGATACACGTGGATACACGTGTCTGTGGTACACAGACATACATGCTGGCAATGCACCCTACATAAAAGAAAAGTAAATCTTTAAAAACAATTATGTCTCTTGAAAATGAACCGCAGAGCTCAGCAGCCCCATTCAAGGACGTTTCTGAGTAGATGTGGTCAATACTTGCAAATTATCCCTGAGGTGTTTTGTGGCTGGGGCTGCCATTTGCTGCTGACCCCAGAGGAGGACAGGGGACTCACAGAGCAAGACTGGCAGTCACCAGTTGTGGAGAAGAGACCATAGAGGGAAAGGTGGAGGCCGTGCCACATGCTCTGTGGGTCTCTTGTTTGTTGTTTATTGGTTTATAAAAAGCACACTTCCTCATGGTGCTAGAGGGCTGGAAAGGCTCAGCTCCTGTTGACCCTGAACTACGGGGAAGGGCAGGGGATGCCTCCTGTGCAGTCTGGGGAGCTGGTGCTCCTTGCTAAGCCCTCACAGGATGTCTCAAGTAACTTCTAAGTTCACCATCTCCTGGTCCCAGAGACTCAGGGAGAGATTCAGCAGGGAGTGAGGATGCTCCCCCCCCCCCACCTGCCTCTGTCTCCCAAGTGCTGGGATTAAAGGCATCGCCGCCACTGCTTGGCATGGATGCTCCCTCTTTCAGTGGCTATTCCTCAATAGCCTAGGGTAGTCTGGCTTCCCTGTTGGTGCCAAAGGATTTGGCACAAAGGAAAACAGACATGTCTGGGCATGGCAGTGCCTACTTTTAACCCCAGCGCTTAAAAGGTCAGATCTTCATGAGTTCAAGTCTGGCCTAGTCCACATAGCAAGTTCCAGGTTAGTTAGTGAAAGAAAAGTCAGAGAGATGGCAGGCATAGGAATCCTTAGATAATAACCCCGGGTGAGAAGAGGTCACACAGTGTTAAGACCTGAAGGGAAGACATGTCAGCTCAGAGAGGGAACAGGATATATGTAGAGAGAAAGAAATGGCACTTAAGATCTCCTAAGTAGCAGAAATACTCAAAAAAAAAAGAAAGAAAAGAACTCTTCATTAATATGTTGCCTGCTTCCCCTTCCTTCAACAGCCGAAATATCCCACTTCATCTAAATCTGCATCCGCTAAAGCAATCTCCCTGTCTACACATCTATCCATGAACTTATCCTACTCCATTGTCCTGGGGTCTACACGAGCCTGGAACCACATATTTATTCTGAGACTCCGTGTGTGTGTGTGTGTGTGTGTGTGTGTGTGTGTGTGTGTGTGTGTGTGTGTGTGTTTTGTACATGCATATGGAGCCTAGAGGTCAACACCAGGTATCTTTCTTTAGGATGCAATCCACCTTCTATTTGAGACAGTATCTCTCCTTGGCCCCGAACTCACCCATCAGACTGGCTGGTCACCAAAACTGTCCATCTCCTCTTCCTCAGTGCTGGGATTATAAGCATGTATCACCATACCCGGGTTTTTGTTTTTGTTTTTTAGATAGTTTCCAGGGATCAAACTCAGGTTGTCATGCATGTATGGTGAGCAACTCGCCAGCTGAGCTACCTTCCGACCTCACTCTTGTCTATTTTAAATAATAAATACACTTTCATACAACCTGAGATCATTACTATTGCGTTACTTATTTATAACTTCCCGGTGAACAGAGCTGAGATCTCTTCTTAAAGATCTACTGCAGATGAGTTCATGTGTTACCATAATGCCCTTGGCACACAGACTCAGACTATCAGAACATGCGCAGTCATGATGTAGCACCACCCCCCACAGGCGAGACTCCTGGAGAGAGGTCAAGCTATTCCTATTGAAGTCTTTCTGAGCCAGATCACTGGGCTGAAGTCACCTGGAAAAGTTCATTTCTGTGGTTCTGCCACAATGCCACAACCGGCTCCACAATTTATGTATTTACTCATATGTTGCAGGATTTTCCCTGTCCAATTACATTAAGGCAGAGGGAGGCCTGTGATTGGACAGGGAAAAGGGGGGCGGTGCTAAGAGTTGCAGAGACAAGGAAGGCAAGATAGAAGCAGACATGAACCAGCGGGGCTTTTACTAAGCCATAGGTGGCTATGATACCATAAAGGTTAGAGTACTGGGATAATTTGTCTAATCTAGGTGGGCAGCTTTTATCATTATCAACTGGTTCTAAAATTATTGTGTTGACATCTTGTGTATTGAGAATTTATTGATATATAAATCTGATTGGTTAACTATAAGCTTAAGAGTTTTAATTCTACTGGGTAATTGGGTGTTGAGATGGCTGACTGTGGGGTGTGTGGGGCGTGGTGTGGAAGCGAGAGGAAATGGGGGGGAGGGCCGCCGGAGAGTTGTCAGGCTGAGAGACTGCTGAGTTGAAAGCTCCGGGCAGGAGCTCTGTGGCCCTGCGGGGCCGGAGAGTTGGTGGGTTGAGAGAAGCAGGAGCGTGGAGAGTTGGCGGGTTCGTTTTTAATATTCCCCACAACACTCGTATATTTATTGACTCATTGATTGATTGAGACAGGGCCTCAATATTTTGCACTGGCTGGCCTGGAACTTGCTGTGTAGGCCCTGCTGGCTTTGAACTCACAGATGCTCATCTGCTTCTGCCTCGTGCGTGCTGGGATGAAGCTGTGCACCCACAGGCCTGGCTTCTACAGGTATTTTCATCTGTTGGATTTCACTTTGGATTGTCCAGCTCTGTTCTTCTAACATCCATGTACATCCATGCTCAGTATCTAGAAGACTTTTAAGTCAAGCATAAAAAACAAGAGTCCACATACTGTCATTGGCTTTAATTTCTGTTCTCTCTTCCTAAATTCTTCTTTCACCCTATGGATAATCTTTAAAATTCACAGTGTATCTTCTGAGTTCTTTTCTTAGTATCAGCACACAAATAGTATAACACGTCCTTATCTAGAGAAAATCCCCCATCTTAGGACAGCCATTGTGCTGGTTTGAATAAGCTTGGCTCATGGGAAATGGCACTATTAAGAGGTGTGGCCTTGTTGGAAGAGGTGTGGCCTTGTTGGAAGAGGTGTGGCCTTGTTGGAGGAGATGTGGCCTTGTTGGAAGAGATGTGGCCTTGTTGGAGGAGGTGTGGCCTTGTTGGAAGAGGTGTGGCCTTGTTGGAGGAGGTGTGGCCTTGTTGGAAGAGGTATGGCCTTGTTGGAGGAGGTGTGGCCTTGTTGGAGGAGGTGTGGCCTTGTTAAAGGAAGTGTGTCACTGTGTGGGTGGGCTTTGAGGCTCCTATGCTCAAGTCAATGTAAAAGAGAGACCCTCCTCCTGCCTGCCGCCTCTTTCTGATTGCCTAAGTATCAGGATGTAGAACCCTCTGCTCCTCCAGTACCATGTCTGCCTGAACTCTGCCATGCTTCCTGCCATGATAATAATGGACTGAACCACTGAAACTGTAAGCCAGCATCAATTAAATGTTTGCCTTTGTAAGAGCTGTCTTGGTCATGGTATTTCTTCACGAAACCCTAACTAAGACAGCCATACTGCAATGCATCCTGGGAGTGCATCCATCCGGTCCAGTATGTACAGGCAGTTGGAGTGTTTTTAGTCTTTTAAACACCAATGCAATGAATCCCCTCACACACTGGATTTTTATTAATCTACTTTGGGGGAAGATTCCTAGAGCCAAGACTGGGACATTAAACAATAAGTGCATTTATGATTTTGCAGACTGCTGCCTAAGTCCTCTGTAGTGCAGTGGAAGATTTTATATTCCTATCAGAAATACCTGAGGATAGCTGCCGCTAGTCTACGGCATGCGTCACATGAATGAATTGTTGTGTCAAATGGCTGTGATATTTCAGTCCCCTCTAGGTCTACTGTATTTTTTTCTTCTTATAACTGGAGCAGATCACCCTTTCTTATGATCAAAACCAATTTCCGTTTGTTTTTCTAAGGACCTCCCTGTACACATCCCTGCCCTTCTCTCTATTATGAATAGTTTACAAAGCACCAGAAGAATGCAAATTCTCGGGCCCCGTGTCAAAGCTTCTAAAGCATGGGTTTTGGGACCAGGGCCCAGTGACTGTGTTTTTCTAAGCATGGCAATAGCTGTGGTGCACAAAGGTTTGAGAAGTCTTGATCTATAGGGTTGATGCAACAGCCATAGGCTTGGAGCAGGACCGTTGGCTTGGACATTACAGAGTGCCAGCTGCTCTTCCCAAAGTCCCAGGTTCAATTCCTAGCACCCACGTGGTAGCTCACAGTCATTGTATAACTACACCAACCACTAATTGCTTTCTAGTTTGAATAAGGCCAATCTTCAAATACAGTGGGAGGGACGATTCGAATTCCATACCGTGTGCATCTTTTCACTGATTCATCCTACCATTTACTAACGGATGTTAAGTACTTACAATGAACCAGTCACATGGCCAAACTATAGAGACATTCTATTTAACGCATACCTTATGCTCGCCCAAACAGTGCAACTTAAATGTTGAGGCTTGGTCTTCTGCTATGTATTGTAATGCTAAACACTGGTCCCCAAGGCCTGGTTGTCCCCAAGGATGAGAGTATCTACACGTAGACCCAGCAAGTGAATCTATGGCAACTATGTGACCTTGGCCCCCAAGCCGTCCCTGATTGGTGAATAAAGATGCCGACAGCCTATAGTCGGGCAGAATTGAGATAGGCGGGGCTTGGAGTTCTTGGGCTTGGAGTTGGAGGAGAACTGTGAAGATGCCGTGGGCAGGTGAGTCATAAAAGGACAGCCATGAGGGCTGGCCAATTGGGGTTAAGAGCTGCCGAGATGGAACATGGCAGTTTAGAATTTGGGGTTGTTAATGGGGAAACAGATTCTAATAGCACAGAGGGTAGATACCTGTCCAGTTCTAGTTCTGATTAAGGCTTATTATAATAATAAAAGTTGTGTGTCTTTTATCCAGGAACTGAATGATCAAAGGCAGAGTAGAAGCCCCCAATTGAGATTAGGTAATTTCTACAACACTTAGATCTCATCACGAGGCACTGCTGTAGCACAGAGCACGTGGCTTCATCTAGGAGCAGTCAGGGAGATACAAATTAAAACGACTTTGACAAAACGCTTGACTCCCATCCAAGTGGACCCAAGGTTTTAAAGGGTTCGGACTTTGGGAAAGCCGAACAAACTTAGTGAGGTATATTGGAAATGACACCCAAGTCTAAGCACAAAGTTCACATATGCATGATATATACCGAATGCACGTAGTCTTGAGGTAATTTTTCACAATAGATTTTAGTGTGTCCATAGGTGGACCTATCAGGTGAGGGCAGGTGTGTGCCGTGTTCAAATAACTTCAGCTTTTGGCAGTATTTTGAACTTTCAACATTCAGATGAGAATGTGCAGCGTCCTAGCTTGCTTTGTATCGCTGTGATAAAACCAAAAGCATATCTAGAAGACTTTTAAGTCAAGCATAAAAAGCAAGAGTCCACATACTGTCATTGGCTTTAATTTCTATTCTCTCTTCCTAAATTCTTCTTTCACCCTATGGATAATCTCTTTAAAATTCACAGTGTATCTTCTGAGTTCTTTTCGTAGTATCAGCACACAAATAGTATAACACGTCCTTATCTAGAGAAAATCCCCCATCTTAGGACAGCCATTGTGCTGGTTTGAATGAGCTTGGCCCATGGGAAATGGCACTATTAAGAGGTGTGGCCTTGTTGGAGGAGGTGTGGCCTTGTTGGAGCAAAAGCATGACCAAAAGCAACTTGGGAGGGAGGGGTTTCTTTCATCTTACAGCTTATAGTCCATCATGAAGAGAAGGCAGGGCAGGGACTCAAGGCAGCAACGTGGAGGCAGGAACTGAAGCAGAGGTCACAGAGGATGCTGCGTTCCAGTTTACTCCCTGTTGGCACGGCCACATCCACTGGAAACGGCGAGAGTCAGAAAGGCAGAACAGCTGCAGGGCACAGTCCCAGCAAAGCTGAGCCAAATGCTGTGACCGCTGTCTTTCTGTCTCTCACTTTTGGGTTTTGGTCTCTGTGTGCTATGTTCCTGGGGACTTTCTGCATTGAGATTCATTTTATGTCTTTTCCTGAGAAAATTATGTCTGAATCTTTTTTTTTTTTTTTTTTCGAGACAGGGTTTCTCTGTGTAGCCCTGGCTGTCCTGGAACTTACTCTGTAGACCAGGCTGGCCTCAAACTCAGAAATCCACCTGCCTCTGCCTCCCAAGTGCTGGAATTAAAGGCGTGCGCCACCACTGCCTGGCCATGTCTGAGTCTTTTAAAGAAAACCTTAAAATTAACTTTATCTGGCCACCATTTGGAAGTCTCTCTTATGCCCTGGAGATCATTAAGCACAGATAAGCACATAGCTTGATGGGGTCATTCCTGCAGGAATCTTCTTGGAGTATCTGTCCTTGAGCAAACTCAAGCAGTATAATTGATGCGGGTTAAACAGAGACAATTGCCAAGCCCTGACTAGCCAGGAGAAAAGGTTACAGATTCAAGGCCTCCCTACACAGTACGCTTAGAGCTCTCCGAAAACATAGTTTAAAAATAGGAGGTCATGCAGGGTACACTTCTGGAAGACTACAACTCAGTAACTGAGATAGATTAACTAAAACTTTTCCTTCTTTATTGTGAACATGTTGAAACATAGTAAAAGAAGTTAGTTAGGGATAAGTATTTGCTAGTCATAAAAAGGTTCAGAATTTTTTTCTGTTTGTCTGGGGTGCTTTCAAACTGCAAACACTGCCAGCCTACAAACAGGCTGTCATCTAATAATAAATATGTGTGCTTTGCAGGAGACATTCTTGAGAGTCTTTACATTGGAACTATAGGGCTGATAATAAAAAGACAATCTGTTCTGCTTGTATTTTCTAATTGTGACTGAACTTGTAACCCTGGACATGTAATGAGAAATCAAACACATGATCTGTGCTTCTTGTGTAATTACTAGTCTGTCTTTGTTTTGAGAAACCTTTATAAATAAAGAAGCACCTGGTTACTAGTCAGAGCCTCGAAATTCCCCCGAACGCCATCGCCTGACTGACTCCTCTCTCCCCTTGCAGACTCCTTATGTCCTCTGTGGGCCCCCTGTCAGCCACAGCCCTCCACTGGGGAAGTCCCCAACCCTGCACCCCGTGACTTGTTCTGGTTGCTTTCGAACACAACTCAGGACCACAGGCCCGGGACTTCATTTCCCAAAGTGGGCTGGACCCTCTGAAATCAGTCATCGATCAGGAAATTGTTCCAAGGCTTCCCTATAGGGGGTCTGGTGAGGGCATTTTCTCAATCGTCATTCTTCTTCATGGGTGACTCTAGCCTGTGACAAGTTGGTAAAACAACAACAACAACAACAAACCCCAACCAGGTCACTCAGCTTGTAACACCTCCCGCTTAAAAAACTCACAAACCCATGTTCGTATGTATGTACGATGACAGATACATAATTATAATGACCAAGGGAAAATATGAAGGAAAAATAAATACTGATCTGAACGAGACATCTACAGTGGATCTGGGCTCAGCATCCGTTCCATCTTTCACAGTGCAGACAACAGAAAACTAAGAACCACATCCACCGACTCTGCTAGAGGTGAACAAATCCCTTGTGTGGGATGTGCAAGAGAAAGCAAGATGGAGCCAAACTTGGGCCCCCTGAGCAGTGTCTAGGCATGAGTGCCTTCTTTGGAATCTCTGCACATGTGTGGGCGTGGAGAGGTGTGCGTGTGAGCACGGCTTGTCAGTGCTGATTAAATGGATCTAATTGTTGGGACAGCCGTGGCTCTGGAGCCATTGCTGGGGCATTGAGTTCTGAGTTCTGAGGCCCAGGCTGAGCTTGCCCCAAACCCTTCAAACGATTTTAAGAGCAAAAGCCAAATGCCAGTTTTCTTTAAAAAAAAAAAAAAAAAAAAAAAAAAAAAGACAGCTTGGTTCTTACATTCGGAACCAAAAGGTTGTCATTCAAAGGGTTTCCAGACGGGAAGGAAGGGTTTTTGTGACCGTTTTAAACACACGGATATGTTGAGGCACCATGGAAACAGATGTATTAGTATTAACTCTGAATGCCATTTAAAACTCCTCTCTCATGCTCTCGAAGTACCTGATGTACTTGGGGACTTTCAAAGACTTCATATTTACGCTCCAAGGCTACTACTCCACTGTGGCGCTCCCGGAAGGCAGAAGGTCTTACCGTAAGCAGGCGTGGAAGTGGATTTTGGTGCTGGAAGTAAACTCCTGCGAGGTGTTGTTGTATTGCAGGAAGATGCAGGGGCCGCCCGGCCAGCTCCCTTGGGTGTGTCCTTAGAAGGCAGAGCCTGCTTCAGAGGCGCCTGCTCTTCGTTCCCAAAGGTTGAGCCTGTGGGAGTCAGACAGTGTGTTAATTACAACGTCATGAAAAAAATGGATGGACCTGCTTGCTGTTCAGGCTTGATGGCCCAGCCTAAGACTGCTGCCTGTGTTAGAAGGAGCCTTTCAGTGTGAGACCCTGAAAAGCAATGGCCTGGAAACGGATGTAGAAAGACCTTCCCTCGTCAAGGACCTAAATGTCTGTCATTCAGACCCTCAGCAAGGAGGGAAGCTACACAAACAGCACTCACATGTGCGTGCACACACTTTGCTTACGTGTATGTATAACTGTGTGCTGTTTTAAGGATCAGTTGGGTGGCTCATGGGGTTGGAGGAGGTCGTCCATTGCGGGGCACTTGGACTGTGTCACCAGAAGAACCAGCATAGAACTGGCGATGTAGAGCATTTTCAAACCCTGGACATCTTAAAACCCAAGATTTAAATCTCACCTTGAGACCGCCGGGAGTAGTACCCCCTCCCTGTTTCCATGCCTGCCGCAGAGCACAAAATCCAGAGACCCCCAACTAGGTGGTCACAGGTAGCCAGTCACTTAGCCTGTAGGTTCCCCCCCACCCCCTGCACCTGGAATTCTTCCCCATGCAAAGAGAGAATCACCAGCATCTTAGCCTCAGCCAACAGAATGTATTCACCCCCAAAATCCTATTACTCCCCAGTGTTCATATAGTCCCCATGCACATGGAATAAAGAACACACAAAGATCATTTGAGCCTGCCTGTTTTTACTGAGCTGTAACACCTGGGGGGAGACTCTCATCACTGGACCTGTCTGTCTGACCAGGCTCCTGCTGCTTGCTGAGGCTCACATCAGAGCAGGGCTCCCAACACTGGCGCTGATGACCCGAACCACTTTACTCCTTTTCTAAGGGCTGTAACCCTAGTCTGGCATTCCTAGATGGACGGAGTTCTGTGGACCCCTTTCCTCCCAGCGGCCAGCAGCATAGGACTTCCTAAGAAGCAGAACTTGGACTCCATCCATTCCTGACTTTGTCCAGTCCTCTCTCCAAGTCAGTGTAAGGGCAGTGTCCAGATGCCTCGAGAGGAGAGGGAGAACCTGGAACCACAATGTACGGTTCTCAGACCTCAAATAGGAAGACATCAGATAAGATTGAGTCCTGCGTGTAAAATGGCTCGGTGTTTATAAAGATCCCGTAGAAGCTCCAAGTACTGCAAGTCATGTCCCGACTTTTGATACCACCTATGTAATAATATTACAACGTAAATGCTAGGCAGAGAGTTGTAGCAATTGAGAACGACCCTTGGGGGCTGGAGAGATAGATGGCTCAGCTATTAAGAGCACTGACTGCTCTTCCAGAGGTCCTGAGTTCAATTCCCAGCAACCACATGGTGGTTCACAACCATCTGTAATGAGATTCAATGCCCTCTTCTGGGGTGTCTGATGACAGCTACAGTATACTCACATAAAATAAATGCATTGTTGAGGGGTGGGGAGAATAACTCTTAATACAGATATGGTTTTGTTTTGTTTTTTAATCTGGGCAGTTTTGCTCTGCAGTTATTTAATCCACAGATGTAGAACCTGTAGATATCCAGTGACTGCTGCTACAGACATATCTCACTGACCTAGGAAACCTGCTCCCAAGATGTGGGAAATCCAGCTCATTTCATCTCCAGAAGCAGAGGCCTGGGCTTGGGGTGGAGAGTGGGGAGCTAAGACACGCACGTCTTTGAGACATACAGAAGCATTTGGTCTAAAGAGCTCAGATCTTGCATTGCTATTTTTTTTTTTAATTGGAAGCCGTTTATTTTTATGGGTGGTTTATCTGCTTGTATGTATACATACCACATGTATGCAGAAGCCACAGACACCAGGAGAGGGCATAGGATCCCCCTGAGACTGGGGTTATAGATGGTCGTGTGAGCTGCCATGTGTCTGTTAAACCTGCGTCTTCTAAAAAAGCAGCCGACACTCCTAACCACTGAGCCATCTGTCCAGCCCCAGCTTCCTTTATTTAAAAGGCAGAAGAAATGGATGGGTCAATTCAGTTTGCTACTCCATTTAGACATAGTCTCTCTGCCCTTAGGACAATATATTACAAGCAACTGCTCTGACATTCTGAGGATGTGGGAAACTGGAATACCAGTTTATGTCAGAATTCAACATAAAAAAGTGTGGCCCAAACTTTTCTTCTGCATCTTCTCCAGTGTTTGGGAGGTTTATGTATGTGACCTGTTAAAGACAACGATAGCCGGGCAGTGGTGGCGCACGCCTTTAATCCCAGCCCTTGGGAGGCAGAGGCAGGTGGATTTCTGAGTTCGAGGCCAGACTGGTCTACAGAGTGAGTTCCAGGACAGCCAGGGCTACACAGAGAAACCCTGTCTCGAAAGACCAAAAAAAAAAAAATAATAATGTTTCCCGTTAAGAGGTAAGTCTTCCAAATGGCCCTCTGGGGGGGGGGGGGGGAGATGGAGCCTCTCCTCTGCTAATCAGGAGATGCTGAACGCACCCAGATTAGCACTTGTTTAGAACAAACTCATCCATCTGCAGGATTAGAACCGTGTACCGTGAGAAAGCAGTGATGTCGGCCGGAAGAATCACAAGGCCTTGCAGTGAGAGATTAAATGCGCTTCCACCATTTTGAAAAGAGAGCCCAATATTTTATGCATATCGGGCCTGCATAAGAACGATAGCGTTATCAAAATGGCATTGAGGCTCATGATGTTTGGAGATTGCGTTCAACCATTTGGAGGATGAGATTGTTGCTTTTCTGCCCCAGGAAAGTCTCCTTCGAATCGGTGAGACTTGTGTTGTTCTGGGAGGAAAGGCACTTTAAGAATAACAAATAAAGAACTCACTCCTGCTTGAAGCAGCTGGTGTTGCACAGTTCTCTGTGGTCGCTGTGCACGGCTCGAAATAGTTCCATGCACGGCAAAGAGAATGCGCTGCACCTCGTCAAGCCCAGAAGCACCAGAATTCCACAGAACAGCGTCTACGCAGCTGGTGTTGGATAAAGCAGCATGCAAAGTATCTGTTCAAACCCAGAGAATTTGCAGGGGTGAATGGCTGAGGGCCTGGGATTCAATAACAATTCATCAATGAGCTCAGCGCCTGAAATCAGAGACCGTCTAAGTGTTTGTGCGAGTGTTTCAGAGGTGAGGGGGGCTCAGCTGCAGGGGTCTATGACAGGGGAATTAGCAGATATGCAGTCTGCTGTTCCCATGATAATTATTCAATGATAAAGTGTGTGGTAGAAACTACATTGAGTTCACGAGTCTTTTACTTAACAACGTATTAAAAATTTCTTAAGACCAGAATTATTATTTTTTTTGTGGCACTCGCAGAGTTCAAATGTCCTGTTATCACACCCTTGTTCCATGCAAGTTATTCAGTGAACATGTCAATTTGGAGACCTGGCTGTCTTCCGGCATGGGAAGAAATTGCCCTGTGTGTCAGGAAGCTATTGATTTCCCCCTGAGACCAGGCCTGTAGCACTTCTAAAAAAATAAAAGTATAAAAATGTAATTCTGTCCATTATTGGTAAGAAAGCTGGTAACAAGTGGGTCCACTCTTGGAGAACTGGCTTCAGTTGGGCCAGTAATTAAAGACTTATTATTCAGGAAAGGAAGATGGCTCTGAACTTAGGAGCAGCCTTTGAAGTCTATGGATGCCTGAAGACTTGACAAACTGCAGATAGCATCAAGCTCTTGCTTGGGAGGAGTGAAAAACAACTAGAAATAAACACGTTGCAAGCACAAGCTAGGGTACCTTGCTGGAGAATTCAGGCAGCTAGCTGGGACAGGTCTTATACAACCACCTGGTTCCTGCCAGCCCCCACCCACTCCGGCCTGAGCTCTGCCCTTTCACCTCACCACAGGACAGCAGGACAGCAGCAAGGTGCAGACTTGGAGTGGACATTCAAGGCAAGGATGCCGCCACTCACACCTGCTACTTCCTTGCTCCAGCAGCTTCGTCATTCACAAGGGAGAATAAGAAAATCAACTTTAGTTGGGTGGTAATGGCCCCTCACACCTTTAATCCCTGCACTCGGGAGGCAGAGGCAGGCAGATCTCCGAGTTCAAGGCCAGTCTGGTCTACACAGAGAAACCCTGTCTTGAAAAACAACGAAAACAAAAACAAAAAACACCAAAACAAACAACAACAAAAAAGGAAAGAAAGAAAATTAATTTTATAGACTACTGTGAGAATCGAAAGAGTTAACGCCAGGAGATTTGTAAGCTGACACAGGGGCCTGGAGAGATGTCTCAGCATCTAAGACCATTTAGCGTTCTTGCAGAGGACCAGGGTTCAATTCCAGGATCCCCATGGTCAGTCTCAACTGCCTGTCACTCTGGTTCTAGGAGAGCAGGCGCCCTCTTCTGGCCTTCTTGGGTACTAGGCACACATGTGGCGCATGTAGATACATGTCTACAAAACCTCACACAGAAAATAAACAAAAATTTAAAAAGTTCTCGCAGGAGTTAGCTCAAGAAAACACATTACTGTCTGGTACACTGCATGCCCTGATGTGTTATGAAGTCACACACTGACTTTAATTTCTACAACTAGTCATTTTAACGAATCCATTTATCAAAGGAACTTGGGAAGTCTTCGAAGACTGACATCAGATGCCTAAAAGAGGGGGAGAAAAGGTGTGTGTGTGGGGGGGGTATCATTGAGAGAAATCCAATCATTCCTTCAAGAATGAGAGGCTGAAGAGAAGATGGAATGTAAGTGCTTTAATAAAATACAACGAACTATTTCACACGACAAAAGGTAGGGATAATAACAGAACAGACACATCACCAATCCAAAGGAAGACAGGACCGTGCCAGTCTCAGAACTGTGAAACTGGCTGGACAGAAGGGAGTCTGCCCGAAACATCCACATGTGCATTCCACGTGACTTGTTAGGATTCACACCAAAGACACAAGCAATCAGATGACATCATGGATCTTCCATTTTGGTAACAGCTGGATATGTTACTGACTGATTTTTTGTTTTTTGTTTTTTGTTTTTTGAGACAGGGTTTCTCTGTGTAGCCTTGGCTGTCCTGGAGCTCACTTTGTAGACCAGGCTGGCCTCGAACTCAGAAATCCACCTGCCTCTGCCTCCCGAGTGCTGGGATTAAAGGCGTGTGCCACCACGTCTCTAACAAGCTGCAGAGTTGAGAAGAGTTTTTCTTTTCGTCCCTAAGACGGCCATCCATAGCCTCCTCCCACCTTGCTACTGGAAAGTTTAACCCCCGTTCTTTTTGTATATGGCAGAGGACAATCCTTTATCGGCTACATATTCTCAATATTGATTGGTTTTTCATGAAGACCTGGCCATTTTTCATAAAGCTTGACAAGCAGATTCCAGAATCTCTGTTAAAAAAAAAAGAACAACAGACCAAGTCTACACAAGACAAATTTTAAAAGATCTTATTTCCTTTCCCTTTTCTGTAGATGGGTGTTTTGCCTGCTGATCTGTGCACTCAGAGTTCTTAGAGGAGGGCAGGAAAGAGTGTTGGATCCCTTGGAATGGGGGTTTGCAGATGGTTGTGAACCACCACGTGGGTGCTGGGAACCCAACCCAGGTCCTCTGTAAGAGCAACAGTGCTCTAACCACTGATCCATCTCTCCAGCCACACCAGACAATTGTTAAAGTCAAGGGCAGGGACTCATCTTGTATCTTACACTGGGGTAAACACATGTGGAACGGTATTGGCTTTGAGATAAGATGTGGACCAATAATCAGCCAGGAGTGATGGCGCATGCCTTTAGTCCAAGTTTTTGGGTGGCAGAGGCAGAGGCAGGCAGAGCTTTGTGAGTTTGAGACCAGCCTGATTTACAGAATGGGCTTCAAGACAGTCATGGCTACACAGAGAAACCCTGTCTCTTGAAAAACCAAAAAGAAGGAGGAAGAGGGGGAGGAGGAGGGGAAGGAGGAGGGGAAAGAAGGGGAGCAGGAGGGGAAAAAGGAGAGGGAGGGGGAGAGGGAGAGGAGGAGGAGGAGGAGGAGGAGAGGAGGAGGAGGAGGAGGAGGAGGAGGAGGAGGAGGAGGAGGAAAAAGAAGAGGAAGAGGAAGAAGAAGAGGAGGAGGAAAAAGAAGAAGAGGAGGAGGAAGAGGAGGAAGAGGATGAAGAGGAAGAGGAGGAGGAGGAGGAAGAGGAGGAGGAGGAGGAGGAGGAGAAACAAAATGAAACAGAAGAGCTCAGCGGTGAAGCTTCAGATGGCAGAGTGGGCACTAGCTCGCGAGGCCTTTCCCCTTAGTCCTGGAGGTTAAACAAAACTATATTCTCCTCCCTGCTGCCCCCTGTAACAGAGTTCTATCAAATGGGCTGAAAGCCATAAATGATGCCCCCCCCCCATCTAGGCCATGATCTATATATCCCGCCCATATTTTGTCCCCATCTGACTAGCTGAATGTCTGCTGAGCATCCTTGAATCTAGATGACTCAGAATCCAAGTGATTGACCTCAGGCCTTGATATGCATGAGAGCCCACGTACCTGTGAGCCTGCACACCCAGACATACACCTCATCTACACGGCAAAGAAGGAAAAAAATGAGATGAATTAAGCATAATAAAATAACATTTAAAACCTTGTGTGTTTTTAATATACTATTCACGAAATGAGGAGACAACCTACAGAATTAGAGGAAATGTCAGATAAAGGTCTAGGATAAGCAACATATACTTATGAACCCAGCAACAGACAGGCATTCAACCTAATTTCAAAATGAGACCAGGTTTTAAACACCCACTTCTCCGGAAAAGACACATGAATGGCCAGCAATCACACAGAACGGGACCCAGTAGTCACTGGGAAATGGCAAGACCAACCCCCAGCAAGACACTGTTACCATCTAGAAGAACTGGGGCTGGGGCTTAGCCTGTAAAATGCTTGCAGCACAAGCACGTGGACCTGAGTTCAAATCCAGTGTAGCTTATGTTTGTAATCCCAGCCAGGGGATGAGGTATGGGTAAACCAAGACACGTGGATCTGGGAGGCTGGCTGCCCCCTAGCTGCCCTGTGAGCTGCAGGGTCCGTAGCAGTGCTCTGGGAAACAGTCCATTGGCCTCTCAGAATGGTACCTGCCCAGTTACCATGTGACCAATAGTTACACTCTAGGGATAGGCCCAAGAGACGTGAAAACACATATCCACCCTAACACTTATGCGTGGATGTCGATGGAGGCATTGCTCATGATTGAGTGGGAAAACCGGAGTGACCATCAAACAATAAACGGAAAGCAAAATATGGCATATCTCAGCAAAGGAATGAAAGACTGACATATGTTACTATAGTGAGCTAAGAAGCCAGATACAAAGGGCTAGATGCTGTACGGCTCTATTTATTTGAAATGTCCAAAGTAGGTCATGTTAGGAGGAGTGGGTAATGGGGCGTGGTTCCTGACAGGCATGGAGTTTCTTTGGAAGAAATGAATTAGCGCTTTTATTCTTGTGACATACTAAAGCCATTGGTTGTATACTTTGAAGAGTAAACTTTATAGCATTTGAATTATATCTTAATAAAAAGACTCTTATTCAGATGTTTCCCTCATGTAGGCTTTGATCCGGTTCTGTCCTGTAGCCTGTACAGAAATTACAACGGATCTGTACCAGTTTGCTTGGGCAACCTGTCTCCTGCTGGTACATAACGCAAAAGAAGAACGATCCCCAGTAAGCACATCCGTCGTCCCTCCTGGCTAAGAGGGTGATAACTGCATCCCTGGGTCCCATCACCCTCCTCATCTGCCCCTACCAGTGAGACATGATTAAGCCACTTGGTCCATAATGGCTGTCATTGTCTTGATGTGCTCCTCCAAGTTCAGATGCTGCCAGTGTGAGGAGGCCTTTGACCTTTCTCTCTCTCTCTCTCTCTCTCTCTCTCTCTCTCTCTCTCTCTCTCTCTCTGAATGGAGTTAAGGACATTATAAAACAGGCTTCATGTGGTCTTGGCTTGTTTACCCTGCCATGGTCTGTGGTGTAAGGACATAGTGCATCTCCACTGTGGAAGATGGGTCAGCACCAGGCAGCAGGCAGCCCAAGTGCGGCTGCTGAAATCTTGGACTTACTGGGCTCCACAAGAATACATTTCTGTTCTTTAAAATCTCTAGCTTGTGGTATTTTGTTAGAGCAGAACAGAACAAGATATTCAGGCTTGGATCAGAAAAGTCTACCCTAAAGAAAGATTCTTGTAGGATTCTGGGCACAGAGAAAAATAGGAATAGATTTATGAGATATTCACTATCACCCCCGAAGAGGATGGAGTGGCGCCCCATCAATCGACATCAGGTTGAAACTTTGAGATTCCCATCCATACTCAATGGTCTTCTCAATGCTTCACTTACTGGGAAGGCCAAGACTAAATTTTACAAAGAGGTATTCATTATGCAGGAGGGGGTGGAAAGATTGTAGGAGCCAGAGGACCAGGAAGTCTGACCTGAGACTGTGCCTCCTAGAATTGGAAGGGAAGCTAGTGCCAAGACATCTCAACAACATGGCTGCCCAATATGGCTGCCTCAATAAAATCTGAATAGTGACGTCACCAATAGACAAGCTAACATGGAAGAGGGGGGAATCTCACAGGGTTCCACCCTTGGACAAAGAACTACAGATAACTCATGACTGCTGAGAGAGAGAGAGAGAGAGAGAGAGAGAGAGAGAGAGAGAGCTAGCGCTAGCCTCTCCCAGGGATGAGACTTGACCACTAAGTAGTAGCCATTAAGTCATATACAGACAAGTAACACCAGATGGCCTCAGCAGATTGCATTTATATATTTATGTTACATATATATAACTATATAGGTAACAATAATTTTTTTAAAAAGGAGGCCATGAATTTGAGAGGAAGTGGGGGAGGCACGGGCGGAGTCGAAGGGAGGAGATAAATGATATAATAATACTTTAATTTTTAAAAATCTCAACAAAAAGAGGAACTAATAGAAATGAGGGTCATAAACTAACCAGACTAAAATGAGTTTCTCACAGAAAGAGGACGTTGTAGAAAAGAAGGAAGAAACTATTAATAATGTAAGCATATTACAGCAAACTCTAAGAAACATTGTCATTGACTTTGAATATTTATCCCAACTATTCTGATTAAGCTCCTCTCTTGACTGACTCTTTAAGGACGATTCCCGGGCAATCAAGCTGTATAATGTTCTAGGTGCATAATTAACCCGCTGATGCATATTTCATTCGTTTAATGGCATTTATTACTTGGTGACAAAATTCAGCTTAATTATTAAAGTGCCAAATGAATGTTTCATGCCCTGCCTTCTGCATAGTTTAACTCACGTGCTGTGGCTGGCATGCGGAATCTCCCTCGCTGGGTCATGTGCTAAAGCCCAGGTCTCCAACTGGTGGTATTCTTTTGAGAGGTCCTAAACCTTTGGGAGGTGGGGCTTGGCTGTAGGAAGGTCCCCGAGGGTGGATCCTTGTATATTACTCTTGGTTTCTTCTTACCACAGCATCTGCTTCCTGTGGAAGGCTCTCCTCCGCCATAGACTCCTCCGCCATAGACTCCTACCACAGTTAGCCAAAATAAAATCTTCTCTGTGTTACCCAGGTCAGGTAGACAAGTGACAAACTGGGTATATGTGTTACACACACACACACAGTATATTAGCTGTCTATTTGATGTGTGTGTGTGTGTGTGTGTGTGCTGGCTGGTTTTGTGTGTCAACTTGACACAGCTGGAGTTATCCCAGAGAAAGGAGCTTCAGGGGAGGAAATGCCTCCATGAGATCCAGCGGTAAGGCATTTTCTCAATTGGTGATCAAGGGGGGAGGGCCCCGTGTGGATGGTGCCATCCCTGGGCTGGTAGTCTTGGGCTCTATAAGAGAGCAGGCTGAGCAAGCCAGGGGAAGCAAGCCAGTAAGTAACATCCCTCCATGGCCTCTGCATCAGCTCCTGCTTCCTGACCTGCTCGAGTTCCAGTCCTGACTTCCTTTGGTGATGAACAGCAGTGTGGAAGAGTAAACTGAATAAACCCTTTCCTCCCCAACTTACTTCATGGTCATGATGTTTGTGCAGGAATAGAAACCCTGACTAAGACAGGATACATACATATACATATATATATATATATATATGCATATATATGTATGTATGTATATGTATGTATGCATGTATGTATATGTCTCATACTACAGGGTGAACTGGAGGTGTCATTGAACAAGCACTGACAGCTATTATTAGTAGTATTACACGTCCATTTGGACCAGCGACTTTCCTCATCACTGTGACAGAATACTTGGCTGAAGCAACTGAAGGAGGAGATAGTCTCATGGTGGGGAAGGACATGGAGGCTAAAGCAGCTGTCAGAGCTCATAGCTTGCTCATGGCTTTGTGGACAGGACTCAGAGTGCCCAGGCTGAGACCAGAAGCAGCTATTATGTTTGAGACCTAACCCCGGAAGCCTACATCTGTTATCTAGGTCACAGCCCCAAAGGTGCCCAGGCAATGCCTCTAGCTGGGAACTAAGGCTCAAGTTCAGGAACTTGTGATGGGGACGTCACATTCATGCTATAACATTACTCAGTTGGCCTTTATAAGTTCCTAGCCATCTCCTGATATGAAATGCATTGAATCCAACGTTAGGGGTTCTCACAGCTTGAGCTTTAAAGATTTATATTTATGTAATGTGCATGGGTGCTTTTGCCTGCATGTGTGTTTATCTACAATGTATGTGCAGTCCCTGAGAAGGCCAGAAGAGGGCGCTGGATCCTCTGGAACTGGAGTCACTGCTCATTGCAAGCCGCTATGCACGTACTGCGACTCGAACTTTGCAAGAGCAGTAAGTGGCCATCACTCCATCCCCAAATTCTTATAGTTTTTTTGTCCCAACACTTCAACAGTCTAGACCAAAGCCTTGATAGACAAAAGAAACTCTTCACAGTGGTAACAAACACTAGGTCACACATACCCAATACCCAGTGACAATGAGCAAAGTTTGCCCCTACAAAAAAGAGGAACAGGGGTCATGACAAAGGAAGACTGGACCTGGAGCAATACCAGACCCCACCAGGGGGTCCTGCAGACTCACACAGCCAGCTCCTAACTCATGGTCACAGAGATGGCCCTGGTGGTTATTGCTGGGTCTCCGCAAAAAAAAAAAAAAACCCATGAGACTTATTAACATATATCTGTTTGAAAGGGGAGGGTGATGAGGGGTGCAAGGGGGTGGAAGAGCGGCCAGTATGTAAAGCATATGCATGTGAAATTATGAATAATAATAATAATAATAATAATAATAATAATAATAATAATACTTAAACATCTTAAACTCAGAAGGAAGAAGAGACTCAGCAGGGCAAACACCAACTTCTGTGGCTACCCGTGCAGGGCTCAGGGTAACATCCTGTGAACTTGGCTGAGCTTGGTCAGCCTCACCTTTACAGTCTCTGCTGTCCGTCTCCTGTAACCTCACCAGGCGCCGTAGAAACTGTAGACAGTAGGATTCAGCCCCAAGGCTTCTGGTCCTACCATGCGCAAGAGTGTATTTGAGAAACACCTGCTGTCTATACGCATCACGTGCTGGACACAAACCTGTCCCATGGCACCACTGTGTCCGGCCACAGCCATGTCTCCTCCTCAGATCTTGAATTCACAGATTCCCTCAAAGCTCCACCCGTTTCCCCAGCACTTCCCGTGGACTCATGCTGCCATGAATAAAGTATGAGCAGCTGTACACACGATAGCATATTGGTTTTTGAAGTATTTTCAAAGGAAAAAAGTCAATACACAGAAGAGATTCAGATATCTAGCCCTTAGCAGGTAGAGTTGGGGCTGAAGTTCACTGTAGAACACCTGCCTAGCATATAGATGGCTTTGGATTTGCTCTCCCCAGCACAGAAAAGTATTTTTTTAAGGAGGAAAAAAAAATTAGAGTTTATCTACAAAAATTCATGCTGGCTCTCATGTGCTTCCTGCTCAGGTGAAGAACCACTCACCCAATTCTTTTTTTTTGGTTTTTCGAGACAGGGTTTCTCTGTGTAGCCCTGGCTGTCCTGGAACTCACTCTGTAGACCAGGCTAGCCTCGAACTCAGAAATCCACCTGCCTCTGTCTCCCAAGAGCTGGGATTAAAGGCGTGCACTGCCACTGCCTGGCCACTCACCCAATTCTTCAATTCTTTTCTCAGACACCAGATTTCAGTTCTGACTTTAAGCTCATGCGCTGTGTCAGTGTCTGGGCGCCACAGTCTCAGAAGCTAATCATTCACATAGCCTTGGTCCAAATCTCAGTCTCATCTCGTCTCATACACATTAAGGATAAGTGGTTCGTTAGGAGGATTACCACCAAGAGCAGAGTGGACATATTCAAGAAACACAGCACACAAGAGCACCGAAGGACAGACACATCACAAGAGCCGTTTCAACAGATGCAGAAAAGGCCTGGGACAAAGTCCAATACACCTTTGTGGTAAGAGCCCTGGAAAGGTAGGACAGTGGGAACTACCTAGTCATAATGTGGGTTGTATACAACACACTGAGGCCATTTCACATGAGTAAAACAATCAAGGCATTACTGTAGTGGGTTTGGCCTAATGCTGCCTATATTATGTTAATTTGGGTCCCTCAAATTATGTGAGAATCTGTACGTCTGCATGTAAGACACTGGGGGACCCTGCCCCTAGTTGGTTCTGATTGGTAAATAAAGTTACCAGCAGCTAATGGCTGGGCAGGGCAGATAGAGGCGGGACTTTTAGGGTTCCAACAGGACAGGTAACATAATCTGCTGATCCCCCCACCTGGGAACAGCCCGAAACTGGCTTAGACATAAAAATATCTCTAGCTAAAACCTCGGCTAAAATTAGCCAATAAATCTTGTTGGTTATGGAATCCTTAAAGTTCATCATGTCACCCTTGACATGGCGTGAAGGAATATGTATTACATTTGTTCTTGATCAAATTAACTCACAAAAAAGACAGTTGTCTTTCACCTGCTCAAACAAGAATCAACAATTCATCTTTAACGGATCTCTACACAAGGCAAGCATGTTCACTCTCTCCAGCTTACTCCATTCAGTGTTCAAAGTCTCAGAGGAGTCACATGAGAGAAGGAACTTGAGAATGATAAAAATAGAAAATGAAAGAAGTCCAACCACCTGTTCCCATTTGCAGGTAACTCAATCCTTTACTAAAAAGATGCTGAAGACTCCACCAGAAGACTTGAGCAGTGATAAATATTTTCAGCAAAATACAAGGCTAGAAAGAAATATGAGACACATAGTAACTTTACTGTGTGCCAACAACAAACTTGCTAAAAAGAAACCAGGATGGAAACGCCATTGGTAAGAGTGTTAAAAAATGAGGCTAGGCCAGAGCCTGACAAATACAGAGGCGGAGGCTCCCAGTCCCACCCGTTGGACTAAGCATGGGGTCCCGGATGGAGGAGTTGGAGAAGGGACTGAAGGAGCTGAGGGAGTTTGCAGCCCCATGGAGGGAGCAACAGTGTCAACTGGCCAGAACCCCCAGGGCTCCAAGGGACTGGACCACCAACCAAAGAGTACACATGGAGGGACCCATGGTGCTGGCCACATATGCGGCAGAGGAGGGCCTTGTTGAACATCAGTGGGAGGAGAGGCCCTTGGTCTTGAGGGTGTTCAATGCCCCAGTGTAGGGGAACACCAGGGAGGGAAGACATGAGTGGGTGGGTGGGTGGGGGAGCACCCTCATAGAGGCAGGGGGAGGGGGAGGGACAGGAGGTTTCCGAAGGGGAGATTTGGAAAACAAATTTTTTAAAAATAAAAGAAAAAGAAACACCTAGAAATAAGCCAATCTAAGGGGGTGGAAACCTTTACAACGACACGAGGAAAGATGACTCATCACGCATTGCTGGTACAGATAATGTGTGTGCTCCCACCGTGGGAATTAGTACGGAGTTTCCACATAGAACTAACAACAGACCCTGATCATATGACCCAGCAATACCTGTATGCGCCTGACGCCTTCTGAGTCTGTAGGGCACAGGAACGCTTACACGCCCACACTTATGACCTCAACGTCTGAGATAGTCAAGCTATGGAACCAGCCTAGGTATCTATCAACAGGTTGGTACAATGGCTCTTAACCTATGCGTCAAAAGCCATCTGGGGGGTTGCATATCAGACACTTACATTACCATTCATAACAGTAACAAAATTACAGTTCCGAAGTAGCAACAAAGTAGTTCTGTGGTTGGGGGTCACCACAACACAGGTGTTAAAGAGTCACAGCATTGTGGAGGTTGAGAACCACTGCATTAATAGGTAAGAAAATGTAGTATATATGCACAGTGAGTTTTATTCGGCTAGATGAAAAACCTAAGTCTGTCACATGGTGGAGAATAGACTGAAGCAGAGGTCACCATGTAAAATGAAATAAGCCAATTGTCAGAAAGACAAATATGCTTCCTTTCAGAGTCTGAATCTAGACTTGAACTTACCCATGTGTGTGACAAGGAATACCCTGGCTATCCCATCAAGATGGGATTTCTCTTTATAAAAGATTTATTATTTTATATGTATGTGTGTGCTGGCATGAGTTTATGTGCATGCGGTATCGAAAGACGCCAGAGAGAGCGCCAGATCCCCTAGAACTAGATTACAGAGGGTTGTGAGCCACCATGTGGGTGCTGGGAATTGAACCTAGGTCCTCTGCAAGAGCAGCCAGTGCTCTTAAAGGCTGAGCCATCTCTCCAGTCCCAAGGTAAGAGTTCTTATAATTGTAACAAGTATTATATTTAGCAGCCTTTTGGAACAAGAAGAAGAAAAGGCAGAAGATGTCTTTTGGGGTACAGGAGGTGACCAGAGACGGTGGGGGAGGGGTAGTTGAAGAGCTGATTTAAGGTGCGATGCCGCATGTGTACGGTAATGTCATAAGAAAACCTATTATTCTATATGCTAACCAAAAAATTAAAGTGAGAAGACTAGGCTGATTCCATGACAGACTTCAAATTGGCAGTTAGGGAGACTAAGCCTAAGAACTGGGCAAGTGCAGGCAAGCCCTGGCAAGTTATTACTACTACTACTAATAAAAAATAAACCTAGGGTCACACCCCACAATGGTTCCAGAATGCCTAGAGACAGAGTAAGATAAAAGCTCATCTGCTCCAGAATTCCAATGTGCTTTAAGTCAGGCCTACGAGCTCACTTGGTTGTCTCTCCATCTTGGAATGAGAGACCCCCCTCATGCTGGATTTCTGCAGAATAAAAACGCTCATTGCTTTTGCATACTATTTGAGTCTGGGGTATCACCCTTCAGCCAATGACAGACCCTTACAAAAGGGAGAAAAGAAAAAAATGAAGGTCCCTAGGAGACGTTCTGGTACACCAGCATTGAGGAAGTAGAGTCACTGGTTTTGATACGTCCAGGAACCCAGAGTGGAGCCTAGTGAGAAGCCTATCAGACTAGCTGTTCTCCTTGCTGTCCTTCATCAGCTGGCTTTCTCCAGGCCTCCTGCCTCTCCCAGAAACCCACAGTGATCTCTCCAGAGGCTGGCTGTGACGAGGAAGCATTGAGAACGGCGGTTCCCTCTCTGTCCATCCTTTCCCTGCACCCTAACACACAGGAGAGGAACCCATGGCCTCCTTCCCTGAGCACAGATGTTAGTTAGCTTCTTATTGTGCTAGAAGGTAGCCTCAGAGCCTTCCTCCGCACAGCTTTCTGGGTGTCTAGAAAATGATGTCCTCCTATAACCAGAGGCTATTCACCTATCTGCCCAAGGTCCTCTAGCAAACACACATTTTATCTGTTGAGGTTTGGTCTATTGCTATATATTGTAAAGTTAAAAGTCTATACTGGAAGGTCTAGGTTGAAAAGTGACTTCTCCTGTTTACAAGCTTTTGTTGTGCAAACCTTGTTCCTTGACTTAAAACTATTGGTTAAATAAAATTGACTACAGCCAATTACTGGTGGGATTAGAGGTAGGTGGGTAGGAGTGACCTGGTTGGAGGAAGGGGGAAAGCCCCCACGAGGGGAGAGGAACCATGAGCTCACGGCCAGGAGAAACAGCAAATATCTGGGGTACACTGCTGGGGAGGTAGCCAGGCCAGCAGTTAAAAGAGTAGATTAGGGGTGGGTGACCCCCCAGTAATTGTCAAAACAAAATAAAACAACCATAGTCTGAGCCTCATTTACTTGTAACCTAGACATAGATAAGCTTAAATGGATCATAGAAGATGTGCTGAATCCCTCCTGTAGAGTCTAGACTTCTAAGCTCATCTGGATGCAAGGCCACAGCAAGGTGTTTGATGGTCAGACTATTCAGAGTACCAGGTAGTACCATTATAAAAGCCCACACTCTATCTTAAGGCTAAGTCTGAAGGTTAGCAGTGACTTCATAAAGGAGAGTTAATTGATTGAACCTCTTCTCTCTCTCTCTCTTTTTTTTAAATATATATATATATATTTTTTTTTTTAAAGATTTATTTATTATTGTATGTAAGTACACTGTAGCTGTCTTCAGACACACCAGAAGAGGGCGTCAGATCTCATTACGGATGGTTGTGAGCCACCATGTGGTTGCTGGGATTTGAACTCAGGACCTTCGGAAGAGCAGTCGGTGCTCTTAACCGCTGAGCCATCTCTCCAGGCCCCCTGAACCTCGTCTCTTAAATGGCTTTTAAAGAGCATTCCTCCATCATAAGGTTAACCAGGGGATGAAATGGAAGAGTACGCAAAACTCTTTGTGGAGCATCACTGAATGTTGACAGTCATACCAATGGTGGTTGCGTGAAAATTAGTGTGAGAGCTTGTTCAATTCCTCTGTGGTTTGAATATGGAGTTGAGGCTTAATTCTTCACTATAGCAGTGTTGGGGAGTGGGGTTAGCGGGAGGTGTCTGATTCACAGGGCTAGAACCCTCATAAAGGGATCACTGGCTTTCTATCAGAAATGGCCCAGCTGTTGCTGGAGTTTGGCCCCTTTTCTCTCTTGTCCTTGTCTTGTCTTGTCCTTGTTGGCTTTTCTGTCACACACACACACACACACACACACACACACACACACACACACACATACATACATATACACACACCCCAGCACCAAGCCCTCACTACAAGCCAATCAGCTTTCAGACATGCAAGATGCCTTTGGGCTTTCAGAAGCATGAGCCCAAACAAACCCTTTTCTTTAGAAACTAGCCAGTCCCAAGTATTCTGTGATAGCTAGTAATGGGGAAAGACTAATGAAGTTCCTCTGTGGGGTTTCAAAACTACTCAAATAAAGAGAGCCGGTTACCCAAGGATGTAAAGATGAAGGTTTGCATACACTGACTCTCTCTGCCATGGAAGCAATCGCAGAGGACCAGTACCAACATCACCTAACCCACAACTTTTGAACTTCTGGCACAAAAATTATTCAAATCTCCCCTCTGCTCTGGTAAATTCTCTCTAGTATTTGTCAGGCCACATTTGCAAAGGCAAGAGCATAGTCAAATATTGATGAAGGTTAGTTATTTAAGAGAGGGAGGGTTAATAAGATACATCGGGAGATCTTTGTGTACCAGAAGCAATTTTGTACCCTTCCTCTTTTGTATCAAGTAGACTCCCTGGAGTAAATCCCTTTCCCCATCTTAACACTTAGGCTGTTATCCACAAACACGTCTACAATGGGTTTCCTTCCTACGACTCCTTTAGTAGTTAGTATCTTGGGGAGATATTAAAACTCTCACATTTTAATTATATGCTTGATATGGGAATTCTTAAAAGATAAGATCATATGATTTGAACTCAATTTAAATTCTGCTGAAGGTATTAGCATGGCGTAAGAAATTATACAAACGATCTAGAGGTTTTATAGAGCAGTTTGTGGAGAAAGCTGGTTATCAGACTTCTGGTCTACATTTTTGTTTTAAATCACAGATCTGTTTAATTAGTCACTTTGAGACATTTGAGGTAATACATGGATTCATTCTATGCCAGGCGCCCTAATTTGGCAGTAAATTCCATTGGGATCTTGAGGGAAAAAATATCAAGTATTAAAAGGTGGGTCATTGTGACTGAACCCCAAACCTTCCCCCACGTATGTACAGATACCTCATCTCCAAGGATTAGCCTAGATATTCAAGCAAGGTGAGATTTATATTTTTATGACTTATTTATTATTTTTATGTGAATGTGCATCTCTGTGTGAGTTTATATGCAACATGTGCATGCAGTACCTGTAAAGACCAGAAGAGGGCACCAGAACCCCTGGAATTGGGCCACCAAGTGGGTGCTGGGAACCAAGTAGAGGTTCTCTACAAGAGCAGCAATCACTCTTAACTGCTGAGTCTTCTCTCTAGCCCCAAGATGAAGTTCTTGTAAAAAGAGTTAGCGTTCTCTGGGAAACTCTCGATCTCCCACGGGCTGAGATTGCAGATGTGAACCACCACACCCTGTTTTAATAAACATTGATTTAAATAAAAACCACAGTATTAAATGACCTCACCTATAAAGACATCAGGCAGCTAGACCCTGATAGCTATTTGAACTATAGTTAGATGTTCATTGAGCTGTGTAGAGTCTGGGATTGGCCAAGTGTTTGAGTGGCTAACTTAACCTATGTTAATCTAGTAGGCAGTTTTTAAGGTATGAAGATTACTGCATTCATAAATGTGAAGAAGAAAGAAGAAGAAGAAGAGGAGGAGGAGGAGGAGGAGGAGGAGGAGGAGGAGGAGGAGGAGGAGG